>WBMV01002863.1:0-173283 GCA_013396655.1 Campylorhamphus procurvoides | reverse complement strand
TCGGGGATGCGGACGATGCTGGTGCCCAGGGATGCGGCGCTCCGCGATGCGGGCGCTCCGGTTGAAGCTCATCTCCTTCGCTGCCCCGCTCCGCGCACCGCTGCTCCCCAAGCCCGACGCTGCTTAAATACCCCCTTTCTCCCTCTCTCCTCCCCTCCTCCCCTCCCTCCCTCCGTACCTGCCGCCCAGCTCGGCTCCTCTCGGCCGCGGCCCCGCGGCCGCTCCGCGCCCCGCCCGCTGCCGCAGCCGCTGCGCTGGGGCTTGCGGCGTTCGGGGGGTGGGAGGAGCGGAGCCGGGCGCGGGGAAAGCCGTGGGATGGAGCTGGCTGGCACCTCCGGCACGCCAGCTGCTTCCCCGGAGCTCGGTGTTTCCCTGGATCCGGTGGTTTTCGGAGCGCCGCCGGGATGCGGGATGCGGGGCGCGCACGGAGCTGCCCCGCACGGAACCCTGCGGGCACTGGCAGCGCTTCGTGTGCCACCCGACGCTGGAATACAGACCTTTGGGATGTGGTTTGGGGCATAGCGGGGGCACCGAGGGCTGCCCGGGGGCCGGCAGGTGCCTGGAGCATCCCAAGGGCTCCGTGGGAAGGACCGGAGGAAGGGCTGGGAGAAACCCCGCGTGGAGAGAGGGAGGTGGGGATGGGATCACCACTGATCAGGTGTTTCCAGAAAAGAGAGCTATGGATGGGCAAGTGCTTACAAGACTTCATCTGAAATGCTGTGAGACACGACATGATGCTGCTGCCCACGAGGCTTAGTTTGCTGTAGTTTATTCTGTCCCAGGGATAAAAAAACAGGATTTAGTGTCCTGTTCGCTACCAAGCAGCTACTTAAGAACTTAACTTTGCAGTATAAGCAAGAAATAAAAGTAACAGAAACACTGTTCAGTTTTGCCCTGGGGTTGGACTCGATGATCCCTGTGGGTCCCTTCCAGCTCAGCATATTCTGTGAGTCTGGGTGAATTCCAGGTACAATTCTGGGTGAATTCCAGGTACAATCTCATTCCCTAAGCAAGGTGGCCACCCCGGTGGCACCTGGGGTCACCTGCCACACCACGGGGCCACCGTGTCCCTGTTCTGGCCCCCAGTGCTGTGTTCTAACCACAGAAAGCCATAAAGGAATGCAAGCTGTTTCAAAGGGCCAGATGTAAGTGCTGGTATTAAAGCAGCAGTTCGTTTAATAGTCAAACACATTTTTAATGATGCTTTAAAAATGCTCTTTCGTCAATTAATACCTTTAAAAGGCACTGCACAAACAGAGCTGCAGAGGCAGCGAATGGGCAGCCAGGATGTGAGGCTTTGCTTCCCAGCTCGTGCAGTGAGGGCAGAGCCTCTTGCTGCTGCTGCTATTTTTATGGATGTTGACTGTGGAACTGATGCCTGCTCAGTCTTTGATCTGAAGAAATACTTATGCAGAGGATTTGTTTTCAACTTTCAGGCACCTGTGCTCCTTCCTGGCTTGCAGAAGTGCACCCTGATCGTTTGTTACTCTCTTGCTTCAGTCTTCCTGCTGATAGTCACAGAATCATTGAATCTTAGAATCATTAGGGAAAAGAGGGAAAAGACCTCCAAGACCCTCGAGTCCAACAATTCCCCAGCACTGCCAAGGCCACCACTAACCCATGTCCCCAAGTGCCACATCCACAGGGCTTTTACATCCCTGCAGGGATGGGGGTCCACCCCTGCCCTGGGCAGTTGGACAGCCCTTTCCAGGAAGGAATTTTCCCAATATCCAGCCTGAACGTCCCCTGGTGCAACTTGATGCCGTTTTCCCCTTGTCCTGTCCCTTGTTCCCTGGGAGAAAAGCCCGACCCCCACCTGGCTCCATCCTCCTTTCAGGTGGTTGTAGAGAGCCAGAAGGTCCCCCTGAGCCTCCTTTTCTCCAGCTGAGCCCCCCCAGCTCCTCCTCCCACTCGTGCTCTGCCCTTTCACCCACGAGCTGCACCTGCCAGTTGGTTCAGAGGAAGGTTCAGTGTGCACAGAAATGTTTCCCATTTGCCTTTTGACACACACTGTCTTATCAAATGGAGAAGGATTTGCCTTACAATGAATTACAGATTTGCTGATAATCAAATGTTGTTTGCCTTAAGACCAGACAGGGCTGCAGGGGCCCTGCCAAGTGTTTCCAGAGGGAAGGAGCTCACCAAGTCAGAACTGCATCCTGACTGACTTCAGAATTAATAACTTTTATGAGAAGTAGGACAGGGTTTAATCTAAAGGAGGTTGTGGTTTGATTTATCATCCATTGCTGCTGGGACAGGGAAGGCTCTTTCCCTTCACCCACTGTTTCCCCCTGAGCCTTCTGCTCCTGCCAGTTTTCTTCCTGACCTCAGGAGAAGCCTCCGGGTTTGCCCCTTGGAAGGAAGGAAAAGCAAAGCAATGAAACTGGAACAAAAAATGATCCAAAAAAAAAAAGGAAATTAAGAATTAACTTTTCTATTAGACCAACTGGAGCAGCCAGGGTTTGCAAAGGAGAGACTTCATGTGGTCAAATAAATACATTTAAAAGCACATTTAACTCCTGCATTTACCAGCTGCGAGATGGCCTTTGGAGCTCCTTCTGCCCAGAGAAAAGGAGCCAAAAATCCTCCCAAGTGCCTTAACACGAGGCCTATACAATAAAAGATGAGTGTAACCCCTAAATTAGGTCTAGCTGTCACCTCCCTGGGAGTCACCAGCCTCCTGCTCCAAACCTTCTGGAACCTCAGCCTCACCTAAAACTCTCGTGCTTCTCACTCTAAAGAGTTGTTCCCTGAGTAAAGCAGATAAAAAGAAAGGAGTTTGTTTCCTTGTCTCCCCAGGGGTTGATTGCTGCTCTGGGAGATCTGCTCCCTTCCTTGTTTGCCCACTGGGGATCTGTGTTAATTATTACTGGGGATTCCAGCACTGGCTTTAGCTCCTGCAGGAAACATCCAGCTCGGCCCCTCGGGACAGGAATAAACCCCAGGAATAAACAAAGGCTGTCAGAGCATTTATAAAGTCAGAACTGTGGTTTTTGGATCTTCCTGAGCCTGTAGGCTCTGGCACACCCTGCTGCAGAAACACTGAACCCAACAGGCAGGGTTCTTCCAGCCTGGATTGCTGGGTTGGACACCAGGGCTTTGGAAGTCAAATATTGACTGAGTCGTGTCAAGGTGCCACAGTGATGGTTTTAGTAACTCCTTTTCCTGGTGTGCACCTGGCTCCTGCAGATGGGAGATCTGAGATGTCACTTTCTTTCGTGTTGTTTCATTTAGAATAAGTTTATTTGAACTTTAAGTGCAGGAGGAAAATAACTGCAGGGTCCTCTGGAAGTCTGGTTACCTCAAATCACAGAATCATAGAATGGTTTGGGTTGGAAGGGACCTTAAACCCATCCAGTGCCACCCCTGCCATGGGCAGGGACACCTCCCACCAGCCCAGGTTGCTCCAAGCCCCGTCCAACCTGACCTTGGACACTTCCAGGGGTGATGGCACAGCCCCAGCTTCTCTGGGCACCCTGTGCCAGGACCTGCCCACCCTCCCAGCCAGGAATTTCTCCCTCATCCCCAATCTCAACCTGCAACCTGAGCAGTCCTGAGGATGTTCCTTCAAACCCAACAGAACAGACTGGACTTTTCTCTCTTTCCAATGGTGAGACATCTGGCTGTGTTTTTTCAGCTCTTGTCTACCTACTCAGGCTGTCTCGACTCCTGGAAACTTCCAGAGTGAGCATGGAATTCTCCTGAGTTTGCAGAATATTCCAAGGCTGGGATGTTGGGAAGAGGCTCAGCCTCAGATTATTGTGCTACTAATTGTGCTACTAACTAATTTGGTGTCACTCTTCTGGCTCGGCCTGACAAATTAGAGAACAACCTGTTATCTAATTACAGGGCAGAGTGGATAAAGCAATCAGCTCTCTGGGGGGCGTGTGACAACCATCGTGGGCGATTATCTCTCCAATTGCTTTAGGTGACACCACCTCGGTCCGGAGCTCCTGGTTTGGGGATCAGTGACACTGCAAAGGTGGCTGTAAGGCAGGAAAGGCTGGGTGGGACACTGGTGGTCCTGTCATCTGCTGTGATTTCCTTTGGAATTTTGTCCAGGGTAAGTTCTGTCTGAGAAATGAGGTTGCCCAGGAAAGTGTTTATATATAGCACATAGGGAATGTGTGATTCTTTATAAGTGATTATTTCTCCTCCTAAATATCAATATTGGCTGGTGTTCTGGGCAGCTCTGCCTGTGCCCAGCTCGAGGAGGGGCTGGGTGGCATCCTGGGATCAGGAACAAATAATTAAAAGGTAAAGGATTAATCAACTTCAAGAACAAGGGCTGGGCAGGCTCTACAATCCTGCATGAGTCACATCTTCACATCCCTCTTGATTCCTGCTGTGTCCCTTGGCCAATATTAAATTGCTACAGCCACTTTGATGCTCTGCAAGAGCCAGCGTGGGATCTCCTGGCAGAATTGTCATCGTGTTACTCACCTGGAGACCTGAACATGTCCACACTCACCCCCTCACTGAGCTACCAGTGAATGCCCAGCCCTGGCTGTGGGGCTGAGTGCCTGCTGTGCTCCTGGAGCTGCTCCCAGGGGGTTTCAGAACGAAGAGAAGGAGCTTTGGGGGTTCCAAGCTCCCCTCTGGAGAGGGCAGTTTGGTTTGGGATGCTCTGGGAGGAACAGCCCCTCGAACTGCAGTTCTGCAGTTACTGGAGAAGTTTTTTAAGCTGGAGAAAGCCCAGCCTTGTGTTCAATCCTGCTCATGCCAGTTTGCCAGGAGAAATTTTCTTAAAATGACCAATTCTTACCAATATCTGGGGTTTTTTGGGGTTTGTTTTCCCTTATATAGGTTGACCGTATGGATTCAGTGTTTGTTACTGCTCTCCATGTTTGAATAGTAATAATTTGAATTCTCCAAGTTTGAACAGTGTAGGTCTCACAGATCCCTGATTTTTCCTGTTTAACTTACTCATCACATGCACTCAGTACTCCAAAAATTCCATTTTGGAGGCTCTTGGTAAGTTATCCCGGGAAGAGATGTTTGTTTTACCCTGTTGTGCTTGTCCTGGATGGATCAGGATGAGGGGCGTGATGTCTTAGGGGGATGATTAAGTCTTAGGACTGGGATGTTTGGATAACATGGACAACAACCTCAGGCTCCCGGTGGCATTTTGGGTGTTCTCCTGGACAAGCTGACCCTTGTGGATCCCTCCGGGTTTTTTATGTGCTGTGTTCCCACAGCGTGTTCCAGCTGGGCAGGCTCTGAGCCCTCCCTGGCAGGGTTTTTGGGAGCTCCTGCAGTGCCCTCTTGTGCTGAGCCTCAGCCCCGAGCTGCAGTTCTCCCAAACCTTTGTGTTTTCCTTCTCCGGGCCACCTTCTGCCCCCTCATCCCTGTTTCTTCACCCCCTCTTGTCCTTCAGCTCTGCTTGGAGGGATGTGCTGCCTCTCCTCCCGAGATGGGACATGTGGCAAAGCTTCTCGCTGAATTTGGACCCCAAATTGCCCCTGCTGCTCCTTGCAAACCACGGGAACCCTTCTCACTGATCACATGGTGCTGTTTCTCCCTTCCCAAGAGATGAAAAGAGAGTTCCTTGAGTCACTTTGCTCCTGCTCTAATCTTGGGGTGATTTTTGGGGCTGACCTGGGCAGGGCCAGGAGCTGCATTTTGATTTTTCTGGGTCCTTCCAGCTCAGGATATTCTGTGATTCTCATTAGAAGATTTAAAAAATGCAGTGTCTTTTCCAATTTATTGATAATAATAGTTTATTATTTTTATTATTATGCATTCTCCTGTTTATTCTCTTGGAGATCTTTTGCTGCCTCTGCTGCTGGGAGAGGTGCAGATTATTGGGCATCTGTTCCAAAGAAATCAGTGGGAATGTGCAGAGTCCAGTTCAGTTTGGTATCCCAGTCTTTCAGTCAATGCTACTCAGGCATTTCCAGTCCAACTGTGCCAGTCCAAGGGCACAGTTTGTCTCAGAAACATGAAATACACTTATTTCTTCGTGCAGAACTGCCTGTGGTTCCCAGCTTGAAGTCCCTTAAATATTTTCAGGCTCTGAGGCATTTCTTCTCAAATTGTGAGACTGGAAAAGTTTAATTATAATTCCATTTGGGATTATCGTCCTTTACCTCCTAGAGCTGGAGCATTTTTGACCCAAGGCTCAGAACTGACTTTTTAAAATAAAATCTGCATTTTTTTTTTGCAATCACAGAGTTTTAAGGGTTTAAGAGCACTAAATACCCTCCTGCTACAAGGGTTAGAGGTCTTGGTGTCTCACTGGCTGCCTGCATTTCCCTTTCTAAAAGAAGGTGCATAGGCACAGTGTGATTTTAATTAAATTATGTCCTTCAGAAGGGAAGGTGGAAGGTGTGGAGTTAGAGAGACCCTCTGTGAAAGAATTGTGTGAAAACTGATAATATTTGGTTTAATCCACAGCCCTGGTATAAAGGTTCTTCAGAAACAACACCCTCCCTTTGCTGCTGCTGGGTCAGAGATCCTGGAAAACACCTTTGGTAAATGTTCCCTCTTTTATTAGGGGGGGAAAAACTTCCTCCAACCTGCCAAGGCGATTTTATATGTCTGTGGAATTTTATGGGAGCTTCACAAAGTTAGAAATCCTCCCATTTACACCTCTGTGTCAAAAATGCACACAGTGTGAGTAGATTTAAAAGTTAAATTTCAGCCCCTGATTGTTTATAGAGGTCATTGTGGTTTCTACCAAATCGTTCACAAATATTTAGCCCGAGAGAAAGAAATATTTAGAATCAATTAGGTATGTATGTAAACATTATAATTTGGACATATGTAACTGCTGGTTTGTAATATGCTATAGGCGTGATGTTCTTCCTTTGGGATTATTTTCATTTTAGGATAAAAAATATTTGGGTTTACATCACAAAGTGTCGAGTGGCCACTTTAAGGTGCAGGATTTGCTCGTGAAGGAACACAAATGCAGCACAGCAGAGGCTGCAGGGACAGGATTTATCTTGTAGTTTTCATGTATTAACCAAGATAAAGGAGATCTCCACCAGAAATTATGATTTTTAGGAAGCTGCAATGTCTTCTGCATGTCCTGTATTAGTGACACAGGAGATCTCTCCGTGCTTCTTTAAGGACAATAAAGGAAGTTTTGCTTCTTTATTTCAGCATCTAATGCTGGGAATATAATAATTCCCATATTTGTGGGTGGGAGAGGAGTTTCTGCATTGGCAGATATTCCTCAGGGGATGTGCTGGGGTTTCCCTCCTCTATTTGTTTCAGGTCGTTCAGCCTCTTCCCATCGATCCCGGAATGGAAAACAGGAAAAATCTGAATCTTAGTGACACTAAATGTGGTGATACTGATTTTCCAGGGAGATCCTTTCATCCCTATGGCAGTATTTCTCTGAACTCAGGCATTTAAACCCTCCACGAGGAATGTCCCCTTTGTCTACATAAATGACTTGTTTAATTTTTACATATTTAAAGTTCTCGTCGCAAATGAACCTCCTCCTCTCCAAACTGAAGCTGAAAACAGAACAACTGTAAAGGCAAATTCCAGCGATTTTTTTCTTTCCTTTTTAGGTTTTATTTCTCTCCGTTTGAAAAAGATTCCCCAGTGCCCCAGGCTGGGGGGACATGCCCAGGGGGTGACACTTTGGGGTCTTTTGGGCTGCTGTGACATCCTCACCTGCAGCAGGAGGCTGGAAGAAGGAACGAGCCCCTCTCACCATCCAGCCTGCAATTCCAGCCCAACCAATATCATTTGCCCTGAAATTCGCTCCTGGAGGCGAGGAGGGGAACAATCCCAGCTGGTTTTTTAGCAAGGCACGGCTCTTGAGGGCTGTTTTGTGTCCCAGCCACCCGAGGCAAGGAGCATTCCCAGCAAAGGCGGCTCCTGTGACATCCCAGGACGGGCACACAAAGGCAGAGGGGATGCGAGGGGGGGACCAGGTAATTCAATCCCCTTTTACCTGCCCGGAGTTCCCAAGGCGCACAAAGGATGTTTCAGAGCCCAAGGCAGGGCCAGCCGCAGGTCCTGCCAAAGGGATCGTGTCCCCTCCCGCGGTGACACCCGAGGGAAGGGGGTTTGACCCTCCAAAGGGATGCAAAAAGCAGCGCCGGGGTGGGAGCTCAGCCCCAACTCGCCCAAAATCGAATCGAAATTCTCTGACCCATTTTGGTAGAGGGCAGGGGTTTAATTAAAGTGTTTAAGGTGTGCAAAATACACCAGCAGCACACAGGGAATAGATTTTACAGTCTTTACCCATCCCAAAAAATGTGTCCAACCCAGACCCACCCTGGGGGTCTCTCTTTGCCCCACCTCCCAAAAATGGGTGGGTGGTTCCCACCACCCTCTTTCCCTCCCACCTTTTGTCTACCCTTCTGTCCTGCTTGGAGGAAATCCGAGGATTCTGAGCCTTCTGAATAGCTGGGGCTGAAATGATACCCAGGAATGTGGGATATATCTTGTTCCAGCACACCCTCTTCAGACTGGATGTCCCTTATCTTGCTAAAAAATCTCCCTCTACTGAAACCCTTGAGGAGAAATAGGAGCAACATTTTGGAATTTGGTACAAAAGCATCCAGTTAAAAGCCTTGTCCTAAAGTGACTAAAGAAAAGTGCTGAAAGCTGCATTAAAATCTATATATTTGGGAACTTTAAGGCATCACAGGTGCTGGAATTTTGGGTTCTCCCATAAATCACACCATGTTACTGGTGTTTGAAATGTGAATTCAGGGGCTCTTGGAGCAATTGACTCCATAAATGTGATGGGTATCAGGGAGTTCTTATGGGCCTTAAATAACTCCCTGACTGGCTATTTTTGGGAAATGGGAGCTTTTGGATCTCTCTGGCCGTTCTACTTTAGAGGGCAATAAATCTCAGTGCCGGGACAACTGTGCTGCCATCCTACAAGTTTAGGGAATTTGGAGCAACATGTGGTGGAGAGTTTGTGGGATGCTCTGGCACAGGCTGAGCCAGGGCTTTTCCCCCCAACACCTGATGGAGGGTTTGTGGGATGCTCTGGCACAGGCTGAGCCAGGGCTTTTCCCCCCAACACCTGATGGAGGGTTTGTGGGATGCTCTCTCTGTGATTTTTCTTTGGCCCCTTCCAAACTCCCACCTCAAGGAGGGCAATGAGATGCCAAACCTGCACATGAAATACTGAGAGGGAAACTTGGACGCTGCTCAACGCCATGAGCTGAGAGAGCAGCATCCCTAAATCCCCAAAAACCGGTGATGGGGGAAGAGCCAGAAACATCCCACGTGAAGAGCAGTGTCCCAGCCCAGGGGAAGTGCTTGAATTTCCTCGGCTTTCAGTGTCACCTTGCTCCTTTCAGGGGACTTTGCCAACCCCCCCCTTTTCTGCTGTGCTGGCTCTCATTGGCCACGGGAGCAGCTGGGCCACGAATAAAAGTGATTGTACCCCAAAATAAGGTTGTCTTTTTCCCAAGTGCCATGGAGGGGGGGCTTTCCTGGGAGCAGCACCATTTATAAGGTAGGAGAGAGCACGCACTGCTGGTTCAGTCTTCAGCTGGGGGATTTGCTATGAAGTTGGAGAATTTAAGATGTAGTGGAAATAGAATTTGTCTCCAGAAGAGATGACTGGCTGTAATGAATATCTGGCTGCATCTTTTCCTTCCCTCGTGTGAACACTAAAAATAATTAAATAGCAAAAAGTGCAGTCACCTCCATGGTATTTAAAACGGGCAGGTTGGGGTTAAATACCTGTTGTGAATTGGAATAGCTAAATATGATAATTTTAGGGAGCACACAAAAGAACAAGTGTTTTATTGCCATGTTATTATGGGACATATGCTGACAATTAGTGGATGCTTAAATCCAATTAAATGTAGATGTTCTGAGATGGCACTGCAGCAAAGCTTAATTCTTCCCATTTTGTGTCCACTGTGAGTCAGAATCTTTCCCAGTGGGGGGATTCAAAGGACTGATTTTAAATTCAGTGGTGATGAGTGCATGTAATGAAAAGGTCCAAAATTTCAGTTTTATTGAAATGCTTTAATATAAAATCACAGAGTGGTTTGGGTTGGAAGAGTCCTTAAAGATCATCTCATTCCAACTCCCATTTCCATGAGCAGGGACACCTTGCACATATTTAAGAATAATTCTTTTAGTCTTGCCCAGTATAATGCAAATCTGTTTAATGATTCCTTGCTCTGAGTGGGTTATTTTTCAAACAGACTGGGAAGGTCTAATTTTGTTATTAATGGTTCTCTCCCAGTATCTGACAGCAATCTGGCTGTTTGACTGGAGAGGGGCTGGTTCAGACCTGCTGCAGAAGTGATGTGTGACGGGAAAACAGAAATTATTTAGATGTGGGAACTCATTCCCCACTTCCCCAGAGAGTTCCTCCGTCTCTAAAGTTTTCCTTCTCTGTGGAAATGAAGGGTTTATTCACTCCTCTCCAGCAGTGGCAGGATATCCTGATACCCTGCCCTAATGCAGCACACACAGAGAAAGGATAATTTATGTTTTATTGGAGCTGGTGGGGTGAAGAACGTGTTGCACAACGGTGGCCACTGGGGATTTCATGTGGATAACCAATTTTCCACGGCATCATTTGGTTTGGTGTAAGAATGGAAAGAAAAAATCATCCCCCTTTCCATTAAAGCTGAATTGTTAAAGATGGCAAGATTCTAACCCAGCCCCCAAATGCCTGACTTAGGGAGGGGTCTCCTTTTGCCCTCTGGATGGCTGAGACAGTCCTGGAGACTTTCTCAGTGCTGGGGCAGGGGGAAGGTTGGGTTACAGGCTCAGCAAGAAAGGGACTCTGTTCTGTTTGTATTTACAGGTGGGCACTCTGCTTTAAAAAAGGAACAAAGATGCTTTATATGACAAGTCACCTGAGAGGCATCACTTGTCCTATAGGAAAACCCGTGTCCTTTTCACCTTGTCCTTTCTTCCAGCTGAATCCACACCTTAAAAATGAAAAGAACAGATGTGAAAGTTTACACTAAAAATAGGAAAGTCCAGAAAATCAGGCAGTAACAAAGAAAAAAAATCGAGATAAAATTTTTGGAATATTTGGTACTTGATGCTTTGATTCCAAAATACTTGATTTTGGAAAACTTGATGTTTCATTTTGTGTCCACTTATTCTTTCAGAACAGTTGTGTAGGACTCTGAAATCATTATTGAATTTTATTTATATTCCTCCAATGCTTAAAGGGGGCTGGAAAGGAAGCTGGAGAGGAACTTTGCAGAAGACCATGGAGTGATAGGACAAGAGGGAATGGCTTCAAAGTGAAGGAGGGAAAATTTAGGTTAGATATTGGGAATAAATCCTTCCCTGTGGGGCCCAGAGAAGTAGTGGCTGCCCCATCCCTGAAAGTATCCAAGGCCAGGCTGGATGGGGCTTGGAGCAACCTGGGCTGGTGGAACTTTTAAGGTCCTTCCAACCCAACCTGGCCTTGGCCACTCCCAGGGATGGGGCAGCCACAGCTTCCCTGGGCACCCTGTGCTGGGACCTCCCACCACTCCACTGTTAGGGTTGGTGTTGTGGCTTTTGGGGACAGCCCAGGGTGGTCTCCACGGTTCATTGTGGTGTCTCTCCCCCAGCTGCCGGCATGTGGAGCTCCTCGGGGCCACTCTGGCTGTCCCTGGTGGCTGTGGCCGTGGGGCTGAGCGGGAAGGTGACCCCGGCGCTGAAGTACACGAAGCCAAAGCCCTCGCAGCTGGTGGCCTCTCGTCCCCCTCCCACCCCTGTCCTGGGCAAAATCCCCTTCCCAGCAGCTCCAGGAGGGGCTGAGTTACCCATCCCCAGCCGAGGGGCCACCACGCTGTCCCCCTTCGAGAACTACACGCTGGACACGGGCGATTTCTTCTACAACTGCTGCGACTGCTGCCCCCCTTCCATGGGGCCCCGGGGGCTGCCAGGGGAGGAGGGACCCCCAGGTATGGAGGTCACTGCCTTGATGCTCTCAGCTGATGCACAAACACCAAAGCAAGGAGCTTTCCATGTGAGCAGAACCTGTGAAGGAAAGGAGGAGACCTCATGAGAAGTAGAGGGGCAGCTCCATCTCTGCTCTGGGGGGACAGGGACAGCACCCAGGGAAGGGATGGAGCTGTGTCAGGGCAGGGTTAGGTGGGATCTCAGGGAAAGGTCCTTCCCCCAGAGGGTGGTGGGCACTGCCCAGGCTCCCCAGGGCAGTGGGCACAGCCCCCAGAGCTCCAGGAGGGTTTGAATGATGCTCTGGGGCACAGGGGGTGACTCCTGGGGATGGTCCTGGGCAGGGCTGAGGGTTGGGCTGGATGATCTTTATGAATCCCTCCCAACTCAGCACATTCCATGATCCTATGAAATGGTGAATGTGCTCATTCCTTGTGTGAATGCAGAGCCAAAAAGAGCATTCTGGCCACATCCCAGGAGTTATAAACCACCAAACCGAGTGGGGAGGTCCCAAAAGGGAGGTCCCTCCTCATGGCACTCTCTTTGGGACCACGGGGCTCCTGCAGAGCTGGCCCCATCCCATGTCCCTGCTGGCAGGTGGCCCATGTGGCCAAGCTGTGTCTGGTCCCCTGGGGTCACCCCACCTGTCGCTTCATGAGCCTCAAAACTACCATGGAACAGTTTTGCATCTTTGCTGAAGGTTTATGTCAAACCCCTCTTTTTTTTGCATTCTCCCTGCCCTCCCCCCCATTGGAGCAGAGGAAATTAAAACAGAAATAATTTTGGGTTCAATTCTAAAAATAAATAAATAAAGCACCTCTCACCAGAGGCAGCTCTTTATAAATATTTCATAAAACATACTTTGTCTCTTCTTTCTCCTGCTAAAATACACATCCAAAGAGCACCTCATTCTAACCTTGCCCAAATGAATAGTGCATTAGTCTGCAAACGTTCACTTTATTAGCACTAATATTGGAGATGGAAACTGTTCATCTGAGGGAAGGTGGGAAAATCATGAAATAATCTTCCTTTAATACAATGTACTTGGGGGATTCTCACTTCCCCTGGCTTGGGAGGGGTTGGCTGCTGGAAACTGCAGTGGCTGCAGAGGGAGTTTGATCTCACGTGTGTCTGGAGTGTTGATGGAACAGTCCTTGTGATGATTGAAGCTGCCATAATCTGCTCCCAGACGTGCACTGGGAGTCTCTAAGATTCCCAGGTGGATGTAAAAAGTGAAAAAAAGATTGGAGCCAGCTTGGTTGCCTTTCAAGCCACGCTTTGTGCAGCAAGGAACTGTCAGCCAGGTCCCAGTTCTGTATTTGCAGACAATTCCCTGTAAGGAGAGGGGCAATTCCGAAGCCATGGGAGCTCCTCAGGGGCACTCAGATATTAAAGACAGATTACTTCTGATGTGCTATCAGTGTCAGAGCTCCTGTGGCTCTGAGGCAGCTCAAAGCTGGTTTAAAAAAGTCTTTAACAGAGTGAAATGCAAAGCTGTGAGATGTGCATTGGTTGTAAGAAGTCAAATAAAATACCCAGCTGCTCCCAGAGGGCTGGAAGTCCCTTCCATA
Source organism: Campylorhamphus procurvoides (assembly GCA_013396655.1). Taxonomy (NCBI): domain Eukaryota; kingdom Metazoa; phylum Chordata; class Aves; order Passeriformes; family Dendrocolaptidae; genus Campylorhamphus; species Campylorhamphus procurvoides. The sequence goes on along the minus strand of WBMV01002863.1, from coordinate 159,862 downwards.
CCCTCCCCAATGCCACGTTGCTTGGCTGCTATTGCAAGTTTGATTTATGAAGTGAAACCTTGGAGTTACTAAGATGATTTTGTTGATGTGGTTGTGTTACAGGTCCCAAGGGGGACAGGGGAGATGATGGCCTGCCAGGTCTGCCAGGAACTCCAGGTCCTCCAGGTCCAAAAGGTTCTAAAGGAGAAAGAGGTAAAGCAGACTAAGGGCAGATGTTGTTGTCCTCATCAAGACCCACAGAATTATAACCCTGCATATTTTTCAAAGAGAAAGGGGTGTAGTGAGAGGATGGACACCTAGAGATGTTTGGCTGACATTACTGCAGGGACAATGACTCAGGTGTGCCTTCAGGTGGTGCAAGAACAGCTGCTCATAAAGATCTCAGTGGGTGCCCTTGTTCTGCACAGTGTGAAGTCTGAGTTCAGTTTGCTTTGGGTGAGGGACAGAAGCAGCAAAACCCACGTGCAGAACGTGCATTTCAATGTATGTATCTCAGGCTAAATCATTTCAGCCGAGATGGAGAGCAATCATTACCCCCCAGCAGTGACCAAAAGGAATGCCTGCCCTTCGTTTCAGGCTCCAGCAGCTCTTTCCTTCACCACACCCCACGGGCAGCATCCCTGGGCTGCCTTTGACCCTGGGAAACCACACAGCAAAGCTGGGATGGCAATTCCATCCCCACAGTGCTGGGCTGTTCAGCCACTGCAGCCTCCCAGGCCTTGATTCCCTTCTGGGATGAGGCTTTTGGCAATCCTGGTGTGAGGAATGCTGGTGTCTTCTCCATCTTGCCATTGAGCAGCATTGAGCCTCCAGCGAGGCACAAATCCAGAAATCCCTGGAGTGAGGTGATGTTTGGGGCTGTGGGACTGAGCCCACTGCTTGTGTCTGTCTTGTGAGTGAAGTGAGTGACACAGTGTGTGCTGTGGAATGACTGTGTGCTGCAGAAACCAGCTCCAATTAATGAACTAATTAATGGTGGAATGTCCTAGGAGGAAAAGGGGAGCAAGGCGAGCGAGGAGCAAGCGGGAGCCCCGGTTATCCAGGCAAACCTGGGCTGCAAGGTACGTGCCAGGGCCTGGGAAACCAGGAATTCTGCACTGCCCCTTCCCTTTGTGTCGGTGATGCTGCCCTGTCTCCAAAGAAACTCAATATTCCTGGTTTTAATCCTCTTTTTCCCCACGCTTTTCCCTTTTCCAGGTGAAGCCGGAGCCAAAGGCAGTAAGGGCAGCTACGGCTCCCCTGGACTGAAGGGACAAAAGGGGTCTAAAGGGGACACTTGTGAGAACGGGACCAAAGGGGCCAAGGGGGATAGGGGGGATCCTGGAGATCCAGGGGCTGTGGGAGAACAGGGTGACAAGGGGGAAAAGGGAGACACGGGGGAGAAGGGATATTGTGGGGAGCCAGGGGGCAGAGGGGCGAAGGGAGACCGAGGGGAAGGGGGCAGCAAGGGGGAGAAAGGGAGCAAAGGGGACACGGGGGCTGAGGGTGTGCGGGGAGGGGACGGCAAACGGGGGGAGAAGGGTGAGCAAGGAACCAAGGGTGAGAAAGGGGACCTGGGACCTGCTGGCATGATGGGACCTACTGGCCCCAAGGGGGTGGCGGGCAGCAAGGGGGGCCGGGGCGCCCCGGGCAAGAAGGGCTCCCGTGGGGCCAAGGGCGCTCGGGGGGACCCCACAAAGCCCCTGAGATCGGCCTTCAGCGTTGGGCTGTCCAAGCCCTTCCCTCCGCCCAACGTGCCCATCAGGTTTGACAGGGTCCTGTACAACGAGCAGCAGGATTACAACCCTTCCACCGGCAAGTTCAACTGCAGCGTGCCCGGCGCCTACGTCTTCGCCTTCCACCTGACGGTGCGAGGGCGGCCGGCCCGTGTCAGCCTCGTGGCGCGTTCCAGGAGGGTGGCCAAGACCAGGGAGACCGTCCACGGGCAGGAGATCGACCAGGCGTCCTTCCTCACCGTCCTGAAGCTCAGCGTGGGCGACCAGGTGTGGCTGGAGGTGGCGCGGGACTGGAACGGGGTCTACGCCAGCACGGAGGACGACAGTGTCTTCACGGGGTTCCTGCTGTATCCAGATGTTGCTGAGGTCCATCTATAGGTTTAGAAGGTGGAGGTGGCACTGCGAAACATGCTTTTGCCTCTGCCTGCCAGAGGAGAAATGAGCATCAGTTGGTTTAGTGGCTGCTTTTCGTGATCTTTTAACAGAAGTATTTGTATTTGCAATATTAGCTGGGTTGGGTAGAGCAGGGTGCTGAGAACACCAAGGCTGTGGGTTCCATCCCCATTCACTTAAGAGCTGGATTTGATCCTTGTGGGTCCCTTCCCACCCAGAATATTCTGTCATTCTGGGAATTTATGGATTAGTTTTAACTGGCAGCCCCAAGAAGCAACACGTCCCTTGTGTGGCTGAGGGAAACCATCGTCCCAACACGAGCAGGACCAGCTTGGAAAGGGGATTTGCCACCCCAGGCTTCAGGTTTGCAATGAGCCTGTTGAAATTCTGGAAAGAAACTCCTTGCCTGACTGCAATTTTAATCAGGGCAGCTCCTGAAGTCCTTGCGTGGTCCCAAGCCCTTTAGGAATCAGTTGTGATAAGTTGGTTTGGGTGCAGTTTGATTTGTAGGGCTCAGTCAGATGTGAACTGACTGAGTAGGGTCCTTGAAATCACATGAAAAGATTTAAAGCTCTCTTGTCTTTGAATCAGTGTTATTTAGTACTTTAGAGCATGAATTATATAAAGGTTTGTCTAAAGGAGTATTAGAGCTATTTGATCACTGTGAAAAAAAAAACCCCAAACTATTGTCTTTAGGCAAAAATAAATCTGAAGCTTTCTAAAGTGTCGCTGTTTACTCTGAAAGCATATTTTTAAAAAAATTATTAAAATACATTAAACAAGTACCTTGCAAAGCCAAGTATGTTGAGCACAGTGAGGGGTGCTTTGGATAAACAGGGGAGGAGAGAGAGAGTTATCTTTATCTAATATCAGATTGAATTCACAATAAAGCCTGGAAAACATTGTTTCTCTACATTATTATTATTATTTTCTCTCCGTGGTCCCTTGGCCAAACCACGTGTTGTTTGCTAACCAAGTACCTTTAATGAGCTGAGCCCAACGCTGGGCTCAAAACTCACCCCAAATTCCCTGCCATTTTCAACTGGAATAGAAACACCTCCTCTTTTAGGAGAAGACAGAGATGCCTTTGTAGGCTTTTTGTGTCCCTCAGAGCCCACATGAACCTCCTGCTCAGAGGAATTCAGAGCTCTCACCATGCCAGCTCTGCTCAGATGAAGGAGAAGATCCGTGGTCCAGGCTCTTCCCATCCCACCTCCACCTGCTCTCTCCTGGGCTTTGTCCTTCCCTGCCTGCTCCCAGTACCCTCCCCGAGCCCATCTGGACTAGAAAACTTTAATCCAACCCATTTCCCACTTGAAAAATTTTGGAGTATTAAAAAAACCACCTCGTTTTGATGTTTTTCCTCATTTTTCATGCCAGCAGAACTGATGGAGGATGTGCTTTGTCTCCTTATGGAGCGCTGCTAAGAAAATGCCAAAATATTTGTGCCATTTCCTTTCTGCTTCTCTTAGCACAGATTTGTTTGGTAGAGCTGTCTCCTTTTGGGGCTGCAATGAAGCATTTTGAGTCTGGTGTAAGAAAATTAATGCTCAGGGTAATGAAGAGACGAGCAGCTGTTTTCAATAACTCAGAAAAACCATTCCAAGCTGACACAAGGCCAGCAAACCCCCTTTTTTCTGGTGTTTTCCAGGTGTTTTCCACCCCTGGCTCAGATGTTACACAGATTAGCACCTATTTTTATAATTTTTTTGGAATTTATCTCTTTTGCCCAAAGGATCAGCTCTGTTCTCCACCAGCACCTTGGGTTTCCTTGAGGATCTTCCTTTGTTTTGGGGCTTTCCATGAGGAATCTCCCAGCTGAGCTGGGTTTGCCCCAGAGCCAAACCCACCTGTGCATCCTGAGGGCTGGGCAATAAAAGGGATAATAAAAAAGGGGGAGTTCTGGGTGTTTTTGGGAGCAGAGACAAAGACTGGATCCTCAGGGAGCTTCTTTTCCTTCCCTCCTGGATTAACATGCTGTGTTCCAGGTAAGCAACAGTTTTCTGTAAGAATTTATGTTGAAAAATGGATGGATTTCAGTGCAGGAATTGATAACAGGGTAAAAAATATAACATAATTATCCAAATGCAGGTGTTCCAGTTGAAACATGGTTTGTTTTTTTGGGATCTGTAGCTTTGCTCACACCTGCTTGGCTGTGGAGAGGACTGGAAGAGGGAAAACCACTTTTTGATGTGAATTTAAGTGGGTTTTATGTGGTTGCTCCCAGTTCTCCAGGGTTTGTGAAATGCTGGAGCTCCTTATCAGGGGATTTGCTCCTCCACGATGTCAGGAGGTTGGGTTTGCATTAAACACAGTCTGTGACAGAGGTTCCTAAACTTTGGTGTGTTTATTAATAGCTGTGATGTCTCTTCTAGGGCAAATTGGAATAATTTTGTGTGCTTTAATGACTTTGTTGGGTTGCTGTATTTTTTTTGCAAATAAATCCCTGTTTAAGCAGAGATTTTTCTGTCTTCAGGATGTTTCCTCTTGCTGCAGCCAGAGCTTTTGTGCTTTGCTCTTTTATAGGAAATACCTTATATATAAGATATTAGGATCTCCAGGAATGAAGCTGCTTTAGGAGGGTTTATTGCTAAACTGTCTCAAGAGTTGCCTCTTGCCCACCTTCATCTCTGCACTTTTTCATTCTATGCCTGTAACTTAAGCCTGTTGCTGTCTAATGATAAATCAATTATCAGCAAATAAAATTTACATCTGTGCTGAGTTGCCCAAGGGCTGGAAAACTGGAGTTTGCTGTGAGGGCCAAGTCAGTGGGGGTTGATTTTAGTAGGATTGGGACTCAAATGAGTAATACTCTATTTTATAGGGCCTGTGGAATATTATTGTCACACTTCTAGTTATCCAGGTAAACTTCCCCTGCTCCATAACCATTTATCAAGCCATTGGCCATTCCTGAATCTGTAACTGGCTTAATGTGCTTCCTCATCAGCTTGGTATTGAAAGAGCACCCACCCAGGCAATAAAGGTACCTGTCTCTGTCTCTTTTTCATTTTAAAGAGTTGATAAAGTGCCAGGATAATACAATCATTTTATGTGAGCTAAATTGTGATTTTTTTTCACTGTGACTCGTGCCCCCTATTTATATTTTTTTATTCAGCTGCATAACAGGGCAGTAAATTGGCTTTGGAGATGTGAGATTGGGGTTCTGGAGGAGAGCTTTATAAACACAAACTCAATAATTTAGATTCAGAGCCTTCCTGGTGCTGGTGAACATCTCTTGCTGGATAAAACTCTTATCAGCCTGTCCAGAAGATTTTGTCTTTAGTGAGTGAGGCAGCTCAGAGCTGGAACTGCAGGAGATCTTGGGAATGGGAAGAAACAGAAATGAAGTTCACACATTTCCATAGGATCTCCAGGGTTTTTGACATAAAATAAAAGACAGGAAATCTCAAAGCTTTCAGTATCTCTGGTGTGGAAATCACAGCTCTTGAAAAATCAATGTTACCAACATTCAGGTCATGGTGACAATTTCAAGGGTTTCTTTTGGAGTCAGCTACAACAGCTGAGGTGATGGTTGGTTTTCTCTCTCAAAATCCCCCAAATAGAATAATAAAATAACCAGGGATTCATCTGCTTTCAGTGCCTCAGGGATCAGCATTTGGAGTACAGGGTGGTTGTGCTTGAAAAGGTTCTGACCTGAGTGGGTGGTGTGAGGAGGTCACTGAGAAACCTCAATTCCAGATACCACCTCATCAACCACCAGAGCCTTCAGAGCATCTCCTAGGGATTAGCCCCTGGAGCTTTGGGAGGTCTCTGCAGAGCTGGTGGGCTCTGGTAGAGCCATGGACAGACTGGAAGAGGATGAACCCAACTCTTCCCCTCTGTTGAAGCACCACGTTTAAATTACCCACCTCTGTTGGCAGCTCCACAGCTTTTACATGTCCCAGTGTCATCCCAAGCCATGGATTGGAGGGTTCTGATGAAGGGGATGGAGGCTGATGGTCCTCAAGCTGCTTTTGGAGGCTGCTGGGTGGGATGGCAGCCCTGGGCTTGCTGTGCCTGCCCCCCTTTCCCTGCTGGTCTAAACCAGAGGGAATGGATGATGCCACAAGGAGAACTTCCTATGAACTCCTGACATGTCAGCACTGAATTCCATGGGGAAGCTCAATTTAAATGTATTTTCTTAGCTTAGTGAAGCTCTACTACCTTTAGAGCTTTTTCAAGGTGGCTGAAGAGCACAGAAAGGTCTGACCATGACCACCAGAGAGCCCAGTGGTCCAGCTGCCATTCCCTGCTCTAAACACTGGATTAAACTGTCCCAGGAATGCAGCTGCAAGTGGCATTTTTTGGCACATCCTTCCCTTTCCCCCACAGTGTGATCAGCAGAGCTGTGAAGGAGCTCTCTCAGCAGTTTCCCCACTGGCCCATAAAATGTGAATAATGTGGGTCAGTGCCTTTATTAGTCCCTCAATGTGCTCAGCAATCCATCCTCTGCTCACTCATTAAAAGCTAAATGGGAGGAGGAAATGTCCCCAGCCTGGTGGGTTTCTGGCTCTGCTCTTCAGGTCCTGCATGGGCAGCTGGTGGGACAAGGTGATTTTTCCCAATTTCCTTCATGCTGAAAGAATTGGCTGATGTTTAATCAATTCTGCTTCTCCTGGATAATACCTGGGGAGAAGGGAGATGATGGTTTAGGACTTCCCTTTGGTCTGGGGCAGGAAAACTGAATTTCCAGCAGTTTTGCCATGGCTGGCACAGCTGGAAGTGGCGGCTCCAACCTGCTCTGAGGCATTGGGAGGGAATAAAGTGCTGCTGGAACCAGGTTGGAATGTCAGGAACTTTGTGTTTAGGACAAGAGCATGGGATTCCCTCACCTGTGCAGCCTCTTCTGGTGTCTGTTGTTCAAGCCCCTAAAATCCTTAGGGAGACGAATCTACAAGATTTAAAAAAAAATAAAAGCCTGGTGTCTGTTGTTCAAACACCTAAAATCCTTAGGGAGATGAATCTACAAGATTTAAAAAAAAAATAAAAGCCTGGTGTCTGTTGTTCAAACACCTAAAATCCTTAGGGAGATGAATCTACAAGATTTAAAAAAAAATAAAAGCCATAACTCTTATTGATGGAGAAAGGCTGAATCCATCAGGCCAAAACAGGCTGTGGGGTGTGTTTAAAAACTGCTGTATCTATTTTGACGCCTTTTGTGTCACTGAAATGGATGTGTTTATGAAAACAGAAATTGGCTTTAATAATAATAATAATCTCAGCTTCTATATGTGAGAATAAATGTTTAGAGCTCTCCTGCTCCTGGTGTGGATTTTGGGATGGGGCTCTCCCTGGGTGTGTCTCCCAGGCAGGAGTGGGAAGCAGCAGCCAGAAGAATAAGTAGCTCATCCTTTTTCATTTACCAAGGAGATGGAAACAGGGCAGGGACTGGTTTAACAGCCTTTCACTGCCAAGTGTAATCCCGATGTTTTATGGGCTCCTGGAGAGAATCCTTAATCCTTTGTGCCTCTTTTTCTCTCTCCTGCTTTCTGTGAATCTAAAAGGGCACCAATCCCTCCTCCCTCCATCCCCGTGTCCCCTTGCTGAATGAGGTGACAGCCTCCTACTCCCCAGAGTTTGCCTCTGTGGATCTGGCATGGGATTTGGGGGCAGGTGGGATCAGTGGGGTCTGGGAGCACACCCTGCTGTGCCTGTGCTGTTTCCAGCCCTGTGGGATCCGTGATGGAAACCCAAGGTAACCACGCAGCCCTGCCACGAGAGATGGTGAGATCATCCCACCACCTCCTGCCCTGGCAGGGGAGCTTCCTCGGGAAGATTTCAAAGAAATGACTTCAGAAAAGCTATTTATTGCCTGAGAGAACCTGCTCTGTGATCTCCTCCACTAATTTTCATCATAAACCTTGATCCATGATATACCCAGAATATCCTAACCCATCCAGCTGCTGATGCACAGCTGGGAGCTTGACAGCCTCAGTTCTCCTCTGCACAATTTGGGGCCAGGAAATATTAAAATGCTGGGGAAAACACAAATATATGGGCCTGGATGTTACAAAGGCAAATACACTCAGTGCTTTTAAGTTCTCAGTCTTTGTCTCCTCATGTTATAAATGCAGCCACACAAGAAATGAACATTTAGCAGAGCTGTCCGTGCTTTGTGTTGCTGGGGCTCTTTTCTCTTTATATTCACTTTCCATCTAGTTCTCATCCTTTCCTTAAGGTTTTATTTTAGCTCTCTTGCTCTCCAGATTTTTCTTCCCCTCGGGGCATATCTATTTGTTTGGATGACTAACTTGCCTTTCCTGGAGGAATCTGAATTTCTAAGTTGCTGATCCAAGTCTCTCCAATGATAAGTCATTGTCCATCTGTTTGCTCCCTCCTGAGCTCGTGCTGGGAGCTGCAAAGGGGATTAATGGATAGAAAGGAGGTGTGCAAGGAACAGCCTCATGCCTTGTTTTCCATGTTCCTGGCTGCTGAGGAAGGAGACCCCTTGGTTAGATTTAGTTTTTCACTTTTCATGCCCAGGTAACTTTCTGGAAAAGGGTATTCTTATTTCCCACCATCATTAAGACCCAGGTTCCATCCCTTGAGCCTGGCTGGCTTCATCCCAAAGCCACCACTTAAACCTGGAATCAACAGACACCTTTCTGCAAGTTCTTCAGGGAAATCTTGTGCCAGGCCAGGAGGACTCTTTGCACAAGGAGGTGGCTGAAGTTTCCTGCAGGATTTAAGCAAAAGGTCGAATCTGCTGCCAATAACTTGGTGGATGGTTTCAGGGACCAGGTAAAAAATGGTGCTGTATGTGTGGCTGATAAAACAAGGTGTTATTGGCTGCAGCGATAGGATTTATTGTTGAATCACTCAAGTGCTGGGGTATAAAAAGCTGTCTTAGATGCACCAGTGCTCCCCACCATCCCAGTGGGCCAAGGTTAGTTCCTGTGGTGCTCCATCCAGCTCTGTCCTTGGGTTGGGTGGCAAGGATTTGGTAGTGCAGGGGCTACAAGGGTGACTGCCATGGGGGAGCAGAGACCCCACCCCAGGGCAGGGGGGTGTCTGCAGGGGGTTGTGGTCCTCTGGGGTCCTGCAGGACCTTTGGGAAGAGGAGCCCACACCAAAGCAGGGATGAGTATGAGGAGTCCCAAGCCTGAGGAGGAAGGAGCAGCAGGGACAGCGAGTGATGAAGTGACTGCAGCCCCCACTCCCTGTCCCCCTTCTCCCCCTGGGAAGGAGGGAGGGATGGGTGGGAAGGTGTTTATAAGATGTAGTTTAATTTCTCATTACTCTACTCTGATTTATTGGTAATAAATGTCCCCAAGGGGAGCCTGTTCTGCCTGTGACAGTGACAGCTGAGTGATCCCTCTGTCCTTGTCCCAACCCACAAGCCTTTCCTTGGGTTTTCTCCCCCCTGCCCAGCTGAGGAGGGCAGAGATGGAGAGGCTTTGGTGGGCACTGCATGACCAGGGTCACCCCACCACACGAGCTCCTCTTTTGTGTTCCTCAACTAATTAATTAAAAGGTTAAATCCCATTTGCCAACTGACGGCTCGGGGACCTGTTTGCATTTTGAGCAGCTCTGTGCATGCCGTGCTGGCTGTCACTGAGCGCTCCACGCGGGTTTTGGGGATGCTGCAGGGACAGCAGATGGCAATGTGGCGCTGCAGACAGACCCAAAACTCCGGGAAATTCGGGACTGGACCACCAAATCCCCGGAAAAATGAAGAGAAACTCAGCTGGGAGAGCCCTGCCTTTGTCTGTGCCCTTGGCTGGTGGGGAGGGTGCACAGGGGGCTTTGTCCTGGGGCTGGGACCGTGTGAGGAGAATTCCACAATAATTAGGTGTGGTTTGTGGGCTGCTCTGAGTGTGAACCTGCCCACGGGCTTGGGATATTCTGCTGCTGTGTCTGTTGTCCTGGGACTCTGTGCCCTCTTTGGTGGGGCTGGAGAGCTGGGCTTGGGGCTGTTCTGGTGGTGGGGCTCTACCGGGGGGTCCCTTCCTCTTAAAGAAGGTCATTGTTTGACTTTATGCCTTGGAAACAACATAAAACCCCCAACTTGTATCTGCAGTGTGGGGAGGTCATGCTTGTCAGTGGCTCCCTGTGTGTATTTTAGGGCTGTTATCACAGAACTATGGGATTACAGAATGGTTTGGGTCAGGAGCAACCTTAAAGCCCACCCAGTGCCACCCCTTCCATGGGCAGGGACACGGCCCACCAGCCCAGGTGGCACCAACCTGGCCTTGGACACTCCCAGGGATCCAGGGGCAGCCCCAGCTTCTCTGGGCACCCTGTGCCAGGGCCTGCCCATGTTTTTCCTGATGTTTTTACTGCTGCCAACCCTGTGCCTGCCTGTTTGTTTCCCCCAGCCTCTGCCTCACTTTTTGGGAGCCAGAAAATGACCTGTGTGACACATGTCCTGGTGCCACCTCACCCTGGAGGTCGGTGTGTGCCTGCAGAAGTGTGCAGGCACTTTCAGGGAAGGGTTGTGCTGAGAAATCAAAAAGGTTGATCACAAGCCTGCCCTTTTTATTTTGGCCTAAATGCTGTTTTCTCACAGAGGGGGTGTGATAAAAGTATCAGTGGGAGCTCTGGATGCAGAGAGTGCAACCCTCAGCGTGTTCTTAGTGTGTTATTTCCCAACCTTAAGTGCCCCAAGAAGTTTGTGACCACGTGGGGGACTCTGTGCTTGCTTTTTTAATATAAGCCTTGTGCTAAAAATGAAATAAAACCTGAAACTCCACCTTTTTCTGTCTCCACATGTGCAAAATTAAGTGGCAGAGAATCTATGAGTGCAACAAACAGCTTGGACATCTCCTTGATGTGTGAGACTCCTCAATTAATTAGGCATCTGAGTGTCATCTGCACCTGCAATTGATTTTTGGATGGCAAATTAATGGTACACAATGGAAGAGGATCAGAATTATTTGTGGTATTTTCATGTTAGCTGGACTTTGGAAATTCTTTTGGATGAATTGGTTATTAATGTACAAATTTGTCACATTTCCTGAGTCTTTCTGGATCTGAATTCTTTCCATCTCTTGTGCAGTTTCCCAGCTGAGAAGCACATGATGACTGCAGGAATAACAATGTGTTGCAAACACTGTAGGTGTGTAAAATGTGGATTCTGGGCTGGACTGTGGCCCTCAAAGAGCTCTGTGTTGGGGGGTTAATTCCTGCTATTTCACACAAGCATAAAATGGTATTCCTTTCAAAAACACCTTTTCTCGGGAGTGTGCAGTGCAATGGTCCTTTCAGCACTGTCAGTGCCTCTCACACCAGTCTGAGCTGTTTCAGAGCAGCAAGAATTATTTTTTCCATCAGGAAACTCCAGGTAATGTTCTCTGCAATGTTGGGAAGCAGATGGGAGTAAGAGCAGATGAGCAGCTTGGGTTTGAGTCAGTGGAGCTTAATGGAAGTAGCCTTAGAAGTCAAACTGTTTAAAGCTGGTTTTTCACACAGTTTATATGTATGAAAGAACAAATCCTGTCTTGTCAGGACACCCAAATGAGGAGCACCAGCAAAATGTCTCATTATGAGACAGAACATAAATAGTGCCAGCTTAGAAGGGAAGACAGAAATGTTCTCAACATGAGGAAAGGAGGGATGGAGTTGTATAGAACAGGCTGAAATCAGGTGTAGGGATCACTCGAGCTGAGCCAGGCTCTAAAGGACAGGAACACAACTGTGACCTTTAGCAAAAGCCCAGCCTTTACAAGGGACATGAGTTTTCTTCATCCCTCACCTGGTGGTTTGTAGGATTTAATCCCTGGCTCTCAAAGGTCACACAATTTCAGGGGGGAGAGGGTGGTTTGTGTCACTAAAATCCATAAAACCCGGGTTAGGATGAACTGTGACTCTGCTCTGCAGCATTCCTGGAGAATTCCATCTGTGCTTTTCAGTGGGGGATTCCTGTGCAGGGGAGGGTCCCCCAAACCCACCCCCAGGTTATCATCAGGTGCTCTGACCAGGGGTTGGGGGCTGGTGGGACTGGAAATGCAGCTCTTGGGTCATGTAGCTTGGAAAGCACCTCTGGGGGCTTTTGGGCCACCACCCAACCAAATCAGGGCCAAATTTGAAGCTTCATTAGGGCTTTGTGGTGTCACCTACAGCAGGTTGATTGAAATAATAGAAGAGGGGGTGAAGGGTCTCTTCTCCCAGGTGACAAGTGACAGGATGATGCTCCAGGGCTTGGGCTCCCCTTTGCTGAATCCTGATTCTCATCCCTGAGTTAGATTTTATAGGTGCAAACTGAGCACAGCTTTAACTTCCAGCTGAATAACAAGGATGGAAAAGAACTCCAAGCCATTAAAGCAGTAATCAGAGTTATAAACAGCCCTGCCACAGCCTCGCTGGCTATTTCCAAACACATCTTCCCATTCCTTAGTCCCTGCTGTTATCCCTGTTTACCTCCAATATAAATGTTTCCACTCAATTGGTTGTAATTGACTCAGTCGGTTTAAGGAAAACAACTTGGAAAGAGAAGTGCCTAAATATATTTTTTTTTCCAGAGGTTCATAAAACCTTCCTAAAAGTAAAAAAAAAAAAATCCAAATTATGATCTGCTGTTCCCAACAGAGACTAAATTCATCTGCAGTGTAATTAGAGTTACAGCATCCCTTGGCAGCCAACAAGAGTAATCAAGAAGGAAAACTAAAAACATCTCAGGCACTGGAAAGTTATTTTAAAGCTAAAATAAAGCACTTGAACAGAAAAGTAGCTTAAAATAAAAAAAGGGTTTAGTGAGGAAATGGTTATATTTGCATGTCTGATTTATTCTGAGTAAACAAGTTCTAATTGAAAATCCAGAATATCAACAGCTCCCATATTTCAAGTGAAGCACAAACAGCAATATCTTTGCAATTGTAGGAATTCAGTGCAGATAACACTTGGATTTCAGTTCCATGTGCCCCCTTCCAGGTTAAAAATGAGAGTATTCCAGAGGCAACACTTTGTTGCTCAGTTAATAACCTGATTTTTGATTTCCTGGGTACTCTGGAGGTTCTGGAGCCCTCTGGAATGGGACTGTGCCAGCTGTGCTGCTCCAGATGTGGATCCCATTGCTGGGATCCTGGCAGAGCCTTTTTTGGCTGCAGGAGTTGCTCAATCCCCCTGGAAGGGCTGTGGTGACTGGAGAAAATAGGCATTAATAAAATAGATATTAAAATATATAAAAAATCCAGAAACTCTTGACTGGACTAAACCAGGGCATGGGATCAAACCCTGAATTACTTAGAGCTGTTCCAGGTCTGTGATATCTGCCCTGTGACAGACACTGCAATCGAGTGTAAAGTCACAACCCACTTAATTCTTCTTCTTGGGGGAGATAATACCAAAGTGAGAGCACTTGAATTCCTGGGCTTGTGAGTGTGGTATTTTGTGTTCTCTCAAGTGGCAGCTCCACTGAAATGGAGGTTAGAACAAGGTGAAGAAGGTTGATTTTTAGCCCAAGCTTGCCAGGTTGGGTGTTATTCCAGCAGCTGTTTTGCAACTTTTTCTGATCCACTTCCTCCTTGGAGCACTCCCTGAAGTCTTTGTTGGGTCTAAATTGTTTTATTTTTCCTTTCCACTGCTGCCTCTCCCCAGACATTTCACCTTTTATTGGTGTGTTATCTTTGTCCAAGCTTTTCTCCAGCTGCCACTCTCCTCTCTGAGGTTCCAGCCCTCTCTTCCAGGAGCTTTTCATTGCTCTGCAGCAGCAACTTTCCACAGGGTGCTTTTCCTGATTATTCTGCTTCCCACCCCTGACAGCCCTTCAAGGGCCTGTGAATGGAGAGGTGTCTTTGTGCCATCTTTTTAATACCAGAGGAGTCTGAGGGGGAAACAAAATGCAAAGAATGACATTTGTGCAGGGGAGATGATGTAAGTTTTGTCAGTTCTCCCATTCAGTGGGATGTCAGTGCTGGGATGCAGCAATGATTGATTCTCTCTGCCATTCAAGCCTTCCTGTTACTCCTGAGCAGGGCAAAACAGAAACCCACCTAGAGCCATCTGCAAAGCACGTTTTTGATTGCTTATCCCGTTCAAAAAAGTGATTACAAAGTAATAAAAAGGTAGTTAAGCAGCAGTTCTTGGTGTGCATCTTGTTCCCCTGTCCCTTCAGGCTGTGGAGCACTGAGCTCTGGTTAATTGGACCCCAGTCTGAATGGGAGCTCTCCTTTTTCCAGGGCACTGAGAGAACATTCCAGCACCTCCTGTGATTGATGTCAGTGTTGCAAAGCCCTTACAAGTGATGCTTAAACTCTGCCTGACTTATTTTACATGGGGATTGTCCAGCACCCAGTACCTGGCAAAGCAGGGAAGGGCACAAGGGCTGTTCCGCCAGATGTGCCAGCTGCCAAATGGCCCTGGGAGGATCTCCCTGCAAGGGCTTCACCATCACAAACACACTAATTGATTAGTCCAGGCTTAATTCAGCTGTTTATGACCTTGGCCTAAAGCTGGACTATCTTCTACTGCTCTATTGTTTCTTTAAGTGGTATAAACACATTGACCTTCAAATGCCATTTTACTTTTTGGTTTCTTATTGCTTCTGGAGTTCCTATTTCCTTGCTCTTCTCTTTCCACCTCTTCTCCCCATGTGCTGCTTCATCTTGGCCATGTTTTCTCCTGAGATCTACCATTTTAACAAGCACAGGTCCTTCTTCCAGGTCCTTGTTCTCTTGATGACATTCACGTGACCTATTCTCCTCTTGCTTATTGTCTCCAGGTTTTATTCCTGCCAGGAATGCTGTACTTAGCATTAAGTGCCTCCAAACTGCTTGTTTTGGGAGATGAGAAACTAATACTTCAAGGTGACTCCCCTGCTGTTCTGGTCTTATGGTCTCTGTGTGTCCTTCTCTTATTTTTTGGTATCTTGTACCATCTCATGAAAAACCATGTGCTGGATATTCGGTCTCAGTGCACCCCAGGCTGAGCCAAGGTGGAATTTTTTGTCTCTGAGCTGCTTGGATACACTCCCAACATAAGCACCTGTCTGCTTTATCTTCCAGCCTAAACATTTCTGTATCTAAAGAGCCTCTGGAGGTGAATCCATAATCACTGTGGGTGAGTTAGCCAGGAAACAGAACTCCTTCCCTTTTCAAGCTCTCTGAGAACTCCTTAAGATTTTCCTTGAGCTCACTTGAAAGTCAGTGTTAACTTTTAATCCATCCTCTGCATATCTCCTTGCCTGTGGATTTCTTGTGTCAGGCATTTGAAATCCAGGGAATGCCTCTGTCTTTAACCCCCAGTATGGATTTATCCCCCTAAAGCCAGTTCAGCCAATTCCATTAATCACAAGAAAATTGGGGTGTGTTGAAGGTCTGACTTGGTTTTTACTTTTCAACCTCGTTGGTCTGAGCAGGATTACAAAGATTTCAGAGAGGGAGAATGTTGATTTCTTTCCAGCAACTTTAAAGAGGATGCTCCTCATTCTGGACACATCATTTGTAGCTTATTAAAGCCACACTGTAGGCTTTTGTTATATAATCAATAAACCTAATCAAGTTTTATAGGAAGGGTGGATTTATTTTATGTCGTCATAAATCCTCCTTGTTTTGTCCATTAACATCTACAAGGTGCTTGAAAAGCAGTTTGCAAAAGGAACCCTGCTCTGCCCCTCACATCCACTTTATCAGCAGGACTCTGAAATTTCTGGCCATGCCACATTAAAAGCAGAATTGAAAAACTTTGGGAAGCACTCATTAAATACATTCCCTTAAATCAAGCCAGGACAGACATCCCAGATGGGAACTTGTGCTCATAAACACACTTGGTGCCCAAAGGCCTGAGGTGTGGATAGTGATGGATCATGCCATAAATTCGGATGGATATTAAAACCCCCAAACCACTGCAGTATTGGCTCTGTTTCTCATGCCTTTTACACCCCCCTGTTCTGCCAGCCAAGCAAATCCACTGGGTCTGGTGCCTTCCAGAAGGTGTCAGGGAAGTGGGAGTTCATTGAGCAGGGGACCATGAGCTTTTCCTAGTGGGATTTCATCTGGAATTAGTTCTTTACACCAGTCCTGGGTGTTGGGGGTCCCTGCTCTCAGTGGGTCAGGGCTAGAAGGTTTGTGTGGTGCAACCAAGAGCAGAGTGATGTCCCTCCTTTCCAGCTCTGCTGGGGCTCCATCCCAGTGGATTTGGGCTCATGGACATCAACTTTGCTCAAAAGAAGCCTTAGGGACAACTTATTTTAAAGTGAGGCTCAAAGCAGATGAATTAATAAGGAAAAGCAAATTCATGAAAAATTTTTAAGTGATGAAGTGTCAGTGTTTTCTCTAAGAAAAATAAGTGTTTAAGCCATTTTATAAAAATTAATGCAATATGTAATCTGTGGTGGAAAAGTCATACTTGGATCTTTTATTCCTCTTTTTTTAACCAAATGTTGGGTTTGTGATCAGCAGATAGTTCAGAGCATGATTGGAGCTTGGCAGCCTGAGGAGGTGAGGGCTCAGGAATTGAGGTTTAAGTGACTCCCTCAAACATGTAATAAATCTCACCCCCCACCCACCCCAGTTTGGGGGACCAGGAGCACACTGAGCTCTCTGCCCTGCACAGGACCTGCCTTGGGGAATGTCCCCTGAGCCAAAACCAGGGCACTCTGACCTCAGGGCTGAGGTTTATCCACCTCCATGGAGTTGAACCCTCTGCAGGCATCGTTAGTTCAGGGTAAAATGCCCCCTAGAGAAGTTGCTGTCGCTCAGTGCAGAAGATTTCTGGGCTGGGGCTGCCCCGAAAGGCAGGGTGACCTTTCTGGAAGCACAGAGCCATCAGCATCTTCTCCCAGACCTCTCCTGGGGGTCCTCACAACCCACACCACCCCACAACAAGTGCTGTGACCTCACAACACTTTCTTGATGCTCTTTTTCTCATTTAGTTTTCTTCCTTTTACCTTGCTGGGTATTTTTTTATTCTGTGGTCCGTGTTGCTTTTGGTTTTGATCTCCAGTTCCAAGCACTTGTTTGTGCCCTGTGTTGTGCCCTGGTTCTCCAGGCTCTGCTCTCCTGTGCTGGGACCAGTCCTTGGACTGTCTCCAAATGCCACATTGCTGGAAGGCTTTGGAAAGCTCTTTTGTCCATGTGGAGTTTGCTCAAAATGAGAAATGTGTGGAGAGAGATGTTTGTCATGGGGGAAGTGTCTGAGGCCAAACTTAGGGAGTCACAGAAAGGTTTAGGTTGGAAAAGCTCTCTCAGATCATGAAGTCCAACAATTCCCCACCACTGACCCATGTCCCCAAGTGTCACATCCCCTTTAAAATCCCACCAGGGATGGGGATCCATCCCTGCCCTGGGCTGGACAACCCTTTCCTTGAGGAACTTTTCCCAATATCCAACCTAAGCATTCTGTGGTGCAGATTGAGGCTGTTCCCTCTCCTCCTGTTCCCTGGGAGCAGAATCCAATCCCTCCCGAAATCCATCAGGGACTTGCAGAGCCAGAAGGTCCCCCCTGAGCCTCCTTTTCTCCAGGCTGAGCCCCTCCAGCTCCCTTATCCATTCCTTGTTCTCCAGTTCTGTTCCCTTCCTTTCCCTCCACCCCATCCATGCCTTTGCTGGGAGGGGACCAGAGCCAGCCTTGCCAGCAGGTGTTGGGGTGTCCTGGTTTGCTGGGAACACTTAGCCCTGTCCCAAGTCATCTAAGTGAGGAAATAATGACCAGAACAATTCCCAGGAGGAAAGTGAAGAGCAGCCTTTGGGTTGCCAGAGGAGCATCATCCACCCTGCCCTTCCTGCCTGCTTTTCTGAAGTCCCTTTTGATGAAGAACACATTTCTGTGGGCACATGGATGGCATTGCATGTCTCTTGAGCACTGATTTAGTTCAAGGGCAGGATGAGGAAGAGCTGCCAAGGGCTTTCAGGGGCCCTTCTGCTGTGCAATATTGTGTCCTATTTTCCCAGCACCGATGGGTCGCAGACGTCTCACATTCAACAGCTACTGCAGGTTTTAATTGATGTTTGGGTTGTAATTTATTCATGGCCAAGGAGACACGGCTGGGGTATTAATACTCTGTTAATTGCTGTGTTTTCTGGGAGTAACTTGCCTTTTGGGGCTGAGCAGGAGCTGATGGTGGCACTTGGGCTGTAACCTGGAATGATGTGACTGCTTTGAACCTGACCTTAAAGCCAGGGCAGGTGGCCTTGGTTCATATTAACAACCAGTCCTGGTCCCACTTGTTGCTGCCTTTCCCCAGCTGATAAAAAGGAAAGAAAATTCCCTTTAAAACCTTTGATTTTGATGGGCAGAGCAGAATTAAAATAGACTTTGAGCAGAGAACTTTTGTGGCTCCCCTGAGAGCATTTCTGAAGGGGCAAGAAGCACATGGTTGGTGGAGAATAAGCTGATATTTGGTAGCACCTCACCCATGAACACCCCGTTGTGCTGTTTGACACTTAATCAAAATCTTCACGGGGGAAAATATTGACTTGATCTTTTTTAATGTTGGGACTGTAAATATTAACTCTGTGTCGTGCTCTGGAGTTGGGATTTGGTTGTGTTACTTCAGTATAAAAAATTTACCACTTAACTAAACTTGCTTTGTGTCTCAGCCATGGTTTGTCAGTGGATCCGACCGGGGAAATCCCCTGAGGTGCAAGAGCTGCAAATAAAAAGCTGAGTTTTGGTTGTGAATTGATTTAATTAGAACCAGAACACTTGATAGCTGCATTTCTAATAAATATCTGATATGAATTGCCAGTGTCACACCCATGAGGGTGGTGGGGCCCTGGCATGGGTTGCCCAGAGAAGCTGAAGAGTTAGAAAACTCCAAAATTAACATTTGGAACCTTATTTCCCTAAAATTAGTCTCCATAACAATCTCACTCTGCCAATTCTTGGAGCTTAGAAGAATAGTCAAGCTTTCCATCTTGCTGCTTCACAAGTGATTTACATGCAATGTGCTTAGCTGAGGCTGTTCCCATGAAAACCTGGAGTTTTCAGGGATGGATAAGACCTAATTCTGCCTGGTGGAAGCACCACTATAAACAGGAGCTGATGCCGTTGCATCAAGGGGAAGCAATTATAATTAATGGCCAGAAAATTCCATTTCTGGAAAATATTTCTTGTCCAGGGGGTCTCACCCATTTTTATTTATCTGTTTGTTTTTGACTTGTAAAACACCTGAGTGAAGCCAGACAGAGGTGGTGTTTTATTGAAAGCAGGAGCTGAATACTCTGGCTGGAGTTGGTCAGATTTCATATAATTTAATATAAATTATAATTCTTCTCCAGGAAAAATGAGTGGATAAACTCTGCCTGCCACAACCAGATTGGCACTTTTTTATCAGGCACTGGGATTTATTTCTCGTTGTCTCAGTGGCTGTTTTGGTGCTTGATTACCTCTCACAGGTGTTGAGGTTTTCCAGGATGAAAAGGAGCTACATTAAGTTATTCTGGAGGTTTCCCTTCCCTGTTTCCCTCTGACATTTAATTCTTTATTAATGCTTGATTTATCCTTAGTTCTCCCAGCTCCTCTTTGTCTTTCTTCCCTCTGACACTCCAACGTGTTCCTTTCAATTCTGACATAGATCAAAGCAGCCTCCTCTGCCTTTCTTCCTGTCCCTGCCTTTAAAACAGGTATTTCAATTAATGGGGACTGGAGAGATGAGTCAAGAGCACTGCAGGGCTGGGGGAGTTGAATTTGGGCATCTCTGAGTTTCTCCCTGAATTTGTGTGTTAATGGGCTTTAATTTTGGTGTCACACTCCTCTTTCATGGCAATCTTAGGGGATGCTTCCAGACAGCCAGAGAAAGCAGGGAAAGAGTTGAGAGAGGTTTTGGTTTTGAGGGTGAAATTCATCTTTCCTTGGCAAGCAGCTCTCTGGGAATGCTGTTCCATGGCCAAGGGTATCCAGAGGGAGCAAGAATTTATTCATGGTTCAGCCCCAGCTGCTTAACTGAGATCATTTGACTTCATCAGAGCAACCAACCAGAGATTTGGGCGTGTTCTCCCTCTAAATTGCTGCATCTCATCAAGCAAATCCCTGAGAGGAGGATGGAGGTGGAACCTCTTGCTCTTTCTCTGGCAGCTTTGGCCCCTGTGGAGCGATTCCACTTGGCAGGGGAGGCTGCTGAGACATCAGAAGGCAAAATAAAGATGGATGGGGGTGATCTTGCCATGGCATCAAAGGATGCTCATCCCTTTAGAAAGCCACTATTGATGAGGGAATAAAAATGCTTGTGGAGAAGTGATGCTTCCTCATCAACAGTGGCTTTCTAAAGGGATGAGCATCCCTCAAATTCTTTGATGCTGTGGAAGCATCAGTTCTCCACAAGCAGCACTTTTTTGCTACCCGAGGAAAAGATTTAGTGGCTGAACTTGTTGGAAAGAAATGGTTTTTTAGCTTATGTTGTGCAGCTCAGCTCGGGCTGGCCTGTCCCTGTGTCCTGGCTGGGCAGCAGGTCTGAGCATGTTTTTGGGTGTTTGTGCTTAGAAAACATCTGTCCCAGGTGGTCCCACATGTGCTTTCCCTTCCCTCCTTGTAGGGTCTCACCTGGCCCTGTTGAACACCAAGGAAAGTGGAAAGAAGGAATTTTAGGAGGCTCCAAATCACAAATCACTGAGCCAGGTCCAGCCCATGAGCCTGTTTTGGGCACCTGTGGCTTGTCTTGACTTGAAATAGGGATCTGAATGAGTGTGTTTGCACCCAGTCCCGTGGGGAGAATCTAAATTTGGGGCAAGAATGGGTAGTTTTTAAAATAAAAAGCTGAAAGAAGAGGGACTTTAAGGTACTGATCTGAGACAAGAGGACTCTTCTTAGCCAGAGCTGTTGTGAGAAGGTGGGAATGTCCAGCTGTGCCCTCTTGGCTGCTCTCATCTGAAAACCCTTGTGTGGAGCAGCAGGAATGTGGGATTTTGGGGGTTTATTCACCCACCCCCTTGGAATAGGGGAGTGGATCAGTACTGAGGTGCTGCTGGCTCTGCTCTGTGCTGTGGTGAGGAGGTGTCTCCTTGTAGGAAGGTCATGGATCTCCTGGGAGCAGCACTGGAGCAAAGCTGGAGGAGGGAGAGGAGATGTTAAGGTGGAAAACTCCAAACCCCCATCTGTGTTCAGGATTCTCCCTGTTGTGAACAGTCAGGGGGTGGGTCAGACCCTCCCAGGACAAGGGTTGGCCCCACTCAGTTTGGTCTTCATCTGCTCCTCTGTGACACAACCAGGATGGTGTCCTTGGTTTATTTTTGAGGATCTGGTGTCAGAGTGGCCAGGGGAAATGTGTGGCAATTCTTGAACATCGTTTTTCCATTTAATTAATTGCTGCTCTGACCTGGTGTGCTGTAAATGGGAAAGTTATTGTCCATTTCCCCCCAAAAGCAGAGATCATGTTTGGATTGATCAAGTCACCACGTGCTGCTTTAGCTTGTCATCAAATGTATTTATTTGTTAGAAATTTTTCAGCAGGGTCATATAGTCAGTCCTTTTTATTTTGAATTCCCTCTTTTCACCTCCAGCAGGAACCTTGCACTTGTGTTATGTTGGGCTCTTCTTGCTTTCAACCCCAATTGTGTTGGTTCTGGGGCATCCTAAACCCTCAGCCTTGCCAAGCCAACATTTGCTGCCTTCAAAGAGTGAAAACTGGTGATAAGTGAGGTTGTAAAAAGTCAAATTAAATGTTAATTGATGCAAGGGCACAAAGCACTGAGGGCCTATTTTAGATGCAGGCACTACATTTATCAGACTTGACAAATTGACCACGGTGGTTTCGTGGATACTCCCAGGTCTCTTTTATTCCTCTTCATTTATTTAAAATCAGGATTGTTCAGCTGGGAAAGGGCCTTTAAAACTGAGTCCAACCTTAAGCCAGCACTGCCAAGTTCACCACTAAACCACTTCCCTAAGTGCAGACTTACTGAGAATGCACTGAACTCCCTTGTCCAGATCATTGATAATGATATTAATATTAGGAATGTGAAAGGATTAACTCTCAGAATTCAATCAGATGTTAGAGACCATTCTCCTTCTCTCTCATTTCCAGCTCTCTCTCCTTAATAACCTGAGGTGAATCACAGGCACGATGGAATTGCTTGATGGTTAAAAGAGGTTGCAGAAGTAGGGCAGATAGGTGAGCCCATGTTTAGGGTGATTGCATTGGTCTCCAAAATAAGTAGATTTTGGGGAAAAAAATTAATAAAAGGGAGGCAGGGCATGACACACAAAACCATCTTTTTTTTTTCCTGGAATGAGGTTCTCTTGAATTCTAAACCAATGTGTGTCCATTCTCAAGCACAGTCTGCTCAGCTGAGGGAAGCTCTGGAGCAGAAAACAGCAAGACTCAGGCTCTGGTCTCCAAATTTTCAGTAGTTCAGGGCCAAACCAGCCTGAATTTTGTGTCCTCAAAGGGTAAAATACGTGGCACTTTCTCATCCTCTCACTTGGCTTGTCTTGGGAGCCCTTTGGGATCATTTCAGTGAATAACAAAAGGGGGTTGTGCACTGGGGCTCCTGATGGAAACCCTTCCAAGGGAAGGTGTGTGTGTGTAGCTCAGAAGCAGATCCTTCTCATGCAAGTGAAGATGAGCAGGAGCAGAATTTGGGGTTGGGTGGTGAACCAGTGATGGAGGAGATGGTTCCTCTGGGAGCTGGTGGTGATATCAGACCACGGTCCAGGTCTGTGGTGTGGGGACTGCAGATTTCCAGCAATATCAGATACCCCATCCCATGTTAGCCAGGTGAAATAAGCCAGTTCTGGAAGCTGTGGGAGAAATTCAAGGCCAGTCCTGGTGGGCTGTTGGTCCTCCAAGCAAATATCTGTTTTGGGAATTGATTTGTGTTTTATAAAGGCATCGAGGTGTATCCACACACATCTCATAATTCTGGGTTGACAGTGTTGTCAGTCCTTGCAGGTGTTCACAGCTATCTGAGATATTTCAATCCCAAGGTCAGTCCACCAGCCATGTGGCAACCACCATAAAAACTAATATTAAAAAAACCCCACCCAAAACATTGAAAATAGAAACCCAACAAAGGCTTGAGGTGCCTTCCTGGTGAGCCAGAGTGGTGTGTTGTCTCAGCTGGATGCATGCAGAGCTCCTGGTGTTTGCAGTACCTTTTTTCCCCAAAAATAAAGTCCCCTGGATGTCTGTCCATGTGCCCTGAGCTGAGAAGGGCAGAGCAGGGAATTCCTCAGTCCCCTTCCCATGGGATGCTGTGGGGAACATTTGCAGCCAGGTTTGGGCTGCAGGAAACCTTGATGTGGCAAAGGATAAATTTATAGAGTCAACTTTTATTTAAGCTCAGGAGGAATGATGTGCTCTGTACCCAGGTGATGTTGCAAGGCCAGTTGGTTTTCCTGTAAACAGCAGGTTATTTATTTAGTTAGTTTGTAGATTTAGTATTAACCTCTAAAGATCTGAAAATGCTTTAAAAATAGATGTTTCACAACCCTCTGGTGTGAGTTGACATCTGTAAATCTTCTTATTCTTTGATTTGGTCATTGTGGATTAATTCACTCAAAATATCTCATTCCATTTCTCTAGTTTTTAACTTTTATGGCTTGTTTGCCTCTAGTTCATCTATTTTTCCATGGGTTAATTATGTAAATCTTCATTTCACACCTCCCTGGAGCTGGTTAACACCCCACAGAGGTATCTCTTATTTCACTTGTGTGTGTCTCCTGACACAAACTAATGGTCCAGAAGGCCTGGGCTTTAAATTATTCAAAGTATGTTGGAGCTTTCCATTTCGTGTCAGGGCAAGTTGTATTCAAGATATATTTTTTAAATACATTTTTCATGAGACAATAAACCGAGACAATAATTCTGGATGTCAGGCTTGAAGTGTGTGAATAAATATGGCATGGAGTGAAAATATGGTCTTTCTGCTCTCAGCTATCAGGATATTTATTTATTTGTTTCTGTGCCTGTTGAAGTTTAAGAGGAGCAGGAATGAAATAAATTCGTTATTAATCACAGAATGATTTGGGAAGGGACCTTCTAAAGGCCATCTTATCCAACCCCCTGCCAAGAACAGGACCAAGTTGCTCAGAACCCGATCCAATCTGACCTCGAATAACCCTGATTCTTACCTTAATCAACAAATATCATAATTAGCTCCTAAATTACTTGATGTTCAAGTGGGCAGGGCAGGATTTGGCTGCATTGGGGGATCACAGTCCTGATGAGTTTGAAATTCTACTGGGACAGCACCAGGGCTGTTCTGAATCCTAAGAGTTATCCTGAATTCCAGGAATCTTTCGAGGCAATGGTTGTGTGCATTAAAATAAGCTGCATGTTAATGAAATTGATTTTAATTAATTTCTTATATATAGACTTTGTGATGTGAAGGGTAAAAATAAATAAGTCTCTTAGGAGGGCACATTTAGCAAAGTGTTGCAGCCTTTTGTCCCCAAACTGCTTGGCAAAGTTATCTCTTTCACAGAATAATCAGAGCTGGGAGGGACCCACAAAGATCAGGGTCCTGCTCTGCTCAGAACCAAGAATTCCTGGTGCCAAGCCAGAAGAAATAAAGCCTGGTATTAGGGAATTATTGTGTTTTTGGAGCCACTCAGTGGGATTTACAGGGCACAAGGCTCTAGATAGACTATTAGGAAGCAAAGGAGCCAAGTGGGAGGACTTTGAGGGGAAGGAGGGAGATGAATTTATCCTCCAAGGGGCTCCAGAAGGGTGAAAAGCACTCTGGGAGTGATCTGTGCCAACAGGGCCAATAAAAGCTGCTCTGGGTAGTTTCTTCTCGTGTTGTTTGAGTGTCTAAAGAGGCAATTGATGGGAGTTTAATGTGACTTTAAGTGCAGTCTGGGCTCGAGGGGGCTGGTTGGACCCAGGGGGACACTCAGGAGAGGAGCTGCCTTACATAAAGCACTGCCATCCCCTATTTGAGCTGCTGTAGCACAAATTCTAGGAATGGTTTGCTTTTTTTAGTGAAATCTCAGAAATTCACCTTTTGCACCGTGGTATCTCTGCACAGGGGATGTGCTTGGGCTGATCCTCTCCTTGTTCACTGGCTGAGACAACTGTGGTAAAGGAAATGTCCTGGAAGTGTCCAAGGCCAGGTTGGACAGGGCTTGGAGCAACCTGGGATAGTGGGAGGTGTCCCTGTCCATGGAACTGGAGGGGCTTTAAGCTCCTTTTGGACCCAAAGCATTCCATGACCTCCTACACCATCTCTTTCACTGCTTCCACCATGGACCAAGTGCTGTGGCTCATGACCTGATAACCTCCAAGTGTAGGGTTTCAGACCAGAGGTCCACTTGCACATCCAGATATACCAAGATCACCCTCTCTGATGACCACCTAGACTCTGTTGATGGTTTCAAAGTGTTTCCCAACCTGAATTTTCCAAGACATCATTATCATTGCCAGAAATTTTAAGTGAAAAGTCATGTAGTTTGCTCCTGTCACCCTTGGACAAAGAGTAATATGTGCTCTTTTCAGATGAGCTGCTGAGTTTTGCTCTCCATCATCCACCTCCCAAGTGGTGGAGCCCAAAGCAGGGTGGGACTAAAGCTGATCAGCAAGAGCTGTGACCCTGTGAGCTCCAGGAATCTGGGCAAGGTCAAGAGAGGAGAGATTTGGATCCAAGACATGGAAATGCTCTCTGAAGGAACATTTGGCTTGTGCAAACACCTCAGGCAAGGCTCTGCCTCTTCTCATTAATCTTGGCCCATCAGCATCTCTTCCACCACCCAAAGACAGATCTTTTTGGGAATTTTGAGGGCACAGTGTGAGGTGCAACAAACCATCTCTGGGATGACTGAGCAGTCCAATTGCTCTGGTTTATCACCCTGTTACTAAAAGTTACCTCTATCCTCATTCACAATTTTTTTTTCTCCACTTGTTCAGGGCTCTGTCTAAACTCCCAGAGGATTTCCCTTGCTTGGAAAGCTGGAGCTCTCCATAAAAGCCCTGGGAAAAGCCATATATTCCTCTGTGTTCACCCAGGGATATGCAGAATTGAACCAGCACAACCCAGTTTCGTTCATGTAGATTTGGTTACAAATAAATAAGTAAAATATTTGTATTTACCCTTCCCTTAGGGGCCAACAGGGTGATATCCTGCATTAATTTTCCATGAGAGATGAGTTGAAGGTGCATGTCTTGTTTCCTTCTACCTCTTTGTCTAAATAAACAGCATTTCCTAGTGCTAACATGAGCTACATTGGGTAATGCCTTTCTTTCTCTTGCCTCAAATTTTATGGGCATGAGATAAAATTGAATTAATCTTTGGTAAAAGATGACCTTTTGAGCAGGTTCCCTGCTGAGTGTTTTAATTATTTGAGCAGGTAGTCACAGTTTGAGAGCCGTGAAAGATTGATTTGCTTGGAGTGTATCAAAGAGAGTGGGTCACATTAATCCCTAGTGGTGCCTCACTGAAGTCAGTGCCACTTCTGAGAGAGGAACAGGGAAAATATCCATTTAGGAAAACCTGCTTTTCCCAGGGGAATCTGCTAGAAAATACCTCATTCTTGGGAGAAGCTGGGGCTGCCCCTGGGAGTGTCCAAGGCCAGGTGGGAGCACCCTGGGCTGGTGGGAGGTGTCCCTGCCCATGGCAGGGGTGGCACTGGATGATCTTTGAGGTCCTTCCAACCCAAACCATTCTTTCACTGAGAAAAAGACTGAGAAATGTGTTTCCAAAGGGCAGGGAGGTGTCAGACCACACTTGGTGCTAAACCAGCCAAGAAACATAGGTGTAAGTATTCCCTCAGCTGATTTTTCCCTCTGGATGGGGCAGGGTGGGATTCTGTCCTCAAACATGGTCCTTGCTCACCCCAAAACACTCCCCAGGCACATCCTCCCTGCCTGCAGAAAGAGCCAAACCCCATTTAGTCTCCAAAGGCTAAATCATGGAGCAGGCTTTCCAAGAAGCCAGTCATTAGTTCAACAGGGGATAATTGGATTTAATAGGAAAACTGTAAAGGGTTTCAGGAGCCCCCCAAAGCTGTGAGAACAATGGGTTGTGTTGAAAGGGCAACTGTCAGTGAAGCTCCTCAGTGATGGGGTTTGGACCAACATTGTTGAGGGTTTTCATGAATGACTTTGGCACAAAAGTCCAAATGTGCTAATGAAACCTGCTGATGACAGGAAACTGGAAGACAGTGTCAGCACTGAGTGGGATTGGATTAATTAGGCAGGATTAGGTGACCTCCAGCAGTGGAATGGTGGAATTAGGATAAAATTGAGTAGTGCAAGCTCAGTGTCGCATCCTGAAGGCTAATGAGATGAATCCCAGCAGCAACACCAGGTGGAGTGGGACCTTTGGGGCATTTGGGTGATCTTTTGACCTGTTAATGTGATACAGCGTGTTGTGAAAGGTGCTGTCAAGTTCTCAGCCCAAACCTGTCTGGGATTGTGGTTCCCTGTGCTCAGGGAAAACCCAACTGGGGCTGGACCAGATGGCTGGAAATACTTCTGGCTGAGGGAGGAGAGCTGGGCTGATCCCACTGGAGCTGCTTGTTGAGATGAGAGCTGAGAGGGGATGATGTGATTGCTCTGGGTAAGGGGATAAATAAAAGGGGAGGAAACTGTTGGGATGATGTTTTTGTTGGCTGGAGAGAAACAAGGTTTGAATAAATGGAGGTTTTGAGCTGCAGGAGGACTGGGAATGCTGGGCAAGGAGCTCCAGTGATTTCCTGAGGGCCAGGGCTGTTAAATGATAAAGGTTATGCCTGTCAGGACAGGAGGGCTGGGGATGATGCCCAGGAGCCCTTGAAGGCTCTTGTTAATAGTGCAGATCTGAGTCCCTGGCACCCAGCTGTGTTCCATGGACCCCTCAAAATCCTTTACAGACACGTCTTGACAAGGAGTCTGAAGAGCTGCTGGTGCCCACAGAGCTCCAGGATGCTGAGGGACCACAACTCAAGCTTTAAGCCTGTCACTTCTGCACTCAGAAACAAAGTTCACACAGGACAACCTTTGGAAGGGCTGAGTTTTGAATTAATCTTGAAGCCACCTGCAGTGCAGATATATTTTTCCTATTTTTCAGTGAGTGATTTGCTGTAAATTGTTCATTTTATGGGGAAGGGGAGAAGAGGAAGGTTCATCTTGAGCACAGTGTCTGTTTTAGTGAGAAAGACTTAATGTTTTGTGGAGATACTAAAAAAAAACTAGACAACCAGCAGATGGTTTCTGAAACACCATGAGGCTGGTCAGTCACTCTGCAGGATTATGACACATGACAAAGAAATCCCAAATATTTGTGGACACATTGGAAGAGAAATTCATCCCTGCCTGCACCTGCCAAGTATGGCTGTTCATCTGTAGGAGTAAGAAAGATAACTTGCTGTGTCTCTCTGTGTTTTAGTGAGTGGCCTCCTGGAACTCTGGGGCTCTCAGACTTAGTCTGGCACACTGGGACAGCCAAGCATCCCAAATTAAAATAGCAGGAGAGAAGTCCACTTAGAACCTGGTGGTGATTTGACAGTTCCATCCATTGTGCAGCTGAAAATTGCATTTTCTGTGTGTTGTTCTTCTCATGTCCCTACAAGAGCAGAGGGTTCAGAATCATGGAATAGTTGGTGGGACCTTTGGAGATCATCCACTCCAACCCCCTGCCATGGCAGGCTCACCTGGAGCAGGTGACACAGGATGGGATGTCTCCAGAGATGGAGGCTCCACGACCTTCATGGACAGCTTGTCTTGAAGGCTTTCAGGGATTGCTTGGCCTCAAAATTGTCCTGAGGAACACTAAATGGAGAGGGACAGGCAGCAGGGATGTGTCACATGGTCCTTCCTGGTGCTGACGGGGTCACTTACAGCTCTGGGCTCCAGGACATGGTGGGTTTGCCTCAAAAGTGATGTTTGTCAGGAGAAACCTCCTGGAATGAGGCAAACAGATGATTTCCCTGCCTGTCTCCTGGGGAAAAGCTGGCACTCTTTGGCTTGCCCAAATAGAACCAGTTATAACCCCATTTGGCTAAAGTGTTTCTGAATTATTGGTTTATTCTTATTGTAGGGTAATTATATCCTAACCCAGCTCTTTCCAGAATGAGCTTTGGTCCTGCTCTCCCAGGTAGGTTTTATTTGCTTTATGTAATTGTGGAGCTTCAGTTGCCTTGGCAACGTTAACACAGTTTTAAATTTAGCAACTAATTTGTTTTCTGTCACTTTGCTCTTTGCTGTTAAGGAGACAAGCTGTTGGCTATTAAATAAAAGTTAAAAAGAAGGGGAGATAAAACATGTATAAAAATACAGTGTATAAAATATCACGTAGCACTCCCTTGGAGATGAAGGGGAAAGCACTGGCAAGGCCAGGAGAGAAACTCCTCTGTCCCTTAGGAATGAAGTGGAAGCCTTTTTGGGGTCCTGAGGGGGGTTATATATATTTATATATACTTTATAAATACAATGGGTCTGCTGCAAAGGACTAGGAGGACTGAACTCCCACATTTTCCTGAGTTTATAATCCTGTTTCTGCCACTGATTTGCTTCTTTACAGCAGGGAATATCCTTGGCATCTTTAATTTTTTGGCTGAAATAGC
The DNA here is from genome assembly GCA_013396655.1 of Campylorhamphus procurvoides. NCBI lineage: Eukaryota > Metazoa > Chordata > Aves > Passeriformes > Dendrocolaptidae > Campylorhamphus > Campylorhamphus procurvoides. The sequence continues at coordinate 130,400 of WBMV01002863.1, read as the reverse complement.
AGCAATATGCAAGTTACCTGAAAATATCCAGATGTGAGTTTTTATTTTTTCCTATAACTGAGATTTCCTGGTGTTTGTGTACCCTGATCTTTAAACCATTCCTGCTGGAGATCCCTAAATAATCAGTTCCACTGCTCAGCTCTCCTCAGTTATGGAAAAAAATCCCAATATCCCACTAAAGTCTTCCCTGCTTCTCTTTCAACCCCTTTCTCTTGTACCACCCCTGATGGATTTGAAGCAAAGCATCCTTTTTCCTTTATTACAGGAACCTTTCACGTGTCTAAAAGCCTCTCCCAGACCTCTGCTCAAGGGTGTGTGGGATGCAGGAAACACCAGGATTAGGGATTATGGGAAAAGCAGAGGAAATTCTTTGCCAGGAGCAATATCCAGATACCCAAACCAGCCCAAATTCTGAGTTCAAGCCCTGTGTGACATCCAGACTCTGAAGTGCAGCTGGGTGGGATGAAGTCCAGGGAAAACGGGGGTCACTTACTCATTTTGCTGTTGGGAAAGTCCTGAACTACTGAAATCAGATGGGGATTTGATGCATTTAATTTAATTTTCACCCCAAAATGTCAGGGCCACCTGAGACTTTTACCTGCATTTCTCCATGTGATGTGATTTAGGAAGTTGATTCACCTCCATAGCACTTTCCTTGTTACTGTTTCCCACTTCAGGTTGGGAAATTTGGCTTTGTTTCAGAAACAACTTAAATTTGTTTGACCTTGGAGGGATTTAAATGCCTTCTGGAGCCTAAAAGCACAAGAAAGTGTGTCCCTGCTCCAGTTTTATGTTGTGTACATCAGATAAACGGGAGGCAGGGGGATGATTTTGTTGGCTAACTCTTAGTTTGAACTATTGGCTTAAAATGAAATTAAAGGGAAACTTAAAAATGGAAAACTTGGGCTGTTTCAAGGCTGAGCCAGTCCATTTTTTGCTATTCCTGTGTTATATTCTTGTATTTTGTGTTATTATGAGCAGACAAAATAGCAAAATTAGATGGGGCATCATCTTGGAGCCAAAAGAACTTTCCAGGGATTTTAGCAGAGGATTCCTCATGGGAAACCCATGGAAGGCATCACTTCTCAGTGCTCCCAGCTCCATGAAAAGTGCAGGAATCCTGGATTTGCAACAACAGGTCCCTGGTGCACGTGGCAAGAACGTGGGGTCTGTGTTCTCTGCTCCAAAAAATCATGGAAATCACGAAATCATGGAAAGGCAGAGGGGTGAACACACAGTTCAGGTGCTCCCCACCTGTCATCAAGTTATTGGGCTTCTGCTTCCTAAAATAAATAATGAACTGAAAATCAGGAGCTTGGCATTGTTATCAATAGGTGGGTCAGTCTGAAAATGGGGAATAAAGGATTGAAAAGGAGGGGGAATTCTAAGTGTTGCAAGCAGAGATGCTGCTCAGCCCTGGTTTCATGGCTCTTTATTCACCCCCTTCAAATAGATCACTGGTGACAATTTAGGACACCACTAAACGTGCATTGTCACTCTGATGTGCCAAATATGTCAGAGAAATAAAATAATAATTTCCTTCCTTTCCCTCTGGGAATGCTGTGTGGCAAAACAAGCTCATTTTTAAGGAACTGGCAGAGTTTTCTTTATCTCAACTGCTTTGTCCACTGTGGGTTTTGTGGGAGCTTTAATTTTCAGACTTTTCCCTGTAGCTTTGGATTAAAATGGGATGTTCCCTTGGAGACAAAGGTGATATTTTATATTACATAATGGGGTGGCTTTGGTGCTTTCTTTAAACAAGGTATAAATCAGTCTGGAATCTCTCCAGCAAAAGGGTGACTATAAAATATTGATGTTCCTGCTGGAAAAGTAGGTCTTCTGGATTAACTTTTTTTTTAATACATCCCAAATCCAGGGATTTTTAAATGACTGGAAGTGCTGGCTGGTGAACTGAGCCAAGAAGGTGCCTGTTTGGGTTGTGGGAGGTGTGTTTTGGTCAGCTCTGTGAAAACCTGGAAGACAATGGAACTTTTCATGGGATCCTGGAATGGTTTGGGTTGGAAAGGACCTCAAAGCCCATCCAGTCCTTAGGCAGCAGAGGGAGGGCTGGCATGGGATGCCATTTGTTGTGGTTGATTATGATCTGTGGTCCTAATTGGTGCATTAAGCCATGTCAGGTTTAGCCTTCAGGCTTTGATTTCTAGAGAAACAAGCAGCAAACAGGGTGGAGGGAAGGAATTTGGGAGGTTTTGGTCCTGGAAATGTGAATTCAACTCAGACTAACAAAAAAAAAGTGTTCTGAAGCAGCCTGAGTGTCACATGTTTGTGTCTGTGCAGGAGAGGATGAAGTTATGGAGTCTAATCACAAAAATCTAAGGCTTAAGTGCTGCTTTTGGCTGTGGAGTTGTCCTGCCACCTGTCCCCAAACTCCTCTGTCCAGCTCATGGCACCTCTGCTGCCTTTGAGCCACCTCTTGTTTGGTCCAGCATCTTCATCCCCTTCTGTGACTATTTTAGGGATGATGTTGCAGGCCATGGGCTCTCCACTGAGGAGGATTTAAGATGCTCTGGGATTTAATTGTAACCCTGGAGTTGTAGTGGGGCCTCCATGGATGGTGAGAAATAAATATCTTGTACACAGAAAGAGTTTGCCCCTCTAAGCATTCTGTAGTCTCTGATATTCTCTGTGTAAAAATGGGGGGAAAAAGGCTGGAAAATTATTTTGTGAGTAGAATATATTGGGCCATTTTGCTGTGCTCCCCAGGATGAAGTAATTGGTTTTTTTTTTGTGGCTTTGATACCCAAATGCCTTGGCAATCTGAGCTTATGGCTGTGTGGAGGACATGCTACCCTTAAAAAAGGTGCTGAATAATGAAATGTGGAGTTGCATCAGGAAAAGGCTCTTTGACACCCTTTTTGTGTGTGGTGAGCAATCTCTTTGTCCTTGGCTGGATGCTCTCAGGGGAGGCAGCTCACAGAGATCGCAGTCAAGATGTGAGAGGACAAAACAGCTAAATATTCATCCAGAAGAGAAATTTTCCAGGGGAACCAGAAAAAGAAACATGTTTTAGCTGATATTGTGCTTAGCTGGGTCTTAGGAGGCCAAGTTAAATCAGGGATGGGCCACTTGGTGTAGGACACTGATACCACATTGGACAGAAAACGTGGCATATGTAAAATTAATAGAGATTTTTCTCCTCTAATAAAACATTTCTACCACCTTTAAGCCCAGTTCCCACGGGTAAAAGTATGGAAATTGGTCTCCAATAATAAATTTGCAGTTTTGTTTTATTTGTGGGATGACAACACTGTTTACAAAACTAAACAAACAGCAGTGCCTGCAATTCAAAGAATTAATATATCTACACTCAAAAAAACCCCAAACAAATCAAAGGGAAGTCGTTTGTTTGACAGCCATACAAACTGAATAATGAAATGGAAAACAGGGGTTTGAAGCTATTTGGCTGGGAATAATTTGAGAAGGAGGGGAGGAGATAAGAGGGAGGGAGAAGAACTATTTTAAATTAAATTGCAACTAAAATTGCTGTGTTCCTGCAGGATGAACTGCATGAAGTTCCAGGTGTGTGAGTATCAGTGACACAAATGTCCACCAGTGAAGAACTGGGGGAATTCACTTCTTTGACCTTTAGAAATGATGCTGCTTTATTTTTATTTATCTCGATGAGTTTGGGTGAGTTCCTTTCCCACTTAAACACCAGGACAATGCACAGACTGAGGTCTCGGGGCAGGATTCTCTGTGTGGCTGATTTTTTCTGTCCTCTTGCTGCTAATAAATACATAAATTGCCTGGCAGAGAACTGAGCTGGGTTTTTATTCCTATTCAGGCTGGGTAAGGAAGGTATTAGTGCTTCTCTGGGTGGCTGGAGCTGCACGTGGACAGTAATCCCCACGTGGATTCTTGCTGCCAGTTTGCCAGGAGTGTTTTTTTAGCTTACATTTTATCCAATTAAAATCCACTCAAGGCTGGGCCACGCTGTCTGTGTGGGCCACAACATCAGCCAGGTCTTCCAGGGGTGATTGCATGAGCAATTGTTCCTTTCTTCTGCAGAATGGGATCTTCCCAGGTACCAGAGTGGTTATTTATAGGAATATCCTCTGTTTTCTACTTGCAGTGCCTTTTGGAAACTTGGTAATTTCTTACCACTATCAGAGTTTTCATTTATTTTACCCTGTATTTCTTTTCCTTTTGCTGTGCTTGGAATTTCTGGCACAGCTCAGCATGTTCCTCAATCCCTTTCCTACCATTGCTGATGAGGATTTAAAATGTCACCAGGTCTGGAGCCAATATGGGACTCAACATGAAAAGAGCATAAAGGGAGAATAATTGATTAACTCTTTGAGTGTAAGCATCAAAACAATCAGTAGGGGCCCTGATAGGATTGACAGCTCCTCCTTAGCAAAGTCTATGTTGCAGTCTGAGGTTCCAAATAAGAGCTTCTCTCTCCTTTCTGAGTTTAATAAATGCCTCAGGGGTTGGGTTTGCTTAAATCAAGCAGCAGACAAAACACCCTCCACCGCTGACCTCTAAAACACTGCAAAAACTCCCTTCATAAAATATGCATGCCCAACACAGCACTGTAATGATAATGACCCTCTCTAGCTTATTCCATGAAAGATTTAGTATTTAGGGGCTCTAGTCTTGGCTTATTTTTTTATTATTATTACTGAAAGGAGTTCCACGTCTTTTCCTTTTGTATTTGTTTATTTTTAATGAACTTCCCATCAACATATGGACATGCCATGAAGATGCCCTGTGCTGAGGGCTCACTTTTGGGGCTGGTTGTGCTGCTGGTGCCCCTGGAGCTGGCAGGTTGTGCTGCTGGTGCCCCTGGAGCTGGCAGGACTGGCAGGGCAGACCTGCAGATGGCATTCTTGCTCAGCACTTCCAACTCTCCTGTGCTGATGGCAAGATAAATTTTAATTTACGCTGCTGCCTCCCCCTGTGTGTGTTGCATGTGCTGTGTGTAATCCATCCAGGGTCCTGGAGTTTCTGCAGAGTGGGAGTGTGATAAGAAGTGCATCGAGCTGTCCTGATAACAATGGAAGTGATTTTTGTGCTGCCTGTGTCTGACACCGACACAATCTGTGGTTCCATACGTGTTCCCTGCTCTATCCTGCACTGCTCAGAGCTGCACTTTTCCATGGAAAAAAAGGACTTTTCAGGTGGCAGAGTGGTTTTTTATAGGAATGTGTGCTGTTTTCTCTTTGCACTCTCTCATAGGTGTTTCACTGCACAAGAGTCACCTGGTACAGTCACTAAATAGGTGGGGAAAAGCTTTTCAGAGCCAGGGCAGGGACTGTGCCCTGGGCTGGGAATGCACCAGCCATGGGATCAGGGAATCATTAAGGGGGCTCCAACCTGCCCTTGGACACTCCCAGGGATCCATGGGCAGCCCCAGCTTCTCTGGGCACCTTGTGCCCTCACAGTAAATACATTTAAATCCAGGCACATTTAGTTTTCCAGTATTAGGGGATTCTGGGGATCTTCTCAGTTCTGTTTTCCCCAGGTTTATAGAAGATGTGATCTCATGGTTGGGTATCTCGAGGAAATGATGGAGCTGGGGTGGAGGTGAGTTCTGCTCTTCTACTCAAACACAATGGTTGGTGGAGCCCAAGGGTGTTTTGGATCCTTCCCTTGCCCAGAAGGAATTGAAGGGCAGGCCAAGTCCTGGGTGGCTGAGCAGCATTGCTGGGCACCATTCCCTCCTCAGGGAGCAGCTCCTGGACCCCCTGAAGTCTGAAGAGATAAGGAAAATATGAAAAAAAGAAAAAATATCCATTCCCAAATTTATCTAAAACCCATCTATTTTTCTAAAGAAATACATTTTTTTTAAACCAGCCCTGTAAGATTAAGGTGATTTCATTTCTCCCCGTTTTTTCAGTCTTTCCTATTTTATGATCTAGGCTGCATTGTGGGAATATCAGAGAAATGCAGAAGAGATCATAGGAGGGAATGCCTGGGATAGCAGGGCAGGAATGATAATGTAATGCCTTTTTACTTTGGATTTTCATCTCGGAGCCAAATACGTGTCACATGAAAGGGGCACTCTTGTCCTCTGATAGCTGTGGTTGTGCTGGGAGCTGCTGCCCTTCTCAAGGTTGCAGCTGTGTGTGAACTCCAGCTGTGTTTGAAGACAAAGACAAGGGAAATTGTTGAACCAAAGGAGGCAAATTGCCATTCCTTGCATTTGTTATGCACGTGGTCCTGTCACTGGTTTAGCAGGAGCCAAATGTATTCCAAACACAGGCTGGGGTAGCAGCACACAGAGCTGTCTGCTCTCACACCGCACCAGCTCACACTCGGTTTGGTTTTTTGGGTATTTAAATGCAAAGACCAAGAGTCAGGGATGTCATGTGGCCTTGTGACATTCAGTGGCAGACACTGAATTAAAAAAAAAACCCAAAGAATATGTTGCTTTCACTCACACCGTGACTTCTGCAGCCATTCCTTACCTCTGGAAGGTGGAATGTTCTGGGCAGAAATAGGATTTTGATAGTTAATGAATATTCTGGTAGGTAATAATCTTTTAGGGGCAAAAGTGATGTCATTGCATGTTGAATCTTATCAAATGATTCTTTTTGTCTTAGTGGCAGCACTGGGACCTCAGTTAGCTACTCTTGGATTAATCCTATCAGATTATTGATGCTTTTGAGAGGGACAATTTAATTTTTGTTTTTTAGCCATGAGTGAATAAAAGCTCCTTGTGCAGTGAGAAGAAAAGGGCTGGTAATCTCTGGAGAAATTGTGCTAGGAGATGGATTATACAAAAGAATGAGATACCTGTTCTGTAAGGGAGATAAAATAATAAGTTGTTCCTTGTTTTATCAGGATCCTTATGGAAAGTTAGAGGTCATTACAACTAGTGAAAAGAAAATCTGTGGTTGTTAAGCATTGGATGTGATTTAATGATTGACCTTCCATATGATGATAGCATGGCTATGGATATCAGTGGGTATTGTTACCATGTTACAGTAAGTAAATAAATCAGTAACTTGGGAAAAGGATCTTTTTCTGACTGAGAAGGTGAAAATCTGAGCTTCCAGTTACAATGGTAACAATAGGAGATGGATTTCCCATCTACACAGTGATTCCTATTGGCATAGGGCACACGTTTCCCTGGAAGTGTCCAAGGCCAGCTTGGAGCCACCTGGGAAAGTGGAAAGTGTCCCTGCCCATGGCAAGGAGTGGCACTGGATGGGCTTTAATGTCCCAGCCCACCAGTCTGGGATTCTCTGATTCAGCAGAGAAGTGTTCAGAGTTTTTATCCTGATGGAAAAAAGCTCTGCTAAGTCGTTGTGTCTGAATCGTTTTGGGAGAAAGACAACTCTTCAGGCAGCTTGTTCCAGCCTTGTGGGATTTGTAGGTCGTGAGCAGACATGAGGTTGGCTCCACGACACTGCTGGGGGGGATGTGGTCAGGAAATCCATCAAAAGGCAACTCTCTCCTGTGCTAAAGAAGTGATGTGCATGAGAAATGCTGTCTCTGCTGATCTGCAGTCTGTGCAGCTGAAGGGAATCCCCTGGAGCCCTTTCTGTGTTTCAGAGGGGGGTGACCCACTGCAATCCACTTTTCCTGACACTGTTAACATGGGTGGGAGTATTTACTGATCTGGGGCTCACCCTCTGTGGACATTCCATGCACAGCATTCCTCATTACATTGGATTAAGCTCAGTTTATGTAGTTATAGAGTAGCTTGTGTGATTGACACTAAGAAACATAAGGTAATTTACTAAACAAGCTTGGCATTTCAGATCTTAATGGAACATTTGAATGGAAGCCCTTGGTAAGGAATGAGGGACTTCATTTAACAAAGTTTAAATAAAACATGAGCTAGAAAGAGAGTGTGAAACTTCTGGCAAAACATCTGCAAGCTGCTGACCAGCCAAACACAGTTCAGAGTGTTGGTGCCAGTCCCGAATTCTGGTCTTCTGTCTCTGCTGGGGGTTAAAAAGGTGGTGTAGGTATGAAACAACATCAGGGAAGGAAAGAGATGATGATTTTTTAAAATTTCTGGGTACTAAGTCTCCTTTTCTGGGCACTCTGTGCTAGGACCTGCCCACTCTGATTAAAGAAGATACGACCACTGTAATTACAGAGAACAGAGGGGTTTTGCAGTGTTTGCTTTTGAGTGAGGATGTGCAGAAATGACCTTTCTCCACGATTGGATGGTTATTCCAAAGGGCATCAATTCAGTTATTCCCAAGGTACATTTCTGAGCTGACAGGTTGGTATTTTAGTGCAAGTCTTAATTAAGCAAGTACACTTTTTAACATAAATATTACCAAAGATAAAACAGAAGCCAAAAAAAGCCCCTTAAAAGAGCAACTCCTGAGTTCTCTATTCTGGTGGACATGGATTTTTTTGGATGCAGGATCTGCTGAGCAAGAACAACTCCCTGATTTCACTGAGTTTCTCTGGCTCCCATCCTGACACGTTTGAAATGAGTGGGTTCTGTGCTGGGTGATTTGTTTCCAAGAGACTTTCCAGCCTTTCCTTCCCTTTTGCCTTAATTTGGCACATTGTGCTGGTAATTAGCAGCGTTGGATACTACAGGAAATCACTTGGTAGGACGTAATCCCACATCATTCCTGACTAAATATGAACTCTGAATTCCCTTCCCACATAAAAGTGGGATTAATTTACAATTCCCAGGGCTTGGCAGAGCTGTAAGAAATGCACCCCTGCAGCCCGTGCTGTGCCAGTGCCCCTGTATTTGCTGTGGGTTGTGCTGGTCCTCTCAGACCTCTCTCCAACCTTTCCCACATCCCAACTCTGCATCCCGAATTCCAATTTTTCCTCTTATTTTCATCACTGTGCAGCCCCAAAGCTGCTCCTGTGATCCCACTGTTCCCTACGAGGTCCATGGCCAGGAGTGACTTGACACCAGTTGTAGAGCAGAGCTACAATCCCATCCCTTCACTCCAGGGTGACCCAAAGTGGTGGGAAGGGTGGTTGAACCTTCTCCTGTGGTGGCAGCACCAAGCAGGACATCCAGGCTTTTCACCCTGTGGTGTAACCACTCCAGAACACCAACTCTACCCTATCATTGAGGTGGTGCTGTTAATTTATTCCCCCTAAAAGGGAGAAAAATGCAGATAAATAAAAACTCTGCATTAAAAGACCCCAACATGTAAAACAAGACTTGCCATTCTGGTGGTGCTTGTTCAACTCAGCTCAGTTTTGCTCATCTTTAATGCAAGAGCTGCTTTGTATTCCCTCAATTGTTGGGCTAAGAGTTGGCTTTGGGCGCTGACGAGGCCACAGCAAACAAAACAAGGCTGTGTGCACAGGAGGATTTGGAATATTTGGAATATATATATATATTCTTCTCTTCCAGCTGGCACTCTGTGGTGCCACGGTGTGTAGTGGCACCGTGTGACATGTGTCAACCCCTGTGACAAGCAGCACGAGGGAGAGGTTGGGGATGGGGAGGGAATAAATGCAGGATTCGGTGGATTCCATGTTTTATGCAAAAGAAGGAGCTCTCCTGGAATGTGTTAAAGGAGTGTGTGCTCCAAACAGGTTACAGGGACAGAGCCAAAGAGACTCTGTGATGGCAGCAGGGACCAAACCCTGCGTGGCTGCAAAGATTAAACCCCAATACCTTAGGGCAAACCCCAGAATTTAATTGGTTTCTGTAGGGGTTGTGTTATTTCCTCTTGAAGGGCATTTCAAGGTTGAGATGTAGCTGCAGGAAAAAGGGAATTTTGTTTGTTTAGCCTTAAGAGAAAGTGGTAAAATTGCCTTTATTGGTTGGCTGGGTGTGATTTGTGTGATTGCATCTCCTGCAGCCCCCTCGTCCTGCTGAGCTGCTTGGCCCCTGCTTATCTCTCCTGCTTTAAAAGCACTTTTTGGGGAGCCTGCATTTCAATTCTTTCTGGGGAGATGTGGATCATGGTACTGGTTTCAAGGTGGCTAATAATGAAAGCCCTAATTCGATAGTTGAAATAACTGGGTGCAAATTCTGCTGACATGTTTTAGTGCTTGGACATGTCTGATGGTATCTACAAATCAGGGAGTTAAATGCCTCTAATATACTGGTGCATTTATGAGAATCAGAGGCCAAAGGGAGTTTATTTTTATTTATTTTTTTTGAAGTAAGGCTGCAATACGGCAGAATAGGTCAGCTTGATTACCTGAATCATCTGTCTCTGTCTCCAAACATAAAACTTGAAAAATTATGAATAATCCCTGAAGTCATAAGATAGGATGGGGAGATGATTAAAATTCATGTGGAGTCCACCCTTCCTGCCCTTTAGTATTTTTGGCCCTCTGAGTTCTTCTCTATTACTGTCAAAGATAAGTGTAAAACACTCTTAGGTTGAAGTGAAATTCATTTGGAAATTTCTACAGATGGATAAATTAAAACCCCATGAATTTGCAAGAGTTGCTGACACGACATGAAGAAAAACACCTCTGATATACAGGACTTACAAAAACTCTTACTGAATCTTGTGGGGGATAAAAAAAGAGCCTGTTATTGATTAAATGTGCACTTTATAACAAAAAATTCATTACCTCTGCTATGACTTTGCACTTAATGTGAAGGTGCCAAAATATCTGCCCAGTGAAGTTATTTTCTGGGTTTTTTACCAGTGCATTTCACAGCATGAAACTAAAAAACCCCCCCAGTTACTGTCTCTTTAATGCCTGGTCTATTTTGGATGTATTGTCTTATTTATTTATGGATTTGGGAAACCCTCTGTGGAATTCCTGCTCCAGCCAAAAAACCCTTCACTGCCCTGTAGAGCTGCTGTTTGTGATCAAAGGGCCATCCCAGCCTCTCAAAGCGAGTGGAACCACCCCAAAAACCCAACTGGCCAATATGTAGAGCTTGGATTCTCTAATTGACTTAATTAGAGGGGGCAGAGAAGTTTAGTAGCCATCAGTTACTACTCGTTCCACCAGCACGACCTTCCCCTGGTCCCTCCTCATCCTCCTCCTCTTCTGGGCAATTTTCTGGCTCTTCATAACCCTCAATTGTGGGGTTTTTAGGTGGACAGAAAAGCCACCTGCCCACCGAGGACCAGGGTGGGTGGCACCAACCTCAAAAGGAACATTTTTGCTCTTTTAATGCATTGACATTCAGGTGACCCCCCCCACTAGCACGAGGTTAATTCTGAAATGAGGGCATGCAAAACAGCAGGGCAAAGAGTTTGGCTTTTATGCAGGAACATTTTTGCTCTCAAAGTTTTGCCTTGTTTGCTCAGGAATTAGCCCTGCCTGGCATGGAAATGAGCCTCGTTCTTGCTGGAAAAGAGGAAAAAAAAATCTTTCTAAGCTTGAAGGATTTTGTAATGAAAATGAGCCCCTTTTAGAAAAAGGTCAGAACATTGTGTTAGAATGGTTTTTTTGTTTTGCTGCTGGTATTTTATGTACTTTAAATAATCAAAAGCATCAGTACCTGACCAATAACCAACCCACCCAGGTGAATGTGAATGAAGCAGCTGAAAGATTTGACTCCAAAACTGCCAGTGGCAGAAGTGAGATTCTTTTTTTGTTTGTTTGTTTTTCCTGGTGGAAACATCTTTTATTTAGTCTTTGAATTTTTTACTTCCAAATGAAGTAATAAAACCTTGAGTGTTTTCTTCTGCATCCCAGTTTCTCCTGCGCTGCTGCTCTGAGTGATGGAGCCAAAGCTGAGCCTCACGCTCTGAATAATGCATTAATTTCTCTGCAAGACATGGAAGGCTGGAGACTAATTTTGGTAAGGATTGTGCTTCCAGTTGCTTTCCATGGAAACTTTTTGTTCCAGCTCAGTGTCAGAAGGGCAACTCAGATATCCATGTGCACACTTTGTCCAGTGGAAAGGGTGCAGGTACCCAAAGCCAACCAGAGTTTCCCAACTGGAGCAGGTGCTTTGGTCTTGCTTTGGCTGGGATGTCTCCCTGGTTTGGAGTTATTTTATATCATTCAGACTGGAAAACTGCTGGGTGAGCAGGGAAATGTGGGGAAGGGCAGTGGTGAGAGCAGAGTCTGGTCTTTCATTTGAAATTCAGTGGAAATGATACCTAAATGAGGCCAAAAGGCACAAGCAAAGGATGAGCTCCTAAAAATATACTGTCAAGGGGTTCCTTTGGCTTGACTGATGGTTTTCCCTGGTTTTGAGAGCTCCCTCCAATGGGATATTGGCCTTGCTCCATGGAAAGGTAAATTGGAGTCCCTAAAGGTCTTGGGATGTTCACAAGTTCCCTGGAAAGGCTCTCACAGAAGTGTCTCAGACAGCAATGCCAGAATAAATCCCAGCTTAAATCGTTATTAGAAAATGCAGGCATTTGGGCAAAGCTTGAGTGTTTGGTCTCCTGGATGAAATAGCCCTTTGATAAATCCTCCAAACCTGAAGATGAGAGGTCCCAGGTAAATGAACCAGTGACTCCACTGGCTCTAATTTTAGCAATGTCACTGCTTTGACAGGTCCATTTTGCTTCTCCCACTCGTGTTGGGGAGTGTCTGTCTGGGACCAGAGGAGCTCTCCAGAAGGGCAGTGCTGAAGGTCACTTTGCTCTAATGAAAAGTGAATTTTCCTGCCAGCTTTGCTTGGTAGGGTCAAGGAGCAACTGACAGTGTTTCTTCTCCTGTGCCTGGTGTGGGACATCATTTTATGCAGGCACTTTGATATTTGGGATGGAGGGTTAGAGCTGTGGTGCTGCCTGGTGGGACATGGTCCATGGTTATTGCAGCTTGCTGAGAGGTGGCCAGTGATGTTCTCATGAGGGCTCAGTGGGAAGATCCAAATCACTTTCCCTGTTTGAGGGAATTGGGGATTTTGCTTTCAGTGATGTCTCACTCAGATTTGGGGGAGAGCAGGGCACATCTGACAAGTGGCTTGTTTGTTTTTTGGGTAATTAGCTTCTTCCTCTTATTCCTTACTTGTCTTCACCTTTTTCCCTTCCCATTTATTAGTGTTTTTTGCCCTCTCTTTTGTAAAAACATCCAATCCTTCATTCCCCCTTCCCAATTCTTCCTCCATTACTTTCTGCCTACAACACCCATGTGGCAGGAGATTTTTTTCCCCCAGCCTGATTATTTTTGGGGGCTGGAACCAGAAGCTGTTTTCCCTGGATTTGGCACTCCCCCATCCTAGCAAAGCTTTCAGGAGAGGAAGGAGCAGGAGGTGGCTGCTCCTGGCTGGAATTGCTCAGTGATCTGGGATTGCCAAGCTGCATTTAGTGGGTGCAATCAGTGGAAAATGGCAAATAGCAAGAAAGGCTTCAATTAAGAAAACTTAAACAGAATGACCCCTGAGCAGCGCAGTGTTTGTGTTAATGGGAAGGGAAATTGGAAGTACCTGAGGGCACACAGAGATGGGGAAGGGGCCACCCCAGTGTTCATCATGCTTTGCCTAATGGACTCTGAATAATTCAGCAAAAAGCATTGTTTTAGCAGTTTACTTTGTGAAACTCTTCTTTTTAGTCTCATTCCTCATGAAATGGCCACTCTTTGGTTGAAGGTTTTTAGTGTGTAGAAGTTGGGAGGGACTGTTGGGGGTGGGTTTGAAGAGTTTGAAGACTTTCCCTTGGTCCAGCTCAGCTGTAGGTTCAGTGGAGCCCACAGAAGAAGTGCTGAGTTGGTGTGTGAGGCTTCCCACCCACCACCCTGATTGCAGCTGAGGCCCTTTGGGGTGGAAGGAGATGTTTTTCCTTCTCTGGGGTGATCAGGAGCTCAGCTTTGATTGAGCTGAAAAGGCCCAGGAGATCACTTTGCTGGAGAGTTTTGGTGTCCTTCGTTGTCCTTTGAACCAAATCAAACTCCTTTTAACACAGAGCTGCTTGTGGACTCCCAAAAACCAGCTCTGTGAGGTCCATGCAACCTTCTGAGACAGTTCAGTGGCTTAGCACATGTGGGAAAAGCAATTTTGGGATCAGCTCTCTTCCCTAATTTAGTGATCTGGTACAAGGCTGAGCTTTAGGCTCTTCTGTACAGACTTTTCTATTGTGTTTCAAAGAACAAAACATCCTTTGAGGACCACACTTGGCTCTTAGAGCCACCAGAGGTTGCTCAGGGAGTTCAGGCTCCAGGATGGGGCTTGTGAAGTCTGTTGATGTGGTGGGAACAAAACAAACCTTTCTTTCTCTCAAGAAAACCTGTGGTTCAAAACCCTTCTGCAAACCTGGTCGTTGAGATTCACAACAGGACATGGGCACTTCTGAAAACCAGCCTCAAGTTTCTGACAAGTTTTTAATTAAGGACATGAAAGGGAAAGTACCTACTCCTTGATTGCTGGTCTGCTGGAGATTGAAATCCTTTAATTAGAGGAGCTTAGTTGGTTTGTTTGGCCATTCCGTGAGCTCCAGTGCTTTGGAGGGGTCTCATTTTCAATCTGGGGCTGTGTAAGGGCCACCCTTTTCTACTCTCAGCTGACTTCAAACCCTTCTCCTGGAAAAAGCTGCCGGTGCCAGAAGGCCTTTTCCAGTTATTTTGCCTTTCAGAGTGGGAAGGGGGAGGATGTGGTGAAAGCTTTAGTGTGTGTGAATCGAGGGGTCTGTGCTTCCATTGCAGGGAGAGCAAGGAGTCAACCTTGCGGACTTTTCCTCTCTTTTCTCCTCCAGAACAGCCCAGATTTTGAAGGTGCAGCTCTGCGGGGGGAGCTGGGGCTGGAGGCTGTTTGTGATGCTGCTGAGAATGTTTGCTTGATGTTCTGTGCTCGGAGCTACCCCTCGTTTCCATTTGGCTCCCGGCTCCCTGCTGCTCATGGGCTGACAATATTAGAGCTCTGTGAGACGCCACGGTGGAATTGGAGAAGGATGAAGAGTGTTAAGAGCACAATGGGATGCGCTCGCTGAAAAGCTGGATGGGAAAGCTGAGACTTTGAAGTGCAAAGAGGGTGAAATCTTCCCTGTGTCGGGAACTCGGAGCAAGTCGTGTGTGGACCATGTAAATTCCTGTTAAACCATCAAAGTAAGGCTTAAGTTGAGCTCGAGTGAATCAAGGGTTCTGCCTGCAGGGAAACTTCACCCTGGCTGCTTCTGTTGGGAAAATAAGCTGTTTAGAGGAAACTGGGAAACACAATGCTAAGCCAGGCTGTAAAAAAAGGTATCTGTTAGCCAGGTGTGCAAATCGGGACTCAAATCCATCCTTTGGTGCCTCAGCAGGGATTTTATCCTCTGAGAGAGGGCTGGGACGCTGGCTGAGCCACTCTGAGCACAGTTTTCTCTTCAGATGGTGAAAGATTGGAGGAGATAACGTGGGAGGATGAAAGAGAGCGAGGAAATGCTGTGGGAGAAGGAGGGGATGGAGTGCTGGGAGCTGATGGAAGGGAGCAGTGCTGGGCTCTAGCATAGTCCCCACCTGAGAGGGCACTGATGAAGCTGAAACTGGGGTGCTCAGGAGGTGGCTGAAGGTCTGGGAAGGATGTTTAGGGATGTCTGGGAATTTTAGTGTGTTGCAGGGTGCAGCAGGAGCGGGGATGTCCTGAAATCCCAGACTAGCTCCTTTCCAGATGTTGGGCTTTGAGCAGGTAGCACGACTCATCTATAGAAGAGAGAGGGGAGGATTAGCCACCCCAAAAACCCCAAAATAGAATGATGCAGGTGCAAAACTGTAATGAAGGTCACTGCTGGCTAATACTGTCCCTAAAAGGTCCTAATATTGTCCCTAAAATTTTTGACTGCAGCATCTCAATAAAACCTTTGCAAGTGGGCTGCCCTCTCCCCAATATAATCTATATGTATATAGATATATTTTTGCCAGCTCATGTATTTCTTGATTTAAGTGCCCAAACCCCCTCTGGGGGCTGTGCAGTACCAGGCACGGGCAGGTGGTGTCATCCCATTCCCACGGGATGGCATCGCCGCTCCGCATCTCTCCACTCAAGCAGCGTTATCCCGTTAATTCTCGCCTTGGGAATAACGAAGCCCGACAGCTTTGGCCGATAAAACAATGCCAGGAATCCTTCCCTGCCAAATTCATCAAGACACAGAGACTTATCCCAAGCGACAATAACCGGGTCGGGTTTTTAAGGGCTGGTGTTAAAGGGTGTTAAAGAGCCCGAGGGGCAAAGCAGGGTGTGAGGTCCGGCTGAATGAACCTCTTTGTACCGCATTAAAAGAGCTCCTGTGGGGGCTGAGGGTTTGTTCCCGGGCAGGAAAACATCCCCTGGGTGGCTCTGGGAGTTACTGGGAGGGGGTTTGGGGTGTTTGCTGGGAGGATGGAGCTTGCAAAGTGGCGGTGACAGTGTGGTGGTCCCTGCTTGAGGAGCAGCTGAAGGTTGAGGAGGAGGGAGTGGGGACAGGGAGGTGCTCTCTCCAGCTTTGTCACCTGCTGTTGGGTGGCTGGGGAGATGGTTGTGTCTCACATTGCTTTGGGGGGATCTGGGCAAGGTTTTGGTCACAGGCTTTCATGCTGGAGGGGTTTAGAGTTCTTTGGAGAGAGATTGTTCACAAGAACATGGAGTGACAGGACAAGGAGGAATGACTTTAAACAGGGGGCAGATTTAGGTGGGATATTAGGAAGGAATTGCTGGCTGGGAGGGTGGGCAGGCCCTGGCACAGGGTGCCCAGAGAAGCTGGGGCTGCCCCTGGATCCCTGGAAGTGTCCAAGGCCAGGTTGGATGGGGCTTGGAGCAACCTGGGTTGGTGGAAGGTGTCCCTGCCCATGGCAGGGGGTGGCACTGGGTGGGCTTTGAGTTCCTTTCCAACCCAAACCATTCCATGATTCTGTGAAATAACTGAAGCCTTGGAACATCCATGTGCTCTGGAGAACATCACTGCAGTAGTTTTAGTGCAATGGACTTCTGGATGGACTTGAAACAGTAAAAAGTCATTTGAGTTCTTGCTTATTGCAGGATTACACCTTAATTTGCCAATTATTTGTCCCCCTAAGACTGTTGGTTGTTGCTTTGTGTTTATTTTAGCTGAGGATACTTCAGGCTCCTAATTTGTAAGTGAAAATAAGAGGGGAAGGGGCAGCAGGGTGGTGGAGCAGCCCCCAGTCATGGCCATGTGTAGGTTGGAGAGGATGGATCCTCATTTCAATTGAAGTGAATTAATTGCTCGTTAACTTAGGGTAGCTAATGTGTACTTTGTCCACCTATCTGCTCGTTCCAGGGCAGATGCAGAGCTGAACTGGGTTAGAGAGCCCTTAACTCCTGCCCTCAGAGAACCAGACCCAGGCCATGCCTGGGAATTGCTGCTGATTTTAAATTCTGCAATACTGAAACGGTGGCTTTTTCCCCCAGGAAGTGAATTAGCTAATAATAAAGAGCAAGTCATCCAAACCCACATATGATAAAGAGTCTCCAGTGATTCCTTGAAAATGCCATAATCCAACTGGGCTGGGTTGAGCTCAGAGACACACACACAGCTGCTTTGGGACTTCCCAGGGAGCTGGGAGGGCACTTCCAGCCAGGCTTCTGATCCCAGTTTTACTGAAAACTTGGCAGATAAATAAAGAAACAAGTGGGAGGGACAGGGTGGGAAAGGAGAAGGGGTTTTTAATACCAAAAGTTGAACAACCCTTGGGTTGAGGCAACAGGAACCACTCTAGAAGCTCTTGAGGTCTTCAGCCCTTGGTGGGTCTGGGCTGGGATCTCCCACCTCCCCTGGATCCTCACAGGGAAATGTTTTTAAATCTATTTTGCCAATGGTTCAACAGCTCATCTATCACATTAAATCCTTCCTGAGATTAATTTCATGTCCTTTTCATTGAGGTTTTGAGGGAACTATTAATCATCACACTGTGACTCTTAACCAATTAATGATTTTATTAGCTGTTATTAATCAAGTATTGTTTTGCTGCACTCCTTATAACACATCATTTTATATTTTTTTACCGTATTTTACACCCAGCTTGTTGCATCCCTGATTTTCTTTATATTTCATGCAAAACAAGAAAGAAGAGATGCACAGGTAAAATAATGAGTGAATTTTTGTAATGCAAGTGCAGTTGCTTTACAGAGAAAAATGCTTAAAAGTGGTAAATGGTGATTTAACAACAAAAGGGCAGAATTTTGAAAGTGTGTATATTTTTTTCCCCTCTGCTTGCCTTGCATGGCATTGCAAGGAGGCACAACCGAAGATGTCTTATGTCCTGACCCTGTTTCAAAGCATTTCCATGGTCTCTGGTTCCACCTGAGAACCCTGAGAAAGCAGATTCCAAGGTCTCAGCAAGGACCAGGGGGCTGAGAAGGCACCACCCACTCTGAACTCTGATCCCAAATCTTCAGCTCACATTCATTCCTAAGAATAGTCTCAACAGCTCCTTCCACCCCATGAAATTCCTTCTGCAGAACCAGCTCTAAGTGCTCTTTATCCATCTCTCCTCAGGTGGCTCCGGAGCATCCTTGGAATGCCAACAACCTTTGGAGCTGCTGTGAAAAAAAACCAGGAAAAAACCCACACGTTGGATTTGCAGAGGGAATGTTTTTTCTGGGGACGTGGAAAACCATCTCTGCATATTAAACAGCTTATTAGTGGCTGATAAATTGCAGGGCAAAAGAAAATTTGGTTGAAAACAGGCTCTCCCTTCCCCCTGTTGGTAAGTGAGATGTGGCCCTGACCACGTCTGTGTGTGACACCTCAAGGAGACAGTGCTGAGCATGTCAGAAAGTTTGGGAGTTGCTTGCTGTGATCGCTGATAAATGAATTAAGCTTCTTTTAAAAGTGATGGAAATGGCCTATTTATAGCTGAGAGCGTATTTACAAACATCACAGGGAAACTGCAATTACATTTCAGTTTAAAAATGTCATCTCTGCTGACCTTTTGCCGCTTTCTCGTGCCCTCTGGAGCAGAATGAACTCCCCACGAGTGCCAGAATGGCAACTTGAGCACTTTTGGGGTCACTTTGCAGAGCAGAAGCTCTGGCAGAACAACCTTGACCTTCCACCATTTGTCTGCCAGGAAACTCTCCTTGCTGCTGTGGGAAGAGCAACAAACCCCAGCTGCACTCACACAGTCATGGAATGGTTTGGGATGGAAGGGACCTTGAAAATGATCTCATTCCATGGGCAGGGACACTTTCCACCAGACCAGGTTGCTCCAAGCTCTGTCCAGCACTTCCAGGGGTGGAGCAGCCCCAGTTTCTCTGGGTCCCACCATTAAGAGGAAGCTGGAGGAGTCATGACACCTTTAATTCCTGAATGCACGAATATCACTTTTATCCCATGTGCTCCAAGTGGGTTTTTCTCAGCCCTCACTCCCCTGTGCATCCCCCAGGATTTGTTTTTTAAAGGTAGTTTTGGCTTTTTTCCTCCAGGACTTACAGGGAGCAGAACTTTGTCCATTTTGATGACAGCTCCTTTGATTTTTAGCAAGAGCCTTTAAGCTTGTTGGTCCCTGTTCATATTTTAGAAGGCAAGCCATGCAAATTTGAAGTCTGAAACAACAAATGCTGCTCCAGAGCAGTTGAAAAATCCTCTTGAGAGAAACATCTCCCAGTTCCAGATGGCTCCTGTGTTTATTGTCATTACAGTGTCGTTTGCTGCAGAAGAATGAGTTTCCTCGTGGGGAATAAACCCCCCAACCTGCCACCAGGACTGATGGCTGGAGCTGCATCCCCTGTGCCTGTTGGACATTGAGCCACTGGCCAAGAAGCTCCCTGGCCTTGTTGGAGCCTGAGGACAAGGGATGATTGATGTGCCTGCCCAGACCTTGTGCTTCTCACATAACCCTGGTGACACATGCAAAGGGATGTGTGTGTGATTTTGGCACTCAGGGATCTCTGAAGACAGGTCATGTCTGTTAAACACAAAGAGCCAAATCACATCCACGGGTGTGAAAATCAAACTAATGCACAGCTCAGGATTGAAATTTTAATCCCAGCCTTAATTAGGATGTTGGTTCTGAGAAGGGGAGGCAAAACAAGCTGTGTGTGGCCTGACAAGACCCTGTCACCTCTGAGCTGGTGCAGTTCCAAATGGCAAGTTACAAAGCACAGGTAGGAAAATTGGCCCCAGTGAGAGGTAAGGAGGTGGCTCTGGGGACAGGGATGCTGTCCTGGCCTCCTGGGGTCTCTTCTGGATGTCCATGGGATATAGGAGAGGCACAAATGCCTTGGGAAGGAATGGAGACACCTGACAATGCTGAACCCCTCATTACTCCAATACAAGAGTTAAAACCACTTTTATTCTTTTTATTTTTAATGGATTATTATTATTAGTGTCCTACCTCCCCTGGATGAACAGCTCAGGCTGTGAATAATAATTTTACCAGGCCATTCTGGAGATTTGCAGAAACTTGAAGGAACCTTTTTTCCCCTTTTTTAGTTTTCTTTTTATTTTCACCTTTCTCCTTGGATTCAGTCCCACCTCAGACCAGAGGTTGTCTTAACCCAGAAGAGCAGCTGTTGATAATCCATTTGGAGTGTGGAAAATGAACAGCAAAGGGAATTCCCCCCGAGTGGAGAAAGAAAGGGAACTGCCCAATTGTTTTCAGCTTTGTGTCCTGTGTGTCTCTGTTACCCATGACCACAGTTTTCAGTCTGTCTCCACCCTGTTTTTAACACCCCCACAATCCAGATGCTGCTTTGGAAATGATGACCTGTTAGTTTTTAGTGGGAATGTTATTAAAAACTGGATTTATGCCAACAGAAATCTGCTGTAGCTATACTTGGTATTAACACTGAATTTAAAGTTTCAGAGGGTCTCATTTTACTGCATCCTTTTGGATTAGGGAACATCATTTATTTCTTTGAGTGGGCTTTTTCTTTGCATTTTGTCCACTAATTAATACTTGATACAAGTTTTGGGGAATTATATATCTCACAGTTGGATTGAATTGGGCAGAACAACAAAAGCAGCTTGTCATTGTGGAGGCATTTTGATGAGCCACGTGTCAAGTCATTATTTGAAAGGAGGAGGTTTCATTTCTTCAAGAGCTTTTCCTTAGGGGGGAAAAAACCCCAAACTAATAGTGTAAACTTGCAGGAATGTAAATCCTGGCCAGGCAGCATCTATCTTGCTCCTCATGCCTCCCAGTGCTAATTAGGAAGCCAGATTTTTGTCTATATAAACACAATAAGAGCTTTGTGTAAGCAGGTTCTCAGTGGCTGAAATACCTTTCCAGCTGAAACAGCTCTTAACTTTTTTCTATCTTTTTAATTGTTCTTTTTTTTTGTTCTTGAAAGAGAATTTGCAAAAACAAGAGTTACAAACATATGGCCAAAGTTTGGAAGCACAATTTTGTGGCTGGTGGGTTCTTGCCAGTGACAATAAGGACAGTTATCCCGATGGTTGCATCTCTATAAAGGTTTGAACCTTGGGAAGGGGGGATGTTGGCAAAGTCCATCCTTATCTGCTCCAAATGGGAATGGTGGAGCTGCTTTCCAGGGAGGGGAAATGGGGACTCAGGGAAAAAGAAATGCAGGGACAATGCTAGGAAAAGTCAGCAAGGGGAGAAATGCCAATTATTCAACTGCTCAGAGGCTGAGAGAGTTTGGTTTCCCTGCAAGTGCTTTAAACCATGGCTGGGACAGCAGAAAGGGGACATTTCCCTTCCTGGCAATAGATATTGAACTTCTGAACCCTCAGTTTGTGATTCAACAACATGAAAACCCTCTGATGGGATCAGGATCCAACCTGGGTTTTGGAGACTTGGTCAGCGTGTGTTTTGAAACTCAAGAGTTGATTGCTCCTTCCTTGACTGAAGATTTTAGAAGGTTGTAAATTGGGATTGAGATCTTTTCAGGGGATGGTCTTTTGGAAATCCCTCACTTGTCAAAACCAACAGCGTGATTTAATGAACTTTTTCACTTCCCAGGATTTTCCAGCCTTACGTTTGACTCATTCACTGAGTTGTGACCCTTCAACTTCTGCAGAGTGGGATGTCTGTTGTGGTCAGAAAAGATGGATTTTTGCCTTCCAAACCCCTCCACAACTGAAGTTACAGCAATTCTGCAGGTGCTCTGGACTCAAAGCTTGGTGCAGCTGATGGGAACGTGTCTAATGACTTCAGATTCATTTGGATGCAGACTAGAGAAACTAATTTGGGGACTACAGGTAGGTTATTTAAGCAGCACCAGTAGGTGTGGCAGTGTGAAACCAGGTTACCTGGAGGCTTTTGATTTTCTTCACACCCTCTGGAACCAAGTTTAGCTCAAAGAGATGAACACAATTCCTCTGGCTTTTGAAGAAAGACCTTGTGAGCTTGGAAGGAGAATTAGGAGGGAAATGAAAGAGGCGGCATGATGGGTGTTGAGAGGGAGAGGAACTGCGGGGCAGACTCTAATTAGTTTAAAGATTTTATAATTCTTCCTATTTATGAACATCCTATACGAATCTGAGGGTCTGGAGGAGTGTATGGAGTCTCCAACTTCCTTCCCACACTCCTTTGATCTTTTTTTAGGTCTAAAGGGCACTTTTGCTGCTCTTGGGACACTGGCTTCGTGCTGGGAAGAAAAAGGGATATCCATAATAATAAATACCTTGCTTACAGCTCTCCCACAGAGACGTCTCCCAACATTTTCTCAGGATCTTCAAGTCCCGAGTTGCCAGCTCTCCTCTGGAAGTTTATTCCACAGTCAAACGTGCCCTGGAGGGCCATGAATTTTTCATTGGTTTCTGACAGCTGGGTTTTCTCCTGGAGCTCCAAACATGCACCTTGTTAGGCTGATTCAGGCAGAAAAACAAGTGTTTCGCTGCAGCTGGAATTTGCTTCCCTAAATGCATCTCGTCCCTCTGCTTGCCCAAAAAGCCTGATGCAAACCTGTGCTAAATGCTCTTCCAGGCTACACCAGCTCTGATTATGCAGGTTGATTAAAAGCCATTATTCTCATAGGATGGGGGTAAAGCCCCTGGTTTTATTTGAGGAACCTGAGGGGTAAAACCCTTTGAAAAGAACTATGACAACGCTTGCTTTTGTGCAATAACCCCATAAAAAATATTAGAGTTAATTACACTGGGGTTTGTGGCACTTGGGCATTGGGATTGTTATGTCACACGCCATCCCTGGACTGGGAATGTCACGTGTTTGTCACATTCCTGGAGGCAAATTGTGCTGCTTGTTATTTTTAAATTGATCCTGTTGTGTGTGCTGAGATAATGCCCCCAGAAAAGGGTCTTGTCAGGGGATAATGGTCCTGCTGCCAGACACATCTGGAGGCAAAACTGAGGAGAAATAAACCTCAAGGTGAAGCAGCCACATTTATTCCCAAAGCAGGAGGCTTTTATGCTGTCAAAACTGTCTCTAGGTTACTTTTCCCCTTATTTTTTTCCTTTTTTGTGCATCTAAACCAAGGGAGTCGTGGCCAGGGTTGGGATGTTCTCTTTGCTGAGGGGTGTTAATGGTCTTGCAGGTCTTTGGTGTGTCATGGTTGGATCAAAGGACAGATTCACATCATAGGAATGGAAGATGCAACAAATTCATGCTTAGATTTTCCAGGGAGTTGAATCACAGAATGGTTTGGGTTGGGAAGGACCTTAAAACTCATCTCATTTCACCCTCTGCCATGGGCAGGGACACCTTCCACCAGCCCAGGTTGCCCCAAGCCCCATCCAGCGTGGCCTTGGACCCTTCCAGGGATGGGACAGCCACAGTAATTCTTGTTTGAATTACCACTGATGTCAAGACATGATAATTGTCATGGACTTGACAGATAAAGAAAGGGAAATGAAGATTGGTCATCCCAGTAAGACCCAAATATTGGTCACCTGAACTCCTGAAAGTTTCACCACCTGAAAAGTGTCCACTCCTCGACCCAGGAGCTCTGAAAATGTGTCAAGTTTTTCACCTGCTGAGTCAGAAGCAAAACCTTTTTATCCCTGCACCTCTTTTATTTCCCTATGACTTTGGTCTAGGAGTCAGGATTTCCCAAAGCCAAAGCCCCATGAATTATTCATGGTGTAATGTCAAACCCTTCTGAGTTACTATTTATTCGGAGCATTTCCTCCTTCATTTTTAATATAAAGTACACTGAGAATGACTAATATTTCCCCTCATCTCCAGGAACTGATGATAATCATTCATCTCTTTGGAGAAGTTTCAACTTCTTGGACTGTATCTGTTTTGTAGATTTGTCCTAAACTTGTCCTGAATTAGATTTTCTAATCTTAGTGGTTCAGATCTATGGACATTTCTACTTGAACCTAAAAAGGCTCTTTTTTTTTCCTCTCCCTGTTTTTCCCTTCAGCAAAGGGCTTCCAAAATGAGGTGGGAAACTTGCCAAGTGCATTTGTAAATGTGTATGACCAAGTGTGGCAACCAATGGTTGGGTTGGAGTGTTGGCATCTATTTCAGGTTCAGCCTTGTGTAGGATCAGGGCACTTCAAAAGGGATTGGGAGATGTTTCTGTGGATTTCTGCTCTGCATTCAGCAAACCCCTGCTCAGGTTATCAGTCCTGACCCCCACATTTGGCTGGGAAAGGGGGGATATTCTTGTGCATATCCAGCTTTTCTGGTGATTTTATGCTGTCCCACTTTTCAAGTCAATGTGACTCAGGAATCTCTCAGACTGTCTAGAACAGCTGGTCATTTTGGTGACTTGATAATATTTAAAATCTTTATTTTTAGCTGAAAGAATTAATGATAAAACAAACTAGCTGGCACCTGCTTCTTCTCAAACTAAATATCTGTTAGAATTAGCCCTGTTTGTCTATACATGCCTGGAATAATGATATTTATGATCTGTAGGTTGTGTAGCCTCGCAAATCCTACCAGGGAGGTAAAGAATTCTCCATCTCCTTGTGTGTTGGTGTCAGCACAGCAACGTTCCCCTTTGTGTGTGAAGGTGTATTCAGCCTTCTCAGCTCAAAGTGTAGCTTATAAAATCAAAGCAGGAACGGCTTTAAACTGACAGAGAACACGTTAAGATGAGGAATAAGGAAGAAGTTCTTGGTTGTGCTGCAAAACACCCTCTGCCTGTTCCCCACAAAGCCACAAGACCCAGCCTTAAGGCTACAGTGGTGGGCACAGGGTGCCCAGAGAAGCTGGGGCTGCCCCTGGACCCCTGGAAGTGTCCAAGGCCAGGTTGGATGGGACTTGGAGCAACCTGGGCTGGTGGGAGGTGTCCCTGCCCATGCCACATCCCTGGAGAGCAGCCCTTGGTGTCCACATGTGACAGACAAGGGAACGCTTTGAAGGTGGACCTGAAAATGCAGGCACAGGAGACCCAGAGCCCTTGAGCAGGGCAAGCTGAGCTTCACCAGGACCACACTCTGGCTGTGCCAGGAGTGCCAGCTGAAGGGGGGATCACAGGGGTTGGCACCATTCCTTGTCAAGTGATTCCCGTGGAGCTGGTTAGAGCACTTGGTGTGTAATTAATGTGCTCAGCAGAAGCTTGTTGAAGGCAACTTGAGTGTCACAGCTTGGGCTTGGAGTAGACCCCAGAAGCCAAGAGGTTTCTATTAGCTCTGTGGGCATCTTGAGATTGTTGAAATCCAGGGAAAGAGGGAACCTGACCCCAGGCTCTGCCACTGGAAGGAAAAGGGAGAAGAGTTTGCACTTGGATGAGATTTCCTGCTCCTGACTGGATTATTCAGCAGTTCTGGGGTGATAAGTGGTGGTGAGTGTTTGTCCTGCTGGGGGACACAGTGGGAAGTTACAAATATTGCTGCTGAAAGGAAAAGAGTAGGCGAAAAACAGAGATTTGGGATGTGTGAGCAATGCTGCCTGTGGGAATACATTTCTGGTGCCCAGTTTGGGACATTCTCCCCCTATGCCTGTTAAACACTGCACTCAGATCCCTGCCCCAAAACCACACTGGCCACGTGGAAGGCAAGGAATCCAAGGTTTAACCTGGCAGAAAGCTGGGCATGGGCTGGTGGTCTCAGAGCAACATCCCCCAGGTATTTCCCCAATTAACTGGGGGAGGAAATCCTGCCTGGATCCTGCAGGAACTGCTGGGGGGTGGCAGGGAGAGAGGAGCTCTGCCTGCCAGAGGGATCCAGGGGGCACCAAGGGAGAGGGTGGCACAGGGCTGTGTTCCCCGTCCCAAATCCTGCCCTTGGCTCCAAAGCCTGGCTCTGGGCTTGGATTTCCCTCCAGAGGTAACACCTCCAGCCCAGGGATCAACCCAGGAGTATTTCACATGTAGGGCACTTGCAGTGGTTAAGTCTTGAACTTGGATGACCCAGGACATCCCCAGCTCATTCCCTCACCTGGACAATCCCTCTTCTCTTTTCTTTGTCCTGGGTTGAATTTAATCTCTTTCTTAATATTCCCCTCCTCTTTTTTTCCAGGAGAAAGCAGCTGATGGCAAGTCCTGTGGAAAGAGCAAGGCTGCTCCTTGGGCAAATCTGGGAAGGGAAAGATATTTGGGAAGGGAAAGGTATTTGGGATAATTGCATATGGATTGCTGCCCTCTGAGAGCCGTGGGTGCTGCAGCAACATCCCAGCACACAAGCCCTGCTTTGCCCTTGCCCGAGCTGCAGAAAAGACAATTTTGCTTTCTCATTAATGAAATATTAATTGTATGTTTGTTTTGGCGTGGCCTAAAGTGAATATTAAAGTGCCCATCAATAAAACATTGCCAGCCTTTAATACGAGACGGGGGGGTTTTCTCACACTTGTCTTAAATGAGCTCATTACAGAGGAGAAGGCCATAAATATTTGATACTCTGGCATGTTAATGAGGTGCTTGCTTGTGAATTCCAAGTGTTTAGCATAGTTTCCTCTCCCCTTCAAACATGTTATATAGTGCAAACATTTTGAATTATTTAATCAAGAGGATCTCTTAGCACTCTTGGTGCTGTGTTTAAAAACCTAAACCCACAAAAGCACAGCAGCAATTAATGGCTGCAGCTTCCCAAGCTCCCTGTAATTTCAGGAATGATGTTGTTTGTTTTAAATTTGAGGTTTCCACGAAGGGTTTTCCTGCCCCTGGAGGAGGAGGCAGCTCTCAGTGCACACTTGGGACTTGTTTGGTGGGAATTTCAGTCTACCAGCACTGTTTGAACACAGGTTTAACCCATGGGTGGTTGTGTTTTGCAGCTCAAGCCAAATTCCTCACTGGTCACCCCCACATCTTCAGGGAGATGTTGGAGAACACAAGTGGGATGGATGGGAAGGTCCAAATGGTGCACTTCTTGTCCTTCTCCTTGATGTCACAGGCAGGGATGGAAGGCTTAGACTAAGTTTACTACAGAAGCCCTGCCCTTGAGTCCTGAGGAGCAGAAAGGACTCCCTGGCTTTCTAAACCCTTCTCAGAGAAGAGTCCAGGGGCACCTGATCCAATGGCAACAATTTAAGGAATTACAGAGGTGGGATTGAACCACTTTTTTCCCATAGGTTTGAATGATTGGCAAAATGAGATTATTTATATACACTGAACCATACATTATAACAAATAATCAGACTAAAAGATAGCAATCAGAATTGTTTACTACACAATATAAAAAGATTAAACTCCCAGTAAGATAGGATAGTGCATTTTGTGGATGCAATGATATTAAAGCTGGCAAAAAGGGAATAATTATTAAGTAGAGATTTGCTGCAACTCACCCAGACCAGAAGATGGGGAGATCTTTGCTCGAGGAGTCCCCAGCCAAAGGAGGAACCTCCACAACCCCCTAAGAAGGGTCATGTCAGAAGAACCTGACCTTGTGAGAGGGGACTGGACCACATCAAGGTTCATCCTTTCATAACAAAAGGCTTTTTTCTCAACTACTGTCCCAAAACTGCTTAGAAAGTCTGTCCTGAGTTTGTTGTTTTTCCTCCTGCCTGGCTCTGTTTCCTTGATGAAGGAAAATGATCCAAATTATTCAAGATATTTATAATATATTTTTTGACAGAGTATCCCAGTGCTTGACTATTTCAACAGCTTTAATCTCAGTTTTCAACCTGTTTTCCCTCTCAGAAAATTGGGGATGAAGCACCTTGTGCAACCCAGGCTTGGCCATTTAAATGGCATGAAAATTAAAATCGGCAACGAAATTAAATGAAATATTAAATTTAAAGCCATTTATATTGGAAAAAAACTGAACTAAGAGCACAATCAGCTTTGGAAATGGATGTTGGTTGTTGCAGGTCTGTTTGGAGCCTTGAGATTGCAGAGTCTTTGTTTCCAGGTGCTGATTGTCCCTGGGGTGGGAGATATTCAGGTTCATCCCAGGAAAGCCAAGCATTTACTTGCTAAAAAATTAAGTATCAGAACAATAAAAAAAACACCACAAAAAACTCCCCACAACAAACCTCAAATGATGTTCCGGTGATGAATGGCTTTAATTAGAAAGTAGGTAACAAACACTTTAAAAAAGATATAATTTCAAGTAGTTTTATACTTTAGTGCTCCTGGAAGGCAAATAGTATTAATTCTTGGAGCAAGAATTGGAGAACTAATTTGGCTTAGCTTTAATTTAATGATGATACAATCTAGGGATAATTAAATTGAAGCAAAAAAAAGAATCTAGGTAACAAAATTTAGTTAATTTAGGTGCAAACTTGTTTTTTTTTCCTTCTGTAATTAATTTGCTTTTCAGATTGTGAAGCACCACCATCCCTGGGTAAGCAAAAGTGGAGTCAACAGCCCATAACTTTGTAATATGATTGAAGTTTGTGAGTGGAAAAGTGGAAGGAGAATCCTTAAAATAAGATTTTCCTGGGTCATTGACTTCCCTTTATCTGAGTGACCTAACTGTGACAAAACTGAACCATTATTTATATTTTAGAGAATCTGATTTTTTATCAGTGTTGCTAATTTTCATTAATATTAATTTTTTTTTGATTNATGCAATGATATTAAAGCTGGCAAAAAGGGAATAATTATTAAGTAGAGGTTTGCTGCAACTCACCCAGACCAGAAGATGGGGAGATCTTTGCTCGAGGAGTCCCCAGCCAAGGGAGGAACCTCCACAACCCCCTAAGAAGGGTCATGTCAGAAGAACCTGACCTTGTGAGAGGGGACTGGACCACATCAAGGTTCATCCTTTCATAACAAAAGGCTTTTTTCTCAACTACTGTCCCAAAACTGCTTAGAAAGTCTGTCCTGAGTTTGTTGTTTTTCCTCCTGCCTGGCTCTGTTTCCTTGATGAAGGAAAATGATCCAAATTATTCAAGATATTTATAATATATTTTTTGACAGAGTATCCCAGTGCTTGACTATTTCAACAGCTTTAATCTCAGTTTTCAACCTGTTTTCCCTCTCAGAAAATTGGGGATGAAGCACCTTGTGCAACCCAGGCTTGGCCATTTAAATGGCATTAAAATTAAAATCGGCAACGAAATTAAATGAAATATTAAATTTAAAGCCATTTATATTGGAAAAAAACTGAACTAAGAGCACAATCAGCTTTGGAAATGGATGTTGGTTGTTGCAGGTCTGTTTGGAGCCTTGAGATTGCAGAGTCTTTGTTTCCAGGTGCTGATTGTCCCTGGGGTGGGAGATATTCAGGTTCATCCCAGGAAAGCCAAGCATTTACTTGTTAAAAAATTAAGTATCAGAACAATTAAAAAAAAAAAAAAACAAAAAAAAACCCCCACAACAAACCTCAAATGATGTTCCGGTGATGAATGGCTTTAATTAGAAAGTAGGTAACAAACACTTTAAAAAAGATATAATTTCAAGTAGTTTTATACTTTAGTGCTCCTGGAAGGCAAATAGTATTAATTCTTGGAGCAAGAATTGGAGAACTAATTTGGCTTAGCTTTAATTTAATGATGATACAATCTAGGGATAATTAAATTGAAGCAAAAAAAAGAATCTAGGTAACAAAATTTAGTTAATTTAGGTGCAAACTTGTTTTTTTTTCCTTCTGTAATTAATTTGCTTTTCAGATTGTGAAGCACCACCATCCCTGGGTAAGCAAAAGTGGAGTCAACAGCCCATAACTTTGTAATATGATTGAAGTTTGTGAGTGGAAAAGTGGAAGGAGAATCCTTAAAATAAGATTTTCCTGGGTCATTGACTTCCCTTTATCTGAGTGACCTAACTGTGACAAAACTGAACCATTATTTATATTTTAGAGAATCTGATTTTTTATCAGTGTTGCTAATTTTCATTAATATTAATTTTTTTTTGATTTCCACGAAGATTGTTCCTGCATTCAGCTGCAAATTTCCAAATATTCTGATATAAATCTTTCCTAATATCCTTGAAACTCAAATTTGAAAGCTTGGAGAAGCAGCACTGACATCCCTCTCTTTGTTGAGGGTGGCCCATCCGTGCCAAACCTTTCCATTTGGAAATGTTCCACTGAGAAATAATATTTAATTTGGTAAAATTAATCTTCAGGAGCAGCAGAGGGACCCTCTGACACATGTGGCTCATTGATAATCACTATTGATCCATGGTTATTGTCAATCCCTCTGGGAAATGGATCTTTCAGGAATCTGACCCGAGCCGATGTCGCTTTTTGATTTGCCAGTTTATTCTTGGTGCATTCATTTTAATTCCTGAGAACGAGGAGAAACTTCCTTAATCCCGTGCAGAGATAAAAATCTCAATGGCAGCTGGAAATAAGTGGAATTTTGTGCCCTTCTCCAGCCTTGGACTGCTCTGTGGGGAGGAGGGAGGAGAAGCTCTTTGAAGGGTTTTATCAACCTTCTTCAAAAGTACCAAAGAGGAGAATTCTGGCATGGAAAAAGGGTGGTGATTCCATGGATGTGACACAGCTCCCCTGTGGGACATCCATGGCACGACTGCCTGAATATTCCAGGGAAAAAGGGTGGTGATTCCATCCTCTTGGGCTGGATGTGACACAGTTCCCCTGTGGGACATCCATGGCACGGCTGCCTGAGTATTCCAGGGAAAAAGGGAGGCTTTCAGGGATAAAAATGATGCATTTCAAGGATAAAAATGGTGGTTTCCAGGGATAAAAATTGGTTCTTGGAGGAGGATAAACATCTGCTGATGGCCCTTGGCTGCTGAAGGTGCTTCAGCAGGTCTGGGAGAGGCCAGTTCAGAGTTTTGACAGATCCTGTGAAAGGTTTTCCTGTGACAGATGCTCAGCAAAGCGTTTCCAAGAGCCCTCCTGACTCGCTTTTTGGGAACCTGAGCCAGCCTGCTTTAATCCCATCAGCGTCTTAGGCTGCCTTCAAAGAGCCAGGGAAGGCTCCAAAGAGACTTGCAAATGCGTGGTTTATTTTGCACATCAAGCTATTAATTTGGAGATGGGAATATGAATGTTGGCACCCAAAGCTGCCAGAACAGGCCATCAGGAGTCGGGTTCCCACAAAGGTGGTGTTTGTGACATTTAATGGCACTGTGGGAATGATGTTTCTCCTGAAGTGATGATGTGTCTGCACCCAGGACCAGAAGGTGTGCTGTGAACTTAGGAGGGGCAAAGGGACAATCCTGCCTTTTGGGGAGCCCAATTAGGGGGATAAATGACACAGCTGACTTGACTAATTGATGTTGTCTGTGATGAAACACAACACACATGCTGCTCCCTCCTGTCCTCGGGGCTTTGGGTAGTTTACTGTTTGTGGCTGTAAAAGCACAACAGGGAATACCTGAGCATATGTCGGAGCTAAACGGGATGAGGAACGGCAGCAGCCAAGCTGGGAAACACAAAATGCATCCTCTGGAAGGGTTTGTCTGGAGAAAAAGGCATTTAGTGCTTTCCAGCACCTGGTGGAACACACTTCAGCAGAGAGGCTGCCTCTTAGACACGTAAATTATCACCAAAGTATCTTCTGGCTTCATTAAAGCAGCTCCCACTCCATGGATCCCCCTGCCAGGACAGGGAGATGCTCCCCCTCTGCCCACGGGGTTCCTCCTTTCTTTAACACTTCCCTCAATATCCAATTTGGGTTAAAGGAGGTATGTTCTAAAAATTGTGATAAATGCCTGATTTCTTCGGGGTTTTGGTCAGGTGGGAACGGGAAGCTTGGCTGAAATGAGTGAAATTGCCTCTCCTTCCTTCAGAAATCTTGGATTTAATCTCATTAAGAGAGAATTTCCAGGCTGAATTTTTGTTTTCCTGGTTTGGGCCATTTGGGTTAAGTTTTAGATTCATTTTGAACTGATTATCTGAATTAATTGTTGGAAGTTTATCCCTTTTTATGGCTATGCTGTTTCATTTGCATTTAAGCACAGTGGATTTAATAAGAAATCTTTTTTTAAAATGGTCCCACAAGTGGTTTTGAAGGATTCATTAAGTTCATTTCTGTTGCTCTTGAGATGTGATGGCCTTATTTTTGTGTTTTCCTTGCAGCTATGATATTCTAGGAATGCTGGCACTAAATTCTATGTCACTTTGCTTACCTGACATCAACTGAATTGCTGATTTCAGACAGGACATGACACTTACACATCATTTGTCCTCATTGGCATTCCGAAGGTGCTGAGTAATTTTTTATTCATTCCAAGGCTATTTATTTTAATGATATTTCCCCCTGTATTACAACTCCGTGCCTGTGGTTTTCAGTAAAGATCCAGGTAGGCATTAAAACTAATAGACTGTTTCTAGCAATTGGCCAGGATAATATTTATGAAACCATCTGTTCCACTCAAGTTTATAATTTGGTGTGTGCAGAGTTTCTTCCACCAGGAGAATCCATCAAGATTCTAATAGAAACCATTGAGTTTCTAAAAGCAGCTGCAATTTAAGGGACAACATGAACATATTTGGAGAGCAGTTGTACTCTGAAACAGTTGTATTTTGGAACAAGTGCCCTCAAAATTTGGATTATGTTGCTATTTCTGTAAAAAACAACACTAAGACTGTGATGGGAAGTAGCCATTTATGGCGTAGCAGAGCTGCACACCTGGAAAACAGCTGGGAATGGATTTTCCAAAGGCTGGAGGATTGGATTAGAAACAAGTGATAAAGCAGGGTTAATTTATGGGGGGTTTGGTGAGGATAATCCTATTTATACTTGTCAAAAAAGCCACCCTGCACAGCATTGCACCCCAGGGCTGCAGGGCAGGTCCAAGGGTTTTCTTCAGCCTCCAAAAACTTAATGCCAGCCCGATTCCTAATTAATAAAAAGTGTTTTTCATGGAATCACAGGATGGTTTGGGTTGGAAGGGACTTTAGTGGTTGGATCTGGGAGCAAGGAGTGTTGTGCATGAGCCTGGTGTGAATCCTAAGGCAGAAGTGGAGGCTGGTGGAAAGGATCAACCACAGAGTTGTTTGTTAATGATAACAAACTGCGGGAGGTTGGAAGGGATCGGAAGTTTGAAGTGGATTTGGGACTGGGAGTTGGAACTAAAAATAATTCATATTGGAAGAGACTTCTGGTACCCAGAGCACAGAGTGAGTGCTGCTTTCCTATGGCACAACCCAGAATGGCCATCCAGTGCCACCCCCAGCCATGGGCAGGGACACCTCCCACCAGCCCAGGTTGCTCCAAGCCCCATCCAACCTGGCCTTGGACACTTCCAGGGATCCAGGGGCAGCCCCAGCTTCTCTGGGCACCCTGTGCCAGGGCCTGCCCACCCTCCCAGGGACCAATTCCTTCCTACTCTCCTGGCAAATTGAACCCATTCCCCTTGTCCTGTCAGTGATTTCTTCCTGCTGTGACAGAGCTGTTTGGAAAGGAATGTCACAAAGAGCACACCAAGGGCAGTCTCAGAGTGATGTCCATGGCCACACTGCTCCAGAAGCACGTTTGTTCCATGGCACAGATGAAGTTCACCACTGGAAATGTCCTGCTATTCTCTAGAGAAAGGGATATCCAGAGAGAGAAGAATAACACCAGCAGTGTCAGCAGCACCCAGTTTCCCCAGACACGATGTGGGAAGGGTGGGGACAGGCATTTCCTTCACCAGCTGTGCCCCTGCTTGGGGCTGAACCCCCAAAACTGAGACTGAAATGCTTCTTGTTCTTTGTGTAACACTTTGGACCTGAGCCTTTATTCCAGAGCTTGGCATCCTGTTCTCACGGGAGTCTTTAAGGCAGGAGGGCACTGGAAAAGACTCAGGATGAAACTTGTCCAGGGGAAATCATTTCTGCAATTGCTCAGCCCCCTGATTTAAATCCCCCCAGCAGAGTCTGAGTGAGATTTGCTCGAGCATTAGCGAGGCTTTCGTTCCACGCAGCAACAACAACCACCAAATTGGTTTTATTGCTCTCTGTTTCACGGATCGTGAATTTAACTGAGCTAAATAGCCAAAGCACAGGTGACTAGTGCTGCTTTCGTGACCACATTTCCTCCTGCATTTCACTAACTGGTGTTTTTTGGTTCTGCTTACTCAGCTTTGCCCATTTCTAACTCCAGACACCTCCAAAAAACTGCTGTGTTAACCCTGCTGTGCTGGCCAGGGCTTTATGGATCTTCCCTGGGATTTTTTTCTCCGAATTTCAGTCAAACTCTGGAGAAGATGTGTTTTTAGGGTTGAGTTTGATGGGAAAAATGAACCTCAGTCAAACTCTGGAGAAGATGTGTTTTTAGGGTTGAGTTTGATGGGAAAAATGAACCTCAGTCAAACTCTGGAGAAGATGTGTTTTTAGGGTTGAGTTTGATGGGAAAAATGAACCTCAGAAATGATAAAACTGAGATTCTTTTACATAACCTGTTATCTGTTGAAGTTCTCCTGTCTTTTTTCTCTCCAGTAATTACCTTTCTCTGGCTGTTCCTTCAATAAAAGGCTCGCAGCTCCCATCTGGAGGAGGAAGGCACCCAAATTACTCAGTTTTCAAAGGCAAGTCATTGCAAAGCTAATGATTACAGGCTGAGTTTCTCCAGTGCACAGAGTTAATTTGAACTCGAGTAAAAGCTGCTCTGCCCAGGTTTTCAAACACTCCTGAAATGGGTTTCCCAGAAAAGGAGGATGGGCTAATTTAACCCACAGCAGCTGATTTAGCAGCACAGTTTAAAGGGTTAAAGATGATTTTTTGAACAGAGGCGTAAAAGTTTTCATTTTCTTTATGATCCAAGAGAGTTTTGCTCTTGGAAAAGAGATTTAACCCAGAAATAATGATATTTCGGGTGTTTTCCAACCTAAATGATCCTGGGATTCTCTCATATTGGTAAAGCTTAAATGGATGCTGCCCAAAATTCCAATGGCACAGGTTGGGCCTCCACTGTCACTAAAATAAGTTACTCTTGCTTTTTTTAACATAAGCAGTGGTGATTTAGGTGTGTCTTCATCAAATATAAATATGTCCTTGTAAAATTAGCTGCCCACAGTGAAAAACCTATTAAACAGAACAAAACCCTCTTATTTTTGCTCCATTTATTGCCTGCCCTTGTTGTGTAAAGGACAGGTGAGCTGTTGCAAACGGGTTTAGATTATCTGAAGGCTTTTACAGGACTACTTTTGTAAAAAATTAAAGGAGATGGAATTTTAGAGGGGGGAAAAAAAACCCCTTGCTCTTGCCCTTTAATTGCTGAGCCTCCTGTACAGGAGCACAGGCACAAAAGGCACAAAAGGCACATCAGCAAGGCTTGCAGCCATGAAAACAAGAGCACAAAAAGGAGCTTTCTCTCCCAGTTTAATTTTCTGTACTTACAGAAATGAGGCTCCCAGCTGCTTGAATTACAGTGTGCACTGACACAATAATAAGAAAGTTAATCTCTTTAAGGAGCTCTCCCTGTCTTGTTTTTCACTGGCAGCCCCTTGGCTGCTCCTGCCATTTACCTGCAAAGCAGGAATGTTCTGGGTGCAGGTGGCAGGGCAGAATTCCTGCTGGCAGCTGCAATCCAGGTCTCCATGCCCAAAAAACGTGTGTGCAGAGGGATGAGCCCCTGGAAAACTTGGGATAGGATCCCCAGGTGCTGCCTCAAGGGAACATGGACATGGTGGGTTTGTCAATCCTGGGTGTTTTTCAGTGTGCTTTGAAAATGTCTTGGGGTTCTCAGTTTCCAGGATTCCACAGGCTGGGCTGGGAGGTGCATCCTGAGCAACCTGGGCCAATGGAAGGTGCCCCTGCCCATGGCAAGGGGTTGGAACAAGAGGATCTTTAAGGTCCCATCCCACCCAAACCATCCTGGTATCCTCTGATTCTGACTGGCACGTGGTTGTAAGCTGAGGTTTCCTGAACCAGGATATTTCAGGGATATTTGGGAGATTTCTGATGTTCAGCTGTTTCACACACAGGGCAGCTCTGGCTGGAGACTTCTCAAGCTGCGTTTTCTGTGACTATTCTTTGGGAATGAGGTGGGTTTGCAAAGCTCTGAAGGGCAGCTCGTAGTTTGGAAGGCACAGAAAACTTCAAATATGGAATATTTGGCATCTGGAAATAGGGAAAAGCCCACTGGGAAGAGAAGGATTCACACAATGGTTTGGATTGGAAGGGACCTTAAAGGCCATCCAGTTCCTCCCCCTGCCATGGGCAGGGACATCTCCCACCAGCCCAGGTTGCTCCAAGCCCTGTCCAACCTGGCCTTGGACACTCCCAGGGATCCAGGGGCAGCCACGACTGCGAGAAGGACCTTCCTTTGCCACCTGTGCCTAAATAACTGGGACAAATTCAGTTTGGCCTTGGAAAAACAAAGCAATTCCTCTCAATGAATTCTTTTATGCTGCCATTTCCTTTCTTTCTCCTTGTCTCCCACT
This sequence comes from Campylorhamphus procurvoides, assembly GCA_013396655.1. Classification (NCBI taxonomy): domain Eukaryota; kingdom Metazoa; phylum Chordata; class Aves; order Passeriformes; family Dendrocolaptidae; genus Campylorhamphus; species Campylorhamphus procurvoides. The sequence continues at coordinate 94,108 of WBMV01002863.1, read as the reverse complement.
TGGTGGCATCTCCTGGCCCTCAGGACTCTTCCTTCTGCTGGGCACAGCATGGACCACGCAGGGCAAAGTCTCTGAGATGCAGCAGAAGTTTCTTTGATGAAAAGTTGCCTCTGTTTGCCACAACTAACTTTGCTAACTCTAGAGGCAGTAGAGGATGAAGACTTGGGAATTTGGCTGCTTTCCCCTCCCCTCTGTAGCTGCTCTGGAGCTGAGATGTTTTCCTGGGTGATTCATTGGCACCATTACTGCCTTTATTGGCTTAAGAGCACCTGGAGGGCCGATGTTTCAGCATTACCCTAAAGAGCTGAGCTGCTTTTTTGCATAGTTCCAAATCTCCCCCTTCATTCCACTCGAATTTAAATGTTTCCTCTTAACTTTGTGCGTTATTTTTCAGCCTAAACGAAGTTACTTTGTTTTCACCCTTTAAAGTTCACCAGGGGAATCCGAAACTGGGTCAAACTCTGGGTTTATTTTGTTGCGCCGTGATGTTTTTTGTGATATCAAATGGTATTTTTGGTTTTATGTAGGGAATACCCACCAGCAGCCAATTTCACTTGCCCTCATGGGAACACAACTTGGAGCTTCCTGAGAAAATTCCATTTTTAACTTCCCCATCCCATTAAAAGTTTAAGAACAGTTATTTTTACTGCACCTTTGGCTCCATTTCTATGCTGTCCTTTATTTTCCCTCCCTTAAGTCCTGAGCTCCCACTTGAATCTTACAGATTTACTTTAGTTAAAATTAACCGTGCATTTTATTTTATTTAGATAATTGATTGCTCTTTTGTGGCAAACTCTTTCCTCTTGCTGTTTTATAAAAGCCTGGCTTTAAAAGATTAAATTTGTTTAATACTCTGCACGTTAATTAGAGAATGATGATGATTTTCAAAGTAGCAGCCATCCATAGGCATAAATTTAAAATACAGTGCTGAAGTCCTACCCACAGATAATAAATTGCAGTTATATTAACAATAATTGTGTTATTAAGATTGATACTTTCAGTCCCTAATAAGGAAATAAATTCTGGCACTGGAGCTGAAAGAAAAGCAATTCTTCCCTCCTCTTTCTAACTATCCATTGGAGCCTAATGAAATATTTGCAAATAGGTGTGGAGGTTTAAGTGCAATAATCCCATAAATAAAATGGGGATTAGGAGAATAAATGTCAGATTTTCCAGCTCAGTTGGCACCTGATCCCTCCCCTGGGCAGGGGGGGTTTGGTGACCTGAGCAGCTCAGAGGGGTCTGTGCTCCCCTGGGATTTACGAGGGCTGGGCACCAACCACAGCACCATTGGTGGGAGGAAATGGTACTTTGCAGTTCTCAGGGAAGTAAGAAATGGGAATATTTGGAGAATGAGTCCAGAGGAGGCACCAAGATGGTCACAGGGATGGGGCAGCTCTGCTGGGAGAGCTGGGATTGTTCAGCCTGGAGAAGAGAAGCTTTGGGGTGACCTCATTGTGACCTTCCAGGACCTGAAGGAGCTACAAGAAATGTGGAGAGAGACTGTTTACAAGGGATGGAGGGACAGGACAATGGGAATGACTTCCCACTGCCAAACTGTAGATTTGGATGGGATATTGGGAAGGAATTCCTGGCTGGGAGGGTGGGCAGGCCCTGGCACAGGGTGCCCAGAGAAGCTGGGGCTGCCCTTGGGTGCCTGGGAGTGTCCAAGGCCAGGTTGGAGCCACCTGGGCTGGTGGGAGGTGTCCCTGTCCATGGCAGGGGTGGCACTGGATAAATTTAAAGTCCTTTCAACCCAAACCATTCCCCTGATTCCATGACAAGAAGATTTCTTACCTGCTCAAGTATTTCCAGCTCTTAATGCTGTTGTTTTATTGTATTTTGGTTTCAAGTTGTTTAAAAGGAACAAAGCCTGGGTGTAACTGAACCGAAGCTGTGAGTGCTCAAGTTAAATGGGGATGTTTAAATGTCATAAACATTCATGGAGCTTATTACAAGTTTCATATTTCTTTGTTTCCAGGCTTTTATGAGCAGCAATTGTTGTGCTTGTAATTATAGCAGTGAAGATTTTCCAAATGCCCTTTACTTGTCCTTTAGCACTTGAACAGAGGCTTCATCCCCGCTACTTTGGGATGTTATAGCATAGAAAATTGGCTGAAAGATTGCTGTGTTTTAAGGCACTTTGTGAAGTGCTGCTAGTTGAAAAAAGCATCATTTTCTAGAAATGACAGCTTGATGTTCTGTGTATCTCCCTTCTGCCATCACCGCTGTGTCAGCTCAATCACTTTATTTACCAACAGTTTTATTTTGTAGCTGCAAGGTCAGGCACGCTGGTGGAAGCCAAGCTGAGATCCAGCACCCTCCTTTTCCCTTGGAATTAGTGACAGGAAACCTTTTCTCACAGGATCATTTAGGTTGGAAGGGTTCTCCAAGATCACTGGGTTGAACCAGCACTGCCAAGGCCATTAAACCACGACCTGAAGTGACTTTAAAATCTCTCCAGGGATGGTGACTCCACCACTGCCCTGGGCAGCTGTGCCAGGGCTGGACAACCCTTCACATGAAGAAATGTTTCCTCTTATCCATCCTGGCACACACCAAAAGGTCATTTCCTGTTGTCCTATCGCTGTTATGTGGGAGAAGAAATGACCCCAGTGTGCTACAACCTCCTTTCAGGTGGCTCTAGAGGTCCCTCCTGAGCCTCCTTTTCCCTTTTGGTGCAGAGTTTGTGGTTTTTTTTCAGGTAGGGGTGACAATCCGACCATCTCTTAGCCCATTATTCAACATAAAGCTAATTATCATTGTGGTTCAGAGCTGAGCCAGGCTCGGCAATTTCTACAAATTCTGTGAGAAATCAAAGAGAAAGGTCTGTGTTGGTGTTGGTTGAGTGAAATTGTGAAAGTTCCTTTAAAGAGAAGAAAAAGTGGTGGGTTTGCCTGTGTCCATCCCTGTGGTGTGCCTGACCCTGCCTGAAGGAGGAATTGCCATTTGCTGCTTCTGCAAACAAAGGTGCTTTGTGAAAGGCTCGATTAAATACTTGGAAACATATGATTTACTCAAAAAACCCCACCAAACCTCATTAATACATGTTAATGAGCTGGGAGGAGGATGACACTGCTTAAGAATTGCTGGGAGAGAAGTTTGGCCTCGTGGTTTGGTGGCACCTTTGCCTGGTCAGTGACGTTCAAGGTGTGGTTTGCTCAGCCCTGAGGATCTCAAGTGGGACTTGGAGAATTCAGCACTTTGCAAGGTTAGTTATTGAATGTTTAATATGTCTTGAAATGGTGTTGTTGGTCATTTAACAAGGGAGAGCCTCCTTTTCCTTCGTGTTCTCCACCCTTCAGACTGTGCACTGTGGTACAAACTCCCAGCTCAGGATGGGTGTGTGGATTTAATTACAATCTGTGCTAAATGAAGGCTCATTAACAACTCTCTTAGGCTGTCCTCATTTCCCCCTTTGTATTAATAAGAGGTTAAATTTCCAGCAGTCTGCAGATGACATTTTATTACCATGGGCAGCACACTTAAGAAAACTGCTTTGTTCTCTGGAAGCCTTTTTTTCCCTGCTCTTTTTTTCTCATTATTTAGCCATCATAGGAACCAGATTTGAACACAAGAGAAATGAAATTATGCATAAAGCAAGACTTTTTTTGTGTGTAGGACTTGAGTACTGTGGGATTGTTTCCTCCTTTGTTAGAACTTGTGTTTCTGAAATGTTGCAGGGAACTTCCTTCATTTGCCTAAAAGAAGGAGGGTTTGGTACAGTTACGTTTTGGCATCAAAACTCAATCACTGAGGAGGATTGGAAGGCCAATTTTCTCAAGAAGTTCTCGCAGGTGCAGCATCCAAAATAACTGCAGGAGGTGGCAGCAAAGTTGGAATGATTCTTCCCAAGAAGAGTGTCCAAGGCCAGGTTGGACAGGGCTTGGAGCAACCTGGGCTGGTGGGAGGTGTCCCTGCCCATGGTAGGAGGTGGAAGTGGATGATCTTTAAGGTTCCTCCCAACCCAAACCATTCTATGACTGAAGGGTTGATTTAGGTGACGTGGGCATCAAACCCAAACCCCACTGCCCAGCAAAACCTTCCTGGCAGCTCATTTAGAAAGCACCTTTTGAGCACCCAGAACCCCCCACTCTGCCCTGGGAGCTCCTGACACTCCTGCTGGGGTGAAGAGGGAATTCTCTCCCTCTCCCACTGCTCCAGTGACTCCACTGTCTCTCTCCCTTCTTCACAGATCATATTTTTGAGCTCTCCGATCTCTCTCCTTGAAATCTGTGGGAAATGGAGGAGGGTAAAAAGTGATGAATTCCATGACCCGATCAAAGATCAGGACAATGAGTTAAGTACGTCCTGAAATATTCTGTTCTTTTCAAACCCGATCGTTCAAGTAGTGAAATCGAGTACGTAGAGTGATTGAATAAAGAAAAGGTGATGCTTGAGTCGTTCTCAGATGCTTCACTCAACAAGAGAATTATGGATATTTATTGCATTTCCTTGGGTTCCTTCCCTGGAAGGTGTGGGCCTGGCTGGAGCAGCTGCCCACATTCCCATGAGCTAAACCTGCCCCTCAGAGCCTGCAGGAATGAGCTGTTTATCCTCTGGGAACTCGGCAAATATTCTGCACCATCCCTGTATTTTTGTCTTAAGAGCTGCCTCTCTAAGTCTCTAATCGCTCTGTGAACTAATACCACACCATTTAAGCACTAATGTCATTAAGCAGCAGATGAAGTACAACCATTAATGGTAAACAAGCAAGAGGAAAAAGGGATATATTCAATTCACAGCATCCCAGTTCATCCTTTTCTGGATAATTCCCTCCTTAGAACGGCAGCAGAAATGAAGGAATAATTTGACTTATTAATATAATGAAGATCAATGCAATCTCTGAACGCAAGGTTGAGAGAACAACATAATTACCCTTCATTTGTTGATGCAAGGAGTAGACTGATTTTAATTAGTGGTTTAAATTGGCAAGTAGCTGGAGAGAAGGGAGTCAGGAGCTTTCCTTGGAGCTGGAATTTGTTCCATATGATCCTTTTCCTTGCTCATAATATTAGACAACATCAATTACTTTAGTGAGTGATAAGTGTGTCAATCATTAACGTGTTAAACTCAATCAAGGAAGTTGTAGGATGGCGACATTTGGATCCCTCCAAACACATAAACACTATTTGTTTTTTCCCCTAGATCCCTCCAGGAGAAGATTCTGGGCTTTTGAGATGGGGAAATAAAAGGCAGCAGTGGCTTGGACTCCATGTGGAAGTGCTAAAGAGCAACACCCTGAGAGCAGACACCTCATTAATTTGTTCTCTTCTCTTGCCAAGGAGCCTTTCCCTGCTGGTTATCCTAAGATGCCCAGTGGGTGCCAGGCAGGTGCCACTCTGGATCCACCACCTCTCCAGCCTCCTGCCAGATTCCACTCTTTGAGCAGCTCCTAAAGGACACAACTCACAGCACAAAGCCAGAAAAGGAATTTCCATCCTTTCCTTTTTGCCTGCTCTAGAGGTTTTGATGTTCTGTTGATAAAAAGGAGCTCCCACATCTCCCCCAGGGTAGCTGATACTGGGTGGATTCCCCATTAAATCTGACCTCCACACTGACTTGCCCAATTCCAGCCTCACTTGCCCTTTTGCCATATGTTTTTATAACCAAAAATACTCTTTCAGAGGATGGAAGATCCATACCTGAGCACCTTAGGCTCTCTCAAAGCTAGCTCTCACTTTTCCAGTTCCAGGGAACTGGTGTGCTCTGCTTATCCTGGAGACTGCACTGAGCTGCTTTTATTTCCTTTCTTGTTTTCCCTGCAGGAACCAGAGAATTCCAAGTGAAAGGGCAGCTCTGACTCATTCACTGAAGTGATGGAGATAGGGTAGAAGACATCATCACCCCAAATGTGCTGATTTACCACCTCTCCTTCCAGGCTTTGCTAAGAAATAGGAACATTGAGCAAGGCCTTGGCACTGAAAAAGGGGATTGCAGCTCACCCAGGTTTTGTAGCCCCAAACTCTCCACCCTGTGAGTGTTGTTGGTGGGTTTCTCCACATTTATGTCTCTGTTTCATTTTTCTCCCCAGAAAAAGGGAGGGTTCTGGTGTTTCTCAGCACAATTCCCCTTTCCTTTCTCGCTGGTCTCTCAGGTGTGGATGTAACCCCGAGCTCATCTCCCCAGTCCTGGCAAATCTCTCCAAGTGTGCATTCACCAAGAGCAGCAAAATTAGTGCTGTTCATGTCTATAATCCTGCCTTGGTCCCAGGGTTGTTAATTACCCTTATTATCTTGTCTTTTGCTGCTTAATTGGATGTAACTGAAAGGCACCCTCTATGCTGTCTGGAGCTTTCCTAGCTCCTCCTCAGTGGCTGCAGAGAGGTTGGTTTGGGTCCAAGTTGTTTGGGGGCAACCTTGGCAATTTTTTGGTCATGGGTTTTCATAGAGGAGTAGTTTAGATCTCCTTGGAGAGGAACTATTTCCAAGGGATGGAGGGACAGGATACAGGGAATGGCTTCCCACTGCCAGAGGGCAGGGTTGGATGGGATATTGGGAAGGAATTGGTGGCTGGGAGGGTGGGCACTCCCTGGCACAGGGTGCCCAGAGAAGCTGGGGCTGCCCCTGGATCCCTGGAAGTGTCCAAGGTCAGGTTGGTTTGGGCTTGGAGCCACCTGGGCTGGTGGGAGATGTCCCTGCCCATGGTAGGGGGTGGCACTGGATGGGCTTTAATGTCCCTCCAACCCAAACCATTCTGTGATCTTCCTACTCCTACAAGAAGCTCTTGTATCTATATCCTTAAAGATGCTCATCATTTCCTTTTCAATGATATTTTCTGATTTGGTTTTGTTTATTTGGGTTTTTTTTTGCTTTCCCCCCATTTTTCATTAATGGTGCCCAAATCCAAGGATGACTTAAGAGAAACTTTCCTCTGTTGGCAGAGCATTTTTACAATACCTACAGTGTTCCTTAATCCCACATTCAAAGTGCTACCTGGGATTTCTCTGTGGGACAACCCTCTTCATCTTGAAAAAGGCTCCTTTTGTTGATTTTTTTTTCCCCACAGTCTGATCAAACCAACTTTTTGATGTTTACTTGATGCATTAACTACCAAATTGCTGCTAACAGTATCAGCCAATTAGCAACTCTTTAATCCCCTATATTGTTTGTCAGGGAGTGACAAAATGACAGTACTCTGTACTAATTAACTGCCTCCTGCTTAAGGAGAAAATTGCTCTTGTTTGGCAAATGTTTTAAGGTAAAAAAGTAAGGACCAGAAAGTCTGGAAACAAACTTATTCCTGCAGGGCTGCATCAAAGAGGAGTGAGTGGCTCAGGTCATTGGGATTGGGAGGGAGGACCTTTGCCCTTTTTGTAATAAATCAGAATATTTATGGAGTAGAAGGGATGAGGTGACTTGTAAAAGCTTTAGAGGAGAGTGGGGTTCAAAGTGTTGGTTCATGAACCTGAAGTTGGGTTTCTCCAGGTTGTTGGTATTTATTCAGCTTGAAAAGCAGCTCCCCCTGTGTGTTTGCACCTTGTGGTCCATTTGGAGGTCCATTTTCACCCCAGACCTCTGTGTTTCCATGGAAAACCCCATGCCTGAAAAGAAGAAAGGTTCAGGAGCATCAAAAAGACAGAGGGGAACTAAAGAGCTTCCCTCCCAAAACGTTTTTCCAAGCTTCAGGTAAGCCTAAATCAGCGTGTGTCCAATAAACCCTGAGAAACCTGGCTCTGGTCACAGCCTGAGGTCTGCAACTCTCACACCATTATTTGGGGGGAAATGAGAAATTCAGAGCAAAAATATGGAACAATGCTTTGTGTTGTTTGCATGGAAATCAGATTCCTTTTGTCATCGTTTTTTGAGGTGAAAAAGCAACAAACTTGCTGAAGTGGAGTTTTGGTGTTTTCAGTTGTTTTCCAAGTTGAACTCCCCAGCAAAACGTTAGAAATGAATTGAGAAGAAAATTAGCAAAGCTGATTCAGGGCTTTTCAGACTTTATGTGCCACCACTGCAGGCTGAATAGCTGGAATAAAGAAATGGCCTTAACCCTAATGAAACAATTATGATTTTGGGAGCCTGGTGAAGAAGGAGGAGTTAATTTGTGCATACTGAACTGTGGTGGGATGCAGGTGAAATGCTCCCCCCTCAGCTGAGCCCTTCAGTTCTGAAAGCACTTGGGAAAGCCAGGAGGGATTCACAGAAGAGCAACAAAAATGATGAAAGAGCAGGGAGATTGATGGCTTGATGTATGAGGAATTATTAAGGGAGCTAAATATGCATTGCTTGCCCATGGAAATGATGGATACAAAACATTCTGGGAGCTTTCTTGAGCTGGTGATTGATTAGGGGGAATGAACGAAGGGGATGAAGGAATTATTGTCTGCTGGGTAGCAGGAACAGTGATTTTTGGATTAGATCAGCAGTGTGGGACCAGTATCTCCTCTTTGGCAGGGAGGGAAGCTGATGCTCATAAAAAAAAACCCCAAAAAAAGAAGGCAAAGAAACCTCAGTTGGGTAATGAAAGATTCATCTGTCTAAGGAGAAAAGTTTGTATCGTTCTAAGTCAGTGAAGGAAAGGATGGGAAGGAGGAAAGTAATTAGGGCAAAAGCAACTCTTAGGAAAAAGACTTGATGATCTGAATTCTTGGTTAATTCACCAGGAGCAGGACTCTAACAGGGACATTCTATGACATCTCTAACTCAGCTGGGGTTGCAGCTGCTGCAAAGTTGCTGTGAAATGGTCCAGTAGGCACAGAATTCCAGTCAAATCCCAGCCTTAGCCCAGCACAGTTTGAGCCTTGCACCAGAATGGGTTTGGGATGCCAGACTTGCAGTTTCATTGCAGGCTGTCCATAATTGTGGCTTTTGGATGCTTGGGAGTCGATGTCGACACTCCCAGTGACATCACTTAGTGTTGTGTTTCACTCACAATCAATGGGAACTTGCCCACAGATAAATAGAATCAGAATAGAAGAGAATTTCTTAATTAGAAATCCAAGAAGGAGCGAAAGGATTCTTCCCTCCCAGCCATGAGGATTTTCCTGAAGGTGTTGGGCACAAGTGACCCTGAGCTCAGAGGGCAGAGACAAGCCTCTGACTTATTAATGATTTTTTTAATGATTTAATGAGTTTTGCTGGAGTCCTCACCCCCTCTGCTGATGACCCCTGGCATGGCAAGGCCTCCTGGTAGTGCTGGAGAAGAACCTAAAGATGCTGCTGGAATCCACCTCATCCAGTGGCAAACCCAAGTCCTGTTGTTTATTAATTACTGGAGGAATCCATGACTAACTCCAGTTGTAAACTGCTTTATTTTCTCTCCTTTCTGTCTTTTCCTGTGGGTAATCTGAAGTTCCTGATGTAAAACAGGAGCAGTAAATGGCCCTCAGTTATTCAGAATTCTTTTCCAGTTTCTGCTTTCTGTTTCCAGTCAATCATACACCATAATAGGCTATTTGTCACCACGGATATCTGTATACATAAAAGATAAGTAGGCATTGAATATCTGCTTTTAACAATGTTCTCAGCACTGCCAGTGATATATTATTTTCTTTTATCTCTTCTGTATATCTCTGTATCAGGGGAGTGTCATTGGGTGTATCCCAGTGTAACAGAATGGATTTTAATCAACTGCTGAGAAAATGAGATATTACATTAGGACAAGAATAGCTGCTCGATAGAAACTCCTCTTTAAAAGTGTAATTCTTCAGTGTTCTGGGTTTTGTTGCCGTTGTGAAGCGCTGAATAAAAATGACATTAAAAAAATAATCTAACTTAGGGGTTTTTTTTCAGGAGAGAAAGGCAGGATTTATGCAGCAAAGAGGTGCAAATAGCAATGAATACACTAAAAGTGTTGTAAGTTAGAAAGGTGCAATGTGAGTGTGAGCAAGGCCCGTGTGTCGTGACACTGGTGCTTTAAAAATGGTGTTTTACCAAAAAAAAGGTCTTTGCTAAAGCTCTGTTTGAGGGGACCATTTTTTGCTTCTGTTCTCCTTGTTGAACCTGCTCTGGGATTCTGGGATGCTTCCCCTGCCCTCTGGGGAACACCACCCAGGAGCCACTTCCCAGCCAGCAGTTTTTCAGGAAGAGAAAGTTGTAGGGATTGGGGTGGGATTGGCAGCATCAGCAGCTTGAGGAGGTGATTGACATGCAGATGGGATTAATGAGGAGCTCAGCTTGGCTCTGGAGGGGTGAGAGTTAAACACCTTCCATCAGGTGGGAGCAGCTTGTTTTAATAAATCCATGCAGGAGCTGAGAGAGTCCAGAAGGGAGGCACAGGAATGATGATTAAAAGTTTAAGTGACTTGGGGCTGGTGGGAAAGACTCTGAAACAGAATATTATAACAATCTTAAAGCCTGAGGTAGATTCTTATAAGAATAATTATATGAAAAAGGCTGCTTTTTATGTGATGGGAACAGACAAGCTGCTCTTGAGGGGATGGCCCAACTTTGATTGCTCAGAAATAGTCTGATAGCAGGGAAATGATGAAATAACCAAGTTAGCAACACAATGGCTCCGTTTCAAAAGCAAATCCATGACCAAGTCCTGGCCTTTAACCAGGTAGGTTGGTGGCCCCAACCAATCTCTCAATCTGGTTTTACTGAGATAGGTTTGGTAGGTCTAAGCTGAACGTGACTCCTGCTGGACTCAGAACCCCAGATGTTACTGCAAGCAGAGCTGCTGCCAGTTCCTTCACCACCTGTGGCTGGTTGTCTTCCATCCCTGACCTGATTTGCTAAAATGTGTCCTCATTTGGTTAAAATCTGGGGCTTTAGTCTCAAATAAACTCTCCATAAAGCCAAGGGGCACCTCTGTCTTTGATGGATACAAAAGTTTGGGGACAGTCCTACTTCCCAGCAGAGAAATTAGAAGGAACCCTCCTTGTTTCAGTGGGGTTGGATCAAACGACACAGAGAAGATTTTTGGGTTATTGTGCCATCCCATGCATGTCAAGGACAGATGTAAGATTGCTCCTGTTCGCCTTGGGAAATCTCTGGGCAGATCTGTGAGTGGCTTGGGCAGATGTGGTGAACTAGCAGGGCCTGGTGGTACCTAACTGAGCCCAGCACCAGTAAAACCAGTGTAATAATTAAGAGCAGGGACTGAACTGGGAGGTGATGTAGAACCACGTGCTCAACATGCCCTCCTGGGAAGGTTTCATCACCCAGCAGCTCCTTGCCTGGGTTCCTCCCAGCCAGGTGACCCCATAAAGCATCAGACTGAAGCAAGCCCAGGGCAGAAAAGCCCTGCCAGGGCCACGGGAACCAAAAGTCTTCGGTGCTGAATGCCCTGAAACAGCAGCACCATCATTTCACCCTTCACAGAGTTCATCATCGCCGCACACGCAGTCCCTCAGCAGGAGGCAACAGCAGCCACAAGTAAAAGAATTGCTTCTCCTCGTAGAGGGATGCTCTGAGAAAAGGCCCCAGGGACTATTCTGAGCAGGTCCAATTTTTTTCAACCATGTCTAGAAGGAGTTCTGCCATCTGCTTTTATCACATCATTTACACAAGGCTCAGCCAGAGACAGACTGCAATCAAAGCTGCTGCCCCCCTCCTGGGGAGAGGTGCCTCTTCAAGAGGATTGGTGACCCCACTGCTCCAATTTGGGCTGGAATTATTGCTTGGATACTGGAAATTCTCCCTGCAAGGAAGACAGGAACAGTGGTGTAAGGAGCAGAAGTTACTTGGTTTTTTTTTCCCCTTATCTTAAAATATTTGGCATTTAATAGAGGGTATAAATGACTTATGTGTAAGTAAAGAAAGTGGAAGTAAACTGGCATAGCAATATAAGAGTTTTCATGACATTTCACATTTTTAAAGGTGCTTTTGAAAGAATTACTGACTTTATTGTGAAGTGATGAATCCTTTAACAGATAACAGGCTGCTGGGCAATAGATAGAAGCAGCACATTTAAATGGATTACACCTACAGGACACAAAGCCAAAAAAACGAGCAGAAAGGTGATGGAAGACAGCAGAAGGGATGGGCACCTCACACCGGTGGGTGTTAATGTTCTGTAAGAGCTCAGCTCTAAAACACTCCCACCTTCCCTGAAGGCACACAAAGCTTTGCCTATGAATGCAGCTGCAGCTCGTGCTTTCTGGGACAAGCAATTTGTGTGAGAGCTGGCTCCCCAAAACTGCCCTCAGGTGTGGCAGCAGCTTCTGTGGCTCCTGGGAGCAAAGTGGGGGTGTCTGAAAAGGCAAAGTCACCGGGGCTGTGAAAGCTGAGGGGAAACTCAGGTTGGAGTTTGGAGAGGGACCCACCAGGAGCAGCGAGTCCAACCATCCCCAGGGGTCACACCCTGTGCCCCAGAGTGTCACCAGAGCTGGAATCCCCAGCAGGAATAAGGTCAGGAATTGGGGAAGTGTGTCCTGAGCAAGTCCCCAGCTGGTCCCCACCCCACCCTCCTGACCCTCCCTGGCACCTTCTCTGAGGAGCTCCAATCCTGGTATCTCTTTCCAATCAACCCGTCACTAAACGTGCTTTTTTAACCCCAAATCTGGAAAAAGAGGGGATCTTTTTAACATAAAGGTCACCAATCAAAGTTTACTTCTCTCCTCTGTTGAGGTTTTATTTAGCAAAACGCCTTGCTGGTGTAGAGAAAGGAAAGAACCAGGGCAGTGAAATTACAACCCGGGTTGCCCAATGACTCTTTAACTGGGAGGAAATGTTTTTTCCCTGTATCCTCTTCATTCAGGGCTGGGTAAAAGCTCATGGAGAGGAAGAATGTGGATTCATGGGAGGTAAGATGAAGTGTCCAGTCAAACCCAATCCAAACGAGCCCATTCCTTCCTTCCTCTTTCCTCCCCTTCCCACTTTGGGAAGCGGCGCAATCCGGAAAGGGAGAGCCACAAGCTCTTCATAAACAGCACAAGCCCAAGTTTAGCATATTAAAAAGTGTTCAGTCAGATAATTACCCTTAATTATTAATTGTTTCTCGTGCTCAGCCGAGGTGGCAGTGGTGCAGAAAAAGCGAGTTGTTGGGTATTTGCAATCTGCTGTGCCCCGCTCAGCACTGGCGTTTGGCACCTGGTGATTCAGCTCTTCTGTGCTTCCCAAAGGCTGAGAGAAGGGACAAACCAGCTGCTTTTTGTAAAAATTGTTCCTGTTCTGCAAACTTTCCCAGTCGCTTCTTTTAATGGAAGTCAGGCTTGAGATGCCCTGGAGTTGCCAGGCTTTGAACAGCCCCCCGGGGGATGAATTTGACTGCAACTTTACAAATGAATTGCAATCTGTTTTTTTCTTTTTATTTTTTTATGTTGAGATTTACCAGCCCAACAACTTAGTCCCTTTCTGTAACTCTGAGAACTAAACTGCAGAGGAGTTTTAAGTGTGTCATCGATGCCTGGTGCACAATGGCTTGGCAGCAGGTGAATTTGCATGGAGATTATCATTGGAATAATTTAAGTGTTTGGGAGCAGCCTTTTTTCTTCGGGCAAGACTCACTGTTTTCTCTTTGCCAAAGGTCTCCCACACCTTCCTTTTGCATCCTCTGGGGAATGCTGAGATGACTGAAGTTTCCTGAAGATTTTTCCACAGCTCAGAAGCATCTTTTTGGGGTGTTTTGCTTTGAACAGCGATACCTGATTGGATTTATGAAAAGACAGGCTTATGTCATTTTCTCATTTGCGTATCCACAACCTCCAGGGTCAAACTGTCCCCATGCTCCTCATTCCTCCACTCATCCCTTCCCATTCCTTCAGGCAGGTGCATTTGTGGCCCCAGGGTTTGGGGTTTGTTGTTGATCTTTGGTGCAGGATGAATTCAGGTAAAACTCTCTGAGTGGAAAGGCTCGGGTAGGAATAAAACCAGACGAAGCAGAAGCAGAATTTCCTCTGCGCGGCTGAAAATCCGAGCCTGTCATTTCTCTGAAAACTTGTAATTTTGGTGCGTTATTAAAGATACTCCTCCACTCTTTTTGAAGTCACTTGAACTAATAAACTCTGCCTCTTACTTAAAGCACAAAACTGACAACCTCAGTTCTGAAGAGCAGAGGAAGGAGGAAGCTGGAAAACATTCTCTGCTGCAGACATCTCGTCGTAGCTGAAAGCAAACGCTCAGGCCATGTATGACCCTGTGGAAAACGTTCCTTAAAATGCTCCTTAAAATGCCAGTGTTTACAAACTGACTTTCAGAAGTGATTAGGATTGGCCCTGGGACCTTTGCAATTCCATGGGAATGGATTTAGGTCAGTGCAGGGAGCCCAGAGGGAGCCCAGTCCACTTCAGGGGTTCAAGCAGACCCTAAATGGGCTTGGGTTGGTTCAGGAATGTGTTGCTTGAAGACACCTCTCAGATCTTCTGGGCACCAACAACATTGCAAGGATTGCACATAAGCATCAAACAAGCTCTAATTGAGAGGCTTTTCTAAAAGTGTGCTGTGGATAATAAACCATTTCCAGTAGAATAAAGAGCTTTAAAACATCCAAAGCAATTTTGCTGGAGAGCAACGTCTGTACGAATTGATGTTATAAAGGAAATGATATAAAATCTACTGCAGATAAATTGTAGTAGCTTATGGCACAGCTTTTTTTTTTAATTCTTCAAGCACCATAGAAAGCATCATAAGTATAAATAGGATTATGATTTTCCTGCATCATCTGTTTCAGTGGGCCCAGTGCTTTCGGAAGGAAGGAGCACACAAAGCTCCAGTGGCTTTTCTGTTCGTTTAACAGTGGCCAAAGAGTGTTTGGCTGCCTGAAAAATGAAATGTGAGGCTGTGAACCCACGGGACTCTGGTGTGCCATGGCAGGAGGAATATCCTCTGGTCCCAGACACTCCCAGTGGGGCAAGGAAGGAAAGATCCCTGATGGGAAGAAAGGGAAAACTTGAGCTAACACAGTTTTGCACTTCCTGCTCTCCCCAAGGCAGGTAAATCACGCACTGAAGGAACCTCCAAATCCACAGCAAAAACCAAGGAAATTCAACTCGGTCTCCACACTGATGTCTTTTAGAATGAGGTGTCTATTTCCCCCCAGAGCAATGTTAAAGCCAGAGGAGTGACAACACAATGTTCCAGGCACAAATTCCACGTGCCATTTGGAATGCTGATTCCTGCAAAACTGATTTCCAGTCGTGTTCAACTACAAGCCTTGGTTCCTGACCCTGCAGAACTGGCTGGCATCTCCTTTGCATTCCTGCTTGAACAAGTCCAAGTCCATCAGCTGGACAATCAGCAGCTTTCCTAAGTCAGAATTTCCCCAAATGATGAAGGTATTTTGCCTGGGAACTTGTTGAAATCAGGCTCCTTCAATCTCTGTATCCCACCAAAAGTGATGGTTTGCTTCATAAAGGGAAAATGAGGATCAATCAATCAATGAATCCATATTTTCCACTCACTATAGGCAAAATATGTTGGTATTAATACTGGGAAACAGGACTAAGGAACTGTATTGGTCACCCTGGTGCCCAATAAACTATCCCCAAATGAGTCCCCTCTGGGATATCTCCAGAGGAGAAGTGAAGGAAGGCTCAATGGCAGGGAAGATAAGAAAGGAAGCACTATTTTCCAGCTTCAAAGACAGTGGAACTAATGTTGCAGGGACATTAATTACATGGGGAGAAAAATTTTAAAACTCGAAAAATGCACTTGACAGAATCCTTTTAAACTAATAGAATGTTAGAGTCTCCTAATGGTTTCTGGCTCCAGTAAGTTTCCAGGCTTTTCTCTTTATTTAAGTCTTAAACTGCCCAAATGAAATGCAATTGGAAAATCAGTTATCTTGTTCTGCTTTATGCTCCTGCTAACTCAGCATCATTATATGATCTTGTTTTCCAGTCTCACAGTTTTGCCTCTCTGTCACTGCCACAGAGCTTTGTTGAAGCAAAGCTTAAAGATTTATCCCTGTATTAAAGTGGGTTTTAATTCCTCCATGGGGTCAACTTCCCTTGAACTCCAGAATTTATCAACTACCACAAAACTCTTCCTGGGATGAGCACAGGAGAGGGGACTCTGAAGTCTCTTGGGAATGGGGACCACAGGGAAAATTCCAGAATCCCAGCATGGTTTGGGTTGGAAGGGACCTTAAAGATCACCTCATTCCATCCCTGCCCCTTGAAACTGCTGGGCCTGTCTGATACTTTCACATGTGGTACCATGATATGAATCAGGAGAGATACTGACCTGAGAACTGATGGATGGATGGATGGATGGATGGATGGATGGATGGATGGAAAAATCTGTTTATTTATGCCCCCAGATGTGATCAACAGGAGAAGCACAAGGCAACAGGGCTGCCATAAAATGCAAATATTAGTCCAAACCCCCAAAGGGTTTTCAGCCCACTCTCTTCTCTTTGCTCAGCAAGTACCAGACTTGACCACTGTGCAATTTTGCTCATTTTGCAGCCTGAGGAAAGGCCCTTTGGCTGAGCTCCTTAGCTGGGAAAGGTTGTGTTCCAACTGATCCTCCAAGGAAAAGTCACCTTTAATTGGGATTCTCTTCCCCTGGGAACTCTCCCTGAGCACAGGAAGGGAAATTTCTCTGCCTTTGCAGAGCAGAGGCAGGAGGGGGACCCAGAGCTGGTCACAGGGAGGGCACAGGAGCTGGGTCAGGTCTCACAGGGGCTTCCTGGGGTGGTCCAGGCTGGAGGAGGCTCCCAGGGATGCTGGAAGGAACCAGGGATATCCTTGGAGGAATGAAGGCAGATCATCCCTCCAGCTCATAGGAGAAGATGTAACACCTACACAACTGGAGTGGGCAAAAGCAGAGCTGCATTTTCTGAGCTGACCTTTTGCTTGACTGGTGATTTTGCTGATTTTTACCCCCCCTTTTTCCCCAGGAAAAGCTGTACAGTTTATTGCAACAGCCTGAAAACATCCCTGTTTGGTTTGAAGTGTTTGCTGGGTGAGAGGCTCCCTGTGCTGCCTTTAAGGTATTTTCCTGGTTGGTGTCCCACATCACCTTACACAGAAAATCTTTGTCTGCCCCATCCCTGGAAGTGTCCAAGGCCAGGCTGGAGCAATCTGGGACAGTGAAGGTGTCCCTGCCTGTGGCAGGGGGTGGCACTGGAGGAGCTTTCAGGTCCATCCACCCCAAACCATTCCATAATTCTGTGATTTTTATCACTTATTAAAACTTACCAAAACCTCAGGCATCAACAGAAAGATGAACAATGGTAATGTTACTGTTTAAAACCCACTTTTTACTGGTGAATCATTATTGGGGGCAAAAGTGATCAGTATGTTTGGGACACTGAAGTCAGAACTAAAAGCCTGGTTAAAGGAAGTGGAGAAAGGCTGGAAATTAAACCCAGAGCATGCAGTGATTCCATGATCTGGTGTTTTTTTTTGGTAAAGAGGCCATACAGGAGCTGTCCCTATAACCCTCCAGCAGGGAAAAACCACAGCCACATTAAAATGCTGCTCTTGTCGTGGGCAGTGAGTTCTGGAAACCCAGAGAACCAAGGAGCAGCTGTAATGAAGTGATAGATTGTTGGTCTTGGGGCTACAGTGGTTAAGGAGAAGTTATAGCCCTTCCTAACAAGGAAAAAAGCAATTTCTTAGACTTGAACTTTGCAATAATGAAATGTGAAACTGTGTTGGGATCACTTGTGTAGCTAAGGGCCATCTGCTGCTGATGGATCAGAATGTCCTCAGCTCCAAAGAAAGGCACAGAAAGGCTTGGAATAGTTTTGGAGTTGTAGAGGCTGTGGAGCATTTCAGGGTTGCTCATAACCAGCTGCAATACCTCAAGCCATAAACCCACTTTTATTGGCAGGACACAGAGAAAGACTCCTACTCAGAAAGTGGAAAAAGAGAGAGAAATGGTAAAGGTGAATTAAATTCTGTGTTTGGGGGAGCAACATCAGGGAACGTGCTGTGTATTGCTTAGAAAACACCCTGGACGGGGCATAAAACAGGATTTTGCAGAGCTGTGTCTGCAAAACATTGATTAAAATGAGAGCCTCACCATTTCCAAACAGTCTTTTTCCATCAGGCTCCCCAGTATTTCAGGGTGTTTCTTGTGTACTGCCCCTAACGTGGCTTTAAGGAGGATGGAGCAGAATAATTAGAGAGAAGGCACTTTTCAATTATCTGCTCCCTGCTGCTTCCCACTGGTGGACAGAGATTCTGGCAGACAATTTGATCCCTGTGTTACTTGAGAACCTTTGGACATCATGTGCTTGACCTAAATTTTTAATGACATTATGAAGGCCTAGTTAAATATAAAAATAATGGTCTTGGAGCACAGCTCTCTTTATTAAAGCTCCTCGGGCTGTGTTTTTCTTGTGTTCAGCTCAGCATGGGAATGTTTTTGTGTTCTGCTTTGGCTACAGACACTTGTTTTTCAACTTGAGCGTGGTCTGAGTGACACAGCCCATTAGAAGCAGCGTTGGAGAATGGGACGTGGCACAGAAAACTGTTCAAAGGGAATCCTGACCATGTTTTTGACAAAGAATAACAGTGAATAACAAAGAATAACAGTTCATGAGTCTGCGACTGAACACAGAGCAAATCTCCCTTCCAGGGCATCATCTCATTGAACCTCTGCCAGAACCTCACAGTGTAAAGGTGCATGAAAATTAAAAATAACCACTTTCTCAGACTTTTCTGAACCTTAAAAAAAAAGGGTTTGGCTCGGGGTGAGCTTGAGGAATGAATAACACCCCTTAAGGGTTCTTATTTTCCCGTGCAAGTTGTTCGCATAAAACATTTACCACACTGAGCGTTGTCTGAATAAATTCCCTACTTTCCTGTTTGCATTTTAATAAATCCCTTTTACACTGACAGTGGAAAGGCAGATTCTCAGCTGGTCAGTTATTCATGTGCTGGGAACAGGCTTAAACACAGGAATTGTTGCTTTTTTTCCCAGAGGGATAAACCCTGAGCTAAAACAGAGGTGTCTTGGAGGAGAGTCCTGGGCAGGATCACAGCTTTGGGAAACCCATTCCCTTTCCACCACTGAGAAAGGATTCCCAAGGGATGCATCAAGGGGAAGGGATAAATTAAAGTGATGTAGAGCTGGTCTAAACATTTCAACTTCCCCCTCTATTTTTTTTTCTAACTTTTAAGCTTTCTCATATGAACTTTTTTGCTGTGTAAGGTAAAACAGGCCCCAGGCAACTTCAGCTTGCACGACAAGCTCTCATCACCCTTGGGAGAAGCACAGAGGTCACATTTAACTCCTCACACAGGTGAGGGACTGAACAAGGTCTGCAATGTATGAGGGCTAACAAGGGTTTCTTTGCCATCTATTGTGCAGGTTTCCTCCTTTCATCCATTCTTCCCTTCGGAGAATATGCTGATTTCCCAGGGAACAGGGTCCCTTCACAAGGCTCAATCAAGCTGCTGATTCCTGCCCTCCCTTCAGGGGCAAGAGCAGCTGCTAGCTGGGAGTTTCAATGTGAATTTTATGTAAAAAAAGAAAAGAAAAGCACTAGAGAATGGGACAATGTGCTGCCAGACGCTTGTGCTGTTACCTCCTTCTCCTCTGCCTGCGTGGCTGAGCTCCAGGATGGGAAGCACTGCTGGACATTGGCCCTTTTGGGGTGTTCCTGCAGGTGACATGAAATGGTTGGGGGTTCTTTAGTCCTGAGAGTTTGCTGGCTGTGCAGGAACACCAATCCCTTCTGTGACAGCACAACCTCTGCAGAGAGCACTTCAAACTGTGTCATTTATTCTCCTCCACTCCCGTGGCAGTGCACAGACCCCCTCATTGTCACCAATGTACCCTTGTTTGTCCAGGCTATTTCATGTGATTGTTTCTCTGCTCTTCAGCCTGAATTTCCTCCATTCAATTGATTTTTCATCTCCTTGTTGTTTTGTGCCTCTGCTGGGCCCAGCACTGGGTGAGTCCCCTCCCTCCCTGGTGGGTGTTTAGTTCTCCCCATGCTCCTCCTGAGCCCCAGCTGAGCCCAGGGAAGGTCACACCATCTATTTGGGCTGGAAAATATGAGGAGAGGTGGAAAAACAACAGCACTTTTAGGTTTGGTGTCCACACTGAAGGAAAGAAAATATTCTATCAGTATTTTGATAAAACTGAAAACCAGAAATATATTGATTTGGGGGTTGCTAAAATCTTTGTTTTAATCCCCAAAGAAAAAAAAAATGAGCTCTGATTCAGTTTTCTATCTTCTTCCTTTTAAAATTTAGCTCAGGTATTAAATATTGAAACTTTTCTTGTAAAGTTTTACTAACATCTCCAGATGAACACTTCAGCTTTTCCAGCTTTTTGGTTTCTCTCAGCTCTGCCTTTCCAGGAAACCTGATTTTAATTCCTGAGCACTTCGTTGTTATAAACCCATAATTTTTTCCCTGCAAACCTACAATTTCCAACTCCCTCTGCATCCCCCGATTCCTGCCTGGAAACTAAAAAATTTCAAGCAACTCTAATTACCCTGAGAGGCAATTTCTTGGTGGAGGGATGAGGGTGGTGATGGCCAGCCCAGCCATTCCTGCACCAACTGGGAGGGACTGGGATGGGAGT
This sequence comes from Campylorhamphus procurvoides, assembly GCA_013396655.1. Classification (NCBI taxonomy): domain Eukaryota; kingdom Metazoa; phylum Chordata; class Aves; order Passeriformes; family Dendrocolaptidae; genus Campylorhamphus; species Campylorhamphus procurvoides. The sequence continues at coordinate 73,733 of WBMV01002863.1, read as the reverse complement.
GGGATTTACAGAGGCTGTGCAGGGTAAGAGCAGAGAATTTACGGTGTAAAAAAATCAGGTTTATAAAGCTGCAGCTGTTTTTATTAATGAATGGCGATATTAATAAATGTGATCAGTTCACCAGACACCTCTCCAAGCATTTCCCTGGCATGCTGGGGTGTTGATGGATGTGGGAAGGAGAAGCTCCCTGAAGTGCAGGGTGTGAACAGCAGATGGCACTTGGATGCCATGGAAGGAGCAGGAGCCCAACCTGGGACCTTCCCTGCGCTTCCTTTACATATTCCATTGGAAAAGCAGGAGAAACCCTGTGGAGAGAAGGGGCCAAAAGGCACCTTAACTTTGTGCTGCTTCCATAGTGAGGATGTGTGTGTCAAGCATCAGGAATTTGGGATACAGGCACAGCCTCTCTGGGCATCCTGTGCCAGGACCTCACACCCTCCTTCCCATATCCCATTCTGGCACTGGGAAGCCATTCCCTGTGTCCTGTCCCTCCATGCCTTGTCCCAAGTCCCTCTCCAGCTCTCCTGGAGCCCCTTTAGGCACTGCAAGGGGCTCTCAGGTGTCCCTGGATCCTTCTCTTCTCCAGGTGAACCCCCCCAGCTCTCCTAGCCTGGCTCCAGAAGGAAGTGGTTCCATCCCTTGGAGCATCTCCGTGGCCTCCTCTGGACTTGCCCCAGCAGTTCCATCTCCTTCTTGTGCTGGGACAACTCTGGTGGAGTATTTCAAAAAATATCCAAAAATAATGTAATTAGGATAAAATAATAAATAAATAAATGAAGCCACTTGTTTTATCCAGGGAGAGCCCTTGTCCTCTCCCCAGACAGCTCTGGGGACACTCTGAGTCCAAAGAGTGATGGTCTGGCTGTTGGGGGGGTATCACTCCATCAAGCACAATAATCATGTAATCAGATGAAAAGAGAAAAAATCAGCCCCTAAATGTTTCTCCTGCATGAAACCACCTTCAAGCTGTCAGGAGGAATAATTGCAAAGTGATGCAGCAACACCCAACCTGCTAAGATGTGTGTCAGCTCTAACTGGGAAGTGAATAATACGCCGAATTTACTGGCTGAGCTTCCTTGAATTCCAACGTTATTTTAATGAAATACTCTGGCTGTCACGAGTGCCAAAACATGTCACTGTTGTACAGGCAGCCTGGAGTGAGGGCTGAGCATCCTTTACCCACACAACCAACCTGTTGTGGCCTCCTCAAATACCCGGAGCAATTCCTGAGCAGAGGGAAGGCAGCTCTGCTCTTCCCAGAGAAGACAGAGGATTACCCCAAATGGCTCAGAAAAAGGAGCCTGAAAGGGAAAGAGGGGAGTTTTCTGCAGTGCCCACTTCTTTCCCCAAATTAACAGACTAGTTTTAGATCTCAGTTTTGTGCTGTTGTAAAAATTCAATCCTGAGCTTGAAAACTGAGAGACGGACACTTTTCCTCCAGGTAAGTAAAGGTGGAGTTGGTTTTCAAGGGAAGAGATTAAGGGATGCCGTGGGAAGTTATCAGTGTGAGGTTTTACTGTCAGGAACGATAAGTCAAGATTGTTTTTCTGACTGTTTGAAAAATAAGTGCTATTCCAGAGATGAAGAAATAAAAATGTTAACAGCTCTGGCTCTCCAGTGGGTCAGATTTTATGTTTCCCTCCAAGCATGTGATCAGATTAATTTCAGCCTCCCAGGACAAGACCCTCAGACAGCATCAGCAAGGAAAGCTCAATGAATATGGGTGAGATAATGCAGATTTTGCTCACTGAAATGTCTGATAGAATCAAAATCTGGGAGTTCTCAGGTACTTTGGTGCAGTTTGTTTGCCCCATAAAATCTGTGGGGCAAAACTAGCTAATAATGGCTGTGCTGACCAGTCCTGTGTGACCAGGACAGGGCAATCTAGTCCTCACTGTCCTTTGGGGAACTTTTATTCCCCAAAGAAAATTTCATTGTAAAGCTCCTTGATTCTAAACCATTGCATCAGCCTATCTGCTCATCATTCTGGTCATCAGCTCATCCATTTCTCATTCCAGAATCAGTTCAGAGCCAAATAATGGGAATTACCCGTTAATTTACTCCACTTGTCACACGCCCAGCGCCAGGAGAAGTCCAATCCTGTGCAGCAAACTGCAGCTAAAGCAGAAAAAATGAGTTTTCCTTCTTTGAAAGCAGCAGTAATGATGGGCAAATAGGGAAAGGGCAGGCAGGGAACAAATCCTTGGTAGTGAGCCTCCTTTTGCTGCTATTTTCCAGAAGGATCCAGCTGGAAGCTTTAGGAGCAGCAAATTGGCATTTCTGTGCTGTGGAGTCTGCCCATCGTGGCAGGGCTGGAGCCAACTGAGCTCATTAGAGCTGGCACCGTGTGGAGCAGGGATGGCCCTGCCCTGGGGGCAGCACGGAATTGGCACTGGGATGCTCCAGCAGGAGACCAGTTGTCACTGGTGGTGCTGGTCAGGGAATCTGGGACAGATCTGGCTGGTGCCAAAGTCCCTGGAGATTTGCAAGGCTGGCAGGAATGGGACAGTTCTAGGTGGAATAACTGGAGAGGTTGAGAGAAGGGAAATAAGCTGGGATGGTTTTGTGGTGGTAGAACAGTTCACTGTCACCAAGGAGCTTGTTTTAGTGGACATGAGGGTATCTGGTTGAGGGTTGGACTTATCTTAGAGGTCTTTTCCAACCTTAATGATTCTATGACACCAGCAGGGACCAAACCTTCGTCTCTGGATAAATCTCACTGTGGTGTCTCCATCCATGGAGCCTGGGTGTCCCTGTGTGAGCAGGGGGGACCTCCAGGGCTCCTTCCCTCCTGGCCTCAGCCCTCTGGTGAGCCTGGGAAAGGCAATGCCTGCAGGAATTCCCACTTGGGACTCTCCTGCCTCCACATGCCAAAAGGTCACACTCGAAACGCAGCCTTTGATATCTTCCTTCTTCGGGTTTCAAATTCTTCAGGTCACTCCCTGTTGAATTCTTACAATGTGTGTGGAAAAGTGAAAGCTAATTATGATGTACTGATTAATTTCAGGAGACAAGTGTGGCAGTTCCAATGAATATTCATATTTTTCAGGCTGGGAGCTGCCAGCAAGAGGAACAAGTTTTCCACATGAGTAGAGACATGGGGTGGATCGACACCTCCTTGGCATCCCTTAACACCCCAACTGAGCATTCCCAGGTGGAGCTGCAGGTGGTGGTGGTGGAGATGCTCGGGATAAAGGCAGGAATTCCCAGGCACAGGGCAGTGTGTGCCCACTGCCAGGCTCCAGGCTCAGGGGTGATGGGAGATCTGGGGCTTGTGCCGGGTTATTTCTGTCCCTATTCACAATTCCTTTTGTTTCCACCAGGCAAAGCTCCTGCTGGAGACAATGGGGCTTTTTTGGCAGCAGGGAATGCTAAACAGGGCCCTCACTGAGCAAACTGCAGCTCTTTTATTCCAGCACGGAGCTGGAGCCACCGATATTATCGGCAGCATAAAGGGCTGCTCTTCCAATTACATGTTTGATTTAAAAAACCCCCAATTTTAGCTTCAATATTAGCACTTATCCCTCTCCTTATGCACAGGTAGCCATGGCAGGTTGGGAGCCCAGGGGGTGGCAGCCCCTGTGCCCAGCTCTGCTGAAGTCATTGCCTGCCTCTCAGGCTCAGCCTCGCAGAGATTTGCTGACAAACCTTTTCAGTCTAATCCTTTATTATCTAACCACAGTCAAGAGCCTACTTCCCATGAAATATTTGCTGCTACAGATGGCAAAGCCTGAGCCTGGGCCAAGAGCAGTGTAAAAATACCTTTATTTCACTGCAGAACCCTGAGGCAGCCAGTTCTCTCCTTTGTGGGGTGCAGGAGGGATCCTCCAGGATGGGTCACAGCCATTAAAGGGCCACATGGTCAGAACTGTCCTGCTTTAATCAAATGGCACAGTCACAGAGCACAGACAGGGCTGTGTGCACAGAATAGAGACAAAGCTGCTCCTGGGCTCTTGTTTTAGTTGATCTGTTGCTCTCCACCATCAGGTGTTCCTGTTAAGTCATTGCTTTTTATGACTTTATTGCTGGGAAACTTTGGAGGTTCTCCTTCCCCGCTATGAAAAAAGTCTTGATTCCAGCTTTGGAATTGTTAATCCCTCCTTCCAAGTCTGACTGATTTAGAGAAGGATCATTTCTTTTGTGCTGCTGGTTCTGCCCAGGAGAAAGAATGAGTGTGTTTGGGGGCAGAGGGCTACAGCTCTTTTCCACTGCCACCTTCTCCCCAAGCAATCTGGGTTTTCTGCAGGCTCTGGAGACCCTGGATGAGAGCTGGAATGGCACAGAGGGAGCAGGATGTGAACCCACAGCATCCCCTCTCTGGAGGGGGGGCCCAAAGGGGCAATTAGAGCTGCAAACTGGGGTTTAACAGAGGTAAACAGAGTGATGAGAAAGCAATTGGATGTAATTAGGAGAATACCAGCAATTTTTTCTTCCTGACACGACGTTTTCCATGACTCTAATTGTGATGGAAAGGGGAGCAGGAGAGTTAAAATATCACCTGGTTGGAGGGACAGGGAGGAGATTCCTGAGCAGAACAACAGTCTGAGACCGAATGCAGGAGAAATGCACAACAAAAAAGAACTGACAGGAAGCCAAAAGAGTGGATTTTGCACCATGGAACTTTCATTCTGCCTTGAAACATTTCCAGAGTGGCAACCTTGAGCAACCTGGCCTGGTGGAAGGTGTTGGAACAAGAGGGGCTTTCAGGTCCCTCCCAACCCAAACCAGTCTGGGATTCTGTGAGAATAAGTTCTTGTTTAAACCCATCTTTTCAGACACTGCAAGAGATGGCTCAAATTCCCTGACTTGTGTCTTTAGTTCTCCCTGATTTTAATTAAAAGGAGTGGTCAAAACTCCTTATTTCTTGCAGATAAGCTTCCAGGTGCAAACCCCCTCCATTGATAGGTAGGCAGTGGGTCCTGCTTTATTACAGGATATGAAGGACTTATGATGTTCCTATTGAAAGGCTGACAATTCTGCAATTAGATTTTCTTATCAGCCTGACCTTCTGGAAAGCAGTGACTGGAGGAAAATAAATTTTCATTAGCCTTGCCTGTATTTTGATGAATTCACAGCGAGGTTGTGCCCCTCGTAACTGAATAATTGTGTCCTCTTAGAGCTGAATGAGAGACCTCTGGCTCAATATTCAACCACTCTCTTGTTTTCTAATTTATTTTAGGTTTTTTTTTTCAGTCCAAATTCCCCATTATCTCCAGTGCTGAAAACAGGCTGCTCATCTCAAGCCCAGACAACCCTTATGCACTCCCAGCTGGGGAAAGAGGGGATCAGATGGCCCAGATGAGTTTGGGAGAACCAGAAGAGCTTCCAGGCTTGGGCACTCTGAAATTCTGTTGCTCTGTGGCAGCACAGGAATGGATAAAATATTCAAATCCAGGCTCATTTCCAGGAAGAGTTTCCTACATGTGTTGCTGTGACATCACAATGCCAAACACCACTTTGGGAGCTGCATCTTTGAGCAGTTTTATCATCCTTTGGATTCATTAGTTTCTTGATCCTAAACTTCAGCAACTAGGTTGGTGTCCCAGTTGAGAACAGGATCATGGAATCACAGAATGGTTTGGGTTGGAATGGACCTTAAAGCTCCTCCTCTTAAGGTGAGAGGTAACTTTGAAATAAATGAAAACTCTGATGTTTCCAGAGTGGTCACCACTGCAAACAGAACCATATCGAGTGGCTAGCAGCAAACTGCACGATGCTGCCTTGGAAAAGGCCAAAAAGGAGAATTTTCCACCAAAATTGCCTCTGTGGGGAAGCCTGGGATCCTTTAATGTGCTCGGGGTTTCCCAGCTGCACCCAGGCACCAAAATTTGACCCCAAAGAAGCTCAGGTTAATTTGAGGACCAAAGGCACTGATTGCAACTCACTGTGATGATTTAGTCAATGAAATGCAGCTCCTTGGGGATCAGGAAATATTGATGCAAGAAAACTGGGAATTTATGGAGGGGGAGGAAGGCTCTGCATTGTCAGCTGCTTTAAATTTTGGCCTCATTAAATATCTTTAATTTTAATTAAAGGGAAACCTAATAATTAGTGTTTGAGGGAAGGGAAGTTTTGCTGAAGGCAGGAAGGGTTTGGTGCTTCCAGCCCCAGCTCTCAGCTGGTGGTTTAGGGTGGAAAAAGGGCTTGGTTTGCCTGTGGTTGATCTGAGGAGTGTGAGGGTCGTTTTCCTGACAGCAGATATCAGCTTTGCCTGGCACAGGAAGGTAAGTTGCAATAATTTTTCAGTACTTTTGGACTATAATAGGATAAACTTGGTTAATGTGCTCGTTTTACAAGCCCTTCTCAAAGTGGCACTGTGTTGCTGTAGCAGTTTAGGGCTGATTTAACATGTTTATGGCTTCAACTATTAATTTAAATGTGCCATGTCTACATGTTGTAATTCTCCTGCAATCCAGGCTGTCCCAGGGCACCTTTGTAACAGAGTGTGAAACACACACCATTGTAATCCTTGTATCCCAAATCTGCTGCCTTATTGATGCAGGGGTCCTGCTCAGAGGGATCATGGCATTCCTAGGAAGGTCACAAAATCGGGACCTCACCTTAAAAACACCTGGAATCCTTTTTGAAAAATGCAGAGCTCACTTATTTTTATAAGCAAAGCTTTCCTTGCAATCATAAACTGGGATTGACTACCTACTGGCCTTAATTAAAATACGATTGTAAACAAATTTGGAATGTTAATTTTCAGTTTGGAGTTCACTGATCGACTTTTCCAGACTATCCGCTATGGGAAACCAACCAGGAAATGTCTCTTCAATTTACTAGTTATTGACAATACTCTCTGCATAATGACCATGGAAAATGCAGTGTTTCAGAATTTTTATTATAAAGGAAAAGACCCCCAAATTAGACAATTATCACAAAGCTCCATTAAGGTCAGGAATGGGGGAATTGCCCTTCCAATATACCACTTTTTTCAGATTTCTGACTATCTGACTCCTCTCCTGTATCAGCTGAAAATGTTGGCTTGCTCAGGTTGCTGATTTCCTGCTGATTTTTAGTCTCAATTCTTAAATTCCTCTTATTTTGGTAAGTAGGCCAGGAAGGGTATCTGCAAATATCTGCTTTTTTGCTGGGTAGAGAGAATGAAGGGAGAGGAGAGCAGCAATGCCCATGGCTTGGAGAGGACTAAGAGTTCTTGGTCTCCTTTTCCTACTCATTCCAACTGTTAATGCCAGTGTGGAGGATTGCCTGGATAATCTCAATTAATACCTGAATTTATTAGTGTTTCACAGGATGAAAATGCAAAGAAACAATTTTCCTTACCCATAAGGGAGACACAGGAGCCCAACTCTACATGGTGCTCCCTCCTAAGTCATCTTCCTTTGCCCCCTCCAACGATGTTAGTGATAATCAGCATTATTTATAATTATTCATATTATATCTGTGGCTTTCTGGTGCGTGCAACTTTTGAAGCGTGTTTATGAGCGAGGAAAAAAGTCAAATTGGAGACATTTGCAGCAAAACTTTAACTATGTGTCCCCAGCCAGCAAGAGGCTCTCCAGGTAAGGCATAATGAGCTATTGGAATCTTTGTGAATTAATAAATGCTCCTGAAGCAGCCCTTGTGTAACAGCAGAGATGGCTCTGGAGATATCACAGGGGGAAGATTGATGGGCTATGCAGATGCTTCTGCCATTAGAAAGACCTTCAGAAAGAAACAAGTAGCGTTGCTGAAAGTGTTGTTTGAAATGAATGCCTGACTTTGAAAACAAATTGATGCCCCCCTGAGATAATTGAAAAAGTTAGAAAACAATCAGGGAAGAAGGAATTGAGACTCTGGGAGGGACGAAAGCCCCAGATAAGGGAAGTCTTTAAATTCTGCTTCCAGAGAGCTGAGATATTTCTGCTATCTGAGAGTGATTTTTTTTTTAAGTTGTCTTAATTTTTTTTTCTCCTCCAGACAGTGCAAATCTTGACTTTGACACAAATTCAGGTCCCAGAATGAGCTTTACACAGGGAGATGGGGGGCAGGACCCTTTTTGCACTGGACACGTCGTGTGGTGTGAAACAAGTGGTACGAGGGGAGAAAGGGGTTGGCAGGAGTGAAGTTGTGGCTGTTGTTTGGGGTCACTCAGGATAAGGGGAATGGCTCTGAAGCTTTAGGTTGGATATTAAGGAGAAATCCTCCCCTGGGAGGGTGGGCAGGACTTGGTACAGGGTGTCCAGAGAGGCTGTGGCTGCCCCTGGATCCCTGGGAGTGTCCAAGGCCAGGTTGGATGGGGTTTGGAGCAACCTGGGCTGGTGGGAGGTGTCCCTGCCCATGGCAGGGGATGGGACTGAATGGGCTTTGAGGTCCTTCCCACCCAATCCAGTCTGGGATTCTGTGGCTTTGGGATGTCAGGGCTTCATCTGCTCTCCTCACCCACCTCCCACCCTTTCCCAGCTCCTTCCAACCCTCCTCTGCCCCACTTTGAGACCAGACTCTCAAATCTGACCCAGATGGTTTTGCCTGAACAGATAAACCATCCCACCAAGAAACTTTTTAAACAATTAGGTCCCCTTATAGTGTATGTTGTGGTTTTGTGACTCTTCTAACAACACAATGTGTCAACCTGATGGTATTGGCTCTTCAGTTAGTTTTAGAATTAATGATTAATGACTTTATATTCTCATGCTCATTTTCTGAGCCAGCTGTTAAATGCTGTAACTGGGGCTCTAATGTTGAGATAGATTAGACAAGAGTGATATCAAAATGACATTGAAAACAAACCTGACCCAACTCTGCTCCGTGGCCTTGAACTTTTGCTCTACTTTGATAAATCTCTCACTGTGTTGCTGATACCTGTGGTGTGATTAGTTTAATGCTGATATTTTATGACAATAAAATTTCCATTTATTTCCTCTGTGTCAGTACAAGCTCTCATGAGCAAAATTTGTTGGGCCAATATGAGTAAATCCACGGGGGGAACTCGTGAGCTGTTGCATCATAACTGCCAATAATCCTTATGGAATCCACTCTTATTTGCTTGCCAGTGTGGCATTGAAATAAATAAATTGAAATAAATGCAGCAGGGCTAAAATGCCACTTTAGGACAGGAAGGAAAGGCTCAGGAATGATGGGGCTGGTACAACTCCCTCCCACTAACACCACCCATCCCTCCTGTGCTACACTTTCCATGATAACTTGCCTGGAATTGTTTCTACTTCTTGAATTCCCAATTTTTGTCACTTTAGTGGGCAAAGAGCATTTCCCAGCCCCAAGCTGAGGCTTTCCCAGTGTCCCTGGAGAAAGGTGTGGGCTCTGCAGGTGGCTTTTGCTTTCCTGACAGCACCTCATGACTCCAAATATCCTCAGTTTTCGGGGCTTTGGTTTTGGCATGTTTTTCTTAGTTCAGCCTGAGATTTGGGAGCATCAGTGTTTTCCCTGGAAATCTGAGGGTTACCTGCATGGACAGGGAATATCTTCATTCATGCTCTACAAGGACAGCAGATTTAGTTTCTTCACTAATTTAACCCCCCAAAAAAAACAGAGAGCCCCCACTTTGACCTGCCCTTCAGCCCTTGTAAAGCCCTGGTGTGTTTTTTTGGGGTTTACAACAGGAGCAGACCAATTTGCCATGCTAAGAACTCCTTGGGAAGGGGAGCTGGGAGCTTGCTGGAGGCACTAAGGCATCTTCAGGTACCATCTGAGTGATGTGCCAGGGGACTGGCAAGGAGATCTGCTGAGCAACACCCACAATTACAGCACCAACTCTTTGTGTGCCTCTTTTCACATGCATTTCTTACCCCAACACCTTCAGGGAATCAGTTAATTTCCTCTTTAATTGCAGGTGCCTTAAGGTTGTTCTGAGTTATGCATGGAACTAAAAGTTCCAGTTTCTAAGCCTTGGTGGGTATGGGTTTCGTTTGGAATTAAAGATGCTGCACATGCACAGTGCAGCAGGACACCAGGGGGGTCTGTTGGCAGCGTTTTTGTTTGGCTCTCTGCAAGCAGCAGCTCTGAGAGGTGTGAGATGGTTTGGGTTCCTCTTCAGAGCAATGTCCGAGTGAAATGTGGGATGCTGCTCCTTTGGGACACGCTCAAACAGCTCCAGGGATAGAGGCACAAAGTGTATTTAGACTTGTGGAATGATATTTCTGTAGCTCCTCCTAATATTGTCAACACCTTTATTCAAATCAAAGCCTCAAATTGTGAACCTCCTGAGTTCAGGAAGACAATATACTGTGTTACAGACAAGAATTCCACTGCCTTTTGATGAACTTGGGGTAACTGTCATGTCTCCAAGGCTCACTTGGACAAGTCTGACTTGGTGTCAAAACATTTAAAATGAAAATTTGTTGTTTCTAGACTCTTTTTGTTTTTATTTTTTTGGTTGTTTTTAATTTTACAAATTATTTTTATTACAGTATCTGTGCTCTGCTAATGTCCAGTAGGTATTTCATTAAATATTGCGGTGTCACAGGTGGTTCATACAGAAAGGAATGGAGTATGCAGAAGGAGAAGGTCCTTTTTGGAGAAGTCATGTCTTAATTTTGCATAGAAAGACCTGCAGTGAGCACAGACACATCCAACTTTCAGGGAGTGCAGATGGAGGAACATGCATTTGTTTTAGGTGATGATGCAAACACCAATAGGGTTTTGAATGGTTCATAAGCCACTGGAAACTGGGGGTCCTGTGCAAAGTCCCACCAAGATTTTGGGCACTCCCAAGAGCTTCTCTCATCAGCTGAAGAAGCGTTCACACAGATTTTGAAGCCCGAGGGGAGAAAAGTGTACCCATTTTAGCCACGAAGTCGTGATGTAGCTGGGATGGACATATTTAAAACCATTAAAAACTTCTGGCTTTGTGTTTTCCTGAAAGAAAGGAGAATGTTATAATATCTGCAATACGATATCCGAGAGTTTTGTTAGCTCTTTCAAAATGGAGCAGCACAGAACCATTTTTCCTTCTTGGATTGCCCCATTATGAAAGGTTGGAATGAGCTCAGTTGCCCAATAGCAGGGAACAGTGTTCTTGCAAAAAAACCAGCTTGAAACATTTTCGGTGTTTTCATCAGCCCAGGCAAAGCAGCAGCCAAAATAAATGACAGCATCACGTTACCCCCGTTAGGCAAAAGCTGATTTAGTGACTGCCAGCACAGGTTTGGGACTCTCTTAAGTACGAGGTAACCTTGGTCAGGGAGAGTCTTGCTGGGGTCAAGGACAACTTTTCCCTGCCCATTTTATTCTGACAGAGGCAAAATGAAGCTTCTGTGAGCAAATTCAACACAAATGTGACACTTTTCCTGAAGCCACGAGCCAGCCACGAGTGTTTTAAAGTGTAAAATATACATATGTAGAAACCAGGGAAAGGAATGGGAGATCCACCTTTTCTGGTTGTGTATGAATGCTTAATAACACTTAAAGATCTTCCTGGTGGTCCTTGCTAAGGCTGGGAACAGCTTTTTCTGCCCCATGACATGCCACAAGTTGACTGAATTATTGTGCATTCCAGATTAATGAGTCCTCTTATAACATTTAAATAAACAGCCTGCTAAGATAGCTGAGAGCATTTGTTAGTTGTAAATGATTTAGACAGCATTCTTTATGGAATAGTTATTTGGAACGTGCTTGTGGGTTGGAAATATTCACATCAATAAAGACCGGCGAGAGGAGCGGTTCTAATGGAAGGAAAAAGAAAGGAAATATAATTAGCACTTAATGATTTATTAATGGTTTATAAATATATAAACAAGATCATTAGACTAATATCAACAGCTCCAGGCAGGGAAAGGCAGCAGACAGGCAGCGCTGTGCGTGTGGATTAGATTAATGCTGGTGTGTCCTGCAGCCCAGCTCTGGTGGCAGCCTTGGGGCAGGACAACCTTGGAATGGTGGAATTGGTCAGGTTGGAAAATCCCATCGAGTCCACCCATTCCCCAGCACTGCCAAGGCCACCACTGTCCCATGTCCCCAAGTGCCACATCCACAGGGCTTTGAAATGCCTCCAGGAATGGGAATCCACCCTGGGCAGCTGTGCCAGGAGAACACGAAGCCATTTCACCTCAGCTCCTGCACATGATCGATGTGTCCTCATTAAGCTGAGACAGAGGCAAGAACATTGAGGCAGTTTCCTCCACACCTGGGGATTGGCTTCCTAAAATAGAAATAACACTTTTTCCGTTGTTGTTGCTTTGGATAATTTCTCAGCGCTGAAAATTCCTCCAAGACCAACTAAACAGTCTGAAAAGTAACTCTGAGTTAATTAAACATCTAAATGATATCCCACGCACGCAGAAATACACCTCTTTGGGCATTAGAAACGGGCCTGTGGTATTTGTTTTGCTAGGATACAATTACTTTGATTTTTTGAAGCTTTGCAGAGCATCAGGTGACCAAGAGAGTGCTGATGTTTAGAATAAAACATCACCAATTATGGGGTGTGTGTTGCTTAATGAAGTAAAATTTCCATCTTACGTAAGGTGGTTCTTACAGCCCATACCAGGGGTGTGATGCACTTGGGGATGACTCAGAGCCTCTGAGTCACTACGTGATATTTGACCCATCCAACAAGGCAGGGAAGGCATCCAGGATTAACTCTTTCCATCAGCTCATCCCTCCTCCCTCTGCCTCCATCCCAAGCTGTCCCTAAACAGCATGTCCCTTGAGGGGTGGCAGTGGGCACCGGGGCCACTTTTGTACAGTTGGAATAGTTTGAGTTAGAAGGGGCTGTAAAGATCATCCTGTTTTGAACCCTTTCCATGGGCAGGGACACTTCCCACCAGCTCAGGGTGCTCCAACCTGGGCTTGGACACTCCCAGGGATCCAGGGGCGGCCACAGCTTCTCTGGGCACCCTGTGCCAGGGTCTGCCCACCCTCCCAGCCAGCAATTCCTTCCCAATATCCCATCTAAATCTATTCCTTGTCAGTTGGAAACCATTCCCCCTTGTCCTGTCACTCCATCCCTTGGAAATACTCTCTCTCCATCTTTCTTGTAGCTCTTTCAGGTCCTGGAAGGCCACAATGAGGTCACCCCAAAGCTTCTCCTCTCCAGGCTGAACAACTCCAATTCTCTCAGCCTTTCCCTCAGGGGAAGAATTCAGCTGCAGGAGACTGAGGGGGGACCTCATTGCAGGGACAACTGCCCCAGGAGGGGCAGAGGAGGGGCAGGCACTGATCTCTGCTCTGGGGGGACCAGGGACAGCACCCAGGGAATGGCTGGGGCTGTGTCAGGGCAGGGTTAGGTGGGATCTCAGGACAAGGTTCTTCCCCCAGAGGGTGGTGGGCACTGCCCAGGCTCCCCAGGGCAGTGGGCACAGCCCCAAGGCTGCCAGAGCTCCAGGAGGGTTTGGATGATGCTCTGGGGCACAGGGGGTGACTCTTGGGGATGGTGCTGGGCAGGGCTGAGGGTTGGACTGGCTGGTCCTTGGGGGTCCCTCCCAGCTCAGCACATTCTGTGGTTCCATCAGCCCTCTCTGAGCAGTCTGGTTCATCTGCTGGGTTTGTTATTCCCCTCAGCACGAAGCAGAAATGCAGATGAACCCAAACCCAAAGGGATTTAAGGCTCAGACTGACGTCTGTTGTTTCAGCTCTGCCCAGAGAAATGAAGGCAGACAGCAGGGACATGATTTGGTTTGTGATTAATAGGGGGAATCATTACGGAATAACTATCCCTGTGTCACTTCCCTGGATTTAAATTGCACGCTCTCTAGCCTGAGCTGCAGCCTGTGAGCAAGGCTGACTTAAACATTTTATTATTGTCATAAATTTAGCAACTAATAACTGGTGGGATGCGAGTCAGAAGCTGCTGTTGGGGAGGAAAGAAACCCGCTGAGAATTTCCTTGGAACACTGACAATTATGTTACAATTAATTCTGTGGTCATCTGCCCATATGTAATAAAATCTGAAGCCTCAGACATGAGACAAATGGGGGGGAGTTTTACCAGTACTCTTGGTTTGATCTGATCCACATCTCCAGTCACCAGGAGTGTGTTGAAAGGGTTAATATTGTTCTGTTTGATGGAAATCCAGCTTGCTTAGAATGAGGAATTCTCCCCTGGTGAAGGGGACAGTGGAGATATCCTGGGGAATAAAGCTCCTCATAAGGTCCCACTGCAGAATTAAAGGTATCCACCACACCTTGGGAGGTGGTTTTGGGTCCTGCACGGTGAGATGAATCCATCCATTTGCCTTGAGGAATAAGCAGGGATCCATCCTGATTCGCTGACAAAATTGCCATCTAAGGTAAAATAATAACATTGATTACCGGGGATGGAGAGCAATGAAGGAAAAATTGATTTTTAAACTTCCCCCGTGTGATTTGGAGAGATTAAAGCCAGATAATTCATATTAAACATAGAAATGGAGAGAATAAATAAGAAACCTCTTTAGACCAATTAGCCAGGCTCCGTTTTCAGCCTGTAATAAATTCCAGAGAGCAAAAAATATAGTTTATGGAACTGTAATGTATGAGCAAGTGTAGAGGCTGGATGAGGGTTATTTCCACACCTTGGCTGGGCTGGGAGGCTGGAGCAAAAGGTGCAGCTCATTCTGGGTGCATTTCCATTTAAAAAATGTCTGTGCCCTGAGGAGGGTTTGACTTGCTGTGTTGCTGTGGTTATCATGGAAGAAACATCTGACAGGGCTATTCCTGGATCTCTGCCTAATTGCTGGGGCCACCTTTTGATGGAGATCTAAACCTCCTGTGAATACATCCATAGAAAATGCCTGCTTGGGCAAAACACCTAAACACAGAAACTTAAATACACCTTTGGGAAATTAGATTATTTTTTTTCCCTGACAATTTTTTTTTTAAATTTTTATACTTCCCCTCCAAAATTATGAAAGACTGGGGATGAAAGTCATGCTCTAATTTCATTAAGGCTGCAAAACAACCATTTCTGAGACAACCTGTAAAGAGCAGGTTAGTTTTCAGCCACAGCCTGATCCTGCCATCAGCAGAACTGTTGTCCAAGCGTTCCAGGTGAGGGGGCTCATTCCAAACCAGCTCGAGGGCTCAGCCTGAGCTGCAAAAGGAGCTCGCAGCACATTTTTGTGGCTCCCTCCCAGCTCGTGTGACGTGAGCTCATGGTCGAGAAGTGAATCTCGGCGAGCTGTGGTGTCGTGTCAGGTTTGCCCATCAGAGTGTGTTAGGTTGTATCACACAATGGGACACGACAGCTCAGCCTCACGTGGCCCAGCACTCTTGGGACAGCTGGGAAACAACCCAGTTACACTGAGTTTGGGAAACACTGGGTTGGGAGAGAGCCTGGAAGGGTGTGGGACGGAGGAAAGTTTTAATATCGAGATACAGACATGAAGTTTTTAATTTTTTAGTTTCTTTTTTTTCTTTTTAAATTGGGTTGCAGCTTCCGAATTCTTCCTTGAGATCTGTCAGGACAGGAGTCCTGTTCCTTTGAATGCTGAAGGCAGGTAATGGAAGGAGAGGGAGACACCAACTCTAAGCAAGTAGAGGAAAATTTAGGGAGATTCTGTGTAAATCTGGAGAGGTTTTGTGGTGGGAGTAAAGAATAGACACCTCAGGAGTTTCTTGGACTATTTGGGGATTTCATTCTCTTTCCCATCACTCTGGATACTTTTCTTACTCTTCTACTGAACCTCAACAATTTTTGATGCCTCATTTGAATACAAATATTGAGGAAAATTTCCTGAATGATCCTGATCTTGTACAATTACAACAAACACACGGATGCAGCAGGAACTCTGAGTTTCTGTCTCTGGGAGTTTTATTCCTCATTAAACCTTCACTTACATCAGTTTTACTCCAGTCTTTACCAGTCTTGCCTTTATTGATTTCAGTGGAGTTCAACAGGGATAAAAAATGAAACCCAAACGAGAATCAATTCCGCATTAATTAGCCAGTGTGCATGATTTTATGCTGCTTAATGACTCTTGTAATCATCTACAACTGTACAAAGCGAGCAGCAATCATAGCCCTGCCTGGGTATAGAGGGACAAAAACCACTAGCAGTGAATTCACCCATTTTGCACATTTTAGAGAGTGCAGTCTTTTCTAGCAAATAATATCTCCATTATAAATGGTGACAGGGAAGTAGTGATTATAAACAGCCCTACCTTAGTTCAGACTGTTTCTTACTTCCCAGAAATAAGTGCTGTGGAAAAGCCCACCCAGCCCTTTCATGAGCTTTCCCAGTTTGGAAAGGATTTGGAAACGATTTGGAGGATAAAGCTCTTGGAACCTCATCTAAAGCCCACTGAAGCAAGGGAAAGATTATTTACAGCCCATTTTAGCGATTCCTTGGCTGGGTTACTTTCTTTCCTTTTCTTCTTTTTAAACCAAGGCAACACTGGGGAAGGTTTTGTATTGCAGGAAGAACCTCAGGGTTCCTCACGCTGGAATTGGAGGATCTAAATACCTTTGGACATGGATATATAAACGAGTCAGTGTCTAATACACCAGGATTATGCCATGTGGGGCTTCTGCTTTTGTCTCTGGGCACGATGCTCTCCCCACGCTCCTGATTTGTGCCCTGTCCGTGGTGCTGATACCATTGGAAGGCTGCCCTGCGTTTTTCCACATCCTATTTTAAATCCCCTCTCTCTATCAGTCTCTTCTCATTGCCTTGGTGTTGTAGGACTCAGTTAACCCTCGCTTTGGGTTCTGGCTGAATAAATACATGAGGAAATTTCTTTCCACCCTTTTCCATGCTCCTGTGTTTGGAAGGCTGCTGGAACCCACAGCTGCTGATGCTGTTTCACTTCAGGGTTCAGTGGTGCTCAGGCTCCCATTGGTCTGGCATCTTTTGGTATCAGATGTGTGACATTATTTAAAACGTTTCCTTACAGAGGTGTTTAATTTCTGTCTGCAGGGCAGGTGTGAGTCAGTGTTAAGGGTTTGCCTTTGTAATCTGTTCACGTGGTCTGTGTGATATGGATTGATAGACAGAAAAATAGTGAGTGAAAGTATTTTGCAATAAAACGGACATTCCTGAATGGCTATAAAACCATAATCCTTTTTATGTTTAATATTTACTTGTCCTTTTATGCCAGGAACACAATGAGAGTGATTGCTTAGATACAGATGACATTATGGTCTGTCTTTGCTGTACTTTTTTCCCCTTTAACTGTGCATTTACACATGAATGGCCCATTGGCTTTAAATGGCAATAAGATCACAGTGAATTATATTCACTTTAGTGATACAGTGTCAAATCCAATCTTGTATAAAATTCCACATCCTTTCAAACGGAGGAAACCATTTTAATTCGTATCGGCAGTGGCTGAACTTTCCCTTTCATATTTTCACTGGTGGCACAACTGGATGGGGCTGGCAACTTCATACCTAAAGTCCAGCAGGCATCTCTGAGCCTGGGTTAATCTGGGAATCACCTAAATAATATCAGAAGGAATCTTCTTTTCATTATCCAAAATTAAAATAGGAATAACACACTCTCAATTGCAGGAAAAATTGGGAAAGTTGTTGCTCAGAGAATTTATCAAATGAAGGAACATGTTGCTGAGAGTGTTTATCAGTAACATGAAGAACTTCCACAGCAGGTCTGGGGTGGTTCAAAGCAGTTGTCCCATCCTTGCACTGCCCCCTAACTCTGATTATTTGTGTGACTGAGCATCTCAAAGCATCAGACCGAGCTCTTGTTCCTGCTGCGTGTGGTGTTCTCTGAGACACCCCACCTGTCCTGGGCTTTAACATTTCTGAGGGCCAAATCCTTGGATTCAACACCTCTGTGTCTTGATGGAAACCAATGGGCTGCCTTTGGTTTTAAAGTGGAATTTATTTCTGGATTGGCTGTGACAGGACTCTAAGCTGTGGGATGGATGAAGAAATAAATGTAAGCCCCATTTCTGGCTATTTGGTCATGGCAGGAGCAGTTGGATGACGCTCTCAGGTGTGCCCTTTGCTGGCTCCAACTTCTGCCAGGCCCTCCCCACCCTCACAGGGATGAATTTCATCCCACCATCCCATCCAACCTTGCTCTGTGTCCATTTAAAGCCATTCCATTTTGTTCTATTGCTCCATGCCCTTGGAGTTGTAGGAAATGTGAGGGAGCTGCTGGGAAATTCCAGCTGGAAGTGGGCAAAGATTTGGAGATGGGAGAAGTGGTGTGGAGACAGAGAGAACAAGGAGCCCTCTGGCAGCCAGAGCTATAACCTCCCAAAATAAAGGGCTGTTTCCCTGGAACTTCCCCAGGATAGCCAGTGTAGGGTGGGCTTTGTCCCCACCAGCCCATCCTTTGCTGTGATTGAGCTGCCCCTACAACACTGACCTGTAGGTCATGAGCAGATTTGTCCCCAGGGAAAGGGAGGAGGAGGATGGGGCAGCTTGGGATGAAGGTTTACACATCCCATGAAGCCACAGTTAAGCAGAGAGCCTCATACAAACCTCTCACAAGGGCATGAAGATAGAAAGGATGTGTCACTCCTGTGACTATAGATGGTTTGGGAGCAATCTGTGGGGTGGGGAGCTGGGCTGGGCACAGTTCCAAGCTGCATCCCACTGATTTTAGATGCCGCCCACACTTTGCAGCTCTGGTTCTTGCAGGCTGGCTCTGTTGTGGAGTTTGTTTCATTCTCAAACCCATTTTTGTGAATTGATTTAACATTAGACAGCAGAGCAGCAGCCCTCTTTCAGCTGGATTGTTGAGATTCTAGGAGCTAAGCTGCAGTGCTCAGGAAAAGCATCCTAAACCCAAATAATTGCAGTTTTAGTGCCTCAATTCTAATAGAATTCTAATTCTTTTCAACTTCTTGCATGTATATATTTTCAGAAGTAACCTCCAGCCCACTGAATGCCGGGTGAAGGAGAAAATAAGCCCTCACTTTTCCATTTTAATGGAGTTATTGATTTTAGCTGCGCTGATATATATCCATTTATCCGCTACAACCAAATATTCATAAAGACTTCTTAATTTTAAGCCTCTTCTTTTTGCCTTCGTTTGAATGTCACGACAACGTGATTTATCAGGGAGGAACTTCACCAGCAGAACTGGGCTGTGGTGCCACCTCAAGAAGCAATACATCAAAGGCAAACAGCACACGATTTTGTCCTCATGTCTGCAACTTCATTAGCTGTCAAAATCCATTAGGAGTTTGCTTTCTCCTTATAGTTAAGGACTAACCAGTAGGGACTAAGAGATTTTGTATTTTTACACACTTGAGAATATCTATTCATCATTATCCTCACAACACTCTGGACAAGCCATCTAATCGTGTCTCCTACCATTTGTCTTGGCTCGTTGTTGAGAAGCATTAATGACATTTCAGGAATAGGAAAAAATGTCAGTCATTAACTATGCTATTAAAAGACCATTAATTTCCTACAAATTAATAATTATTTTTTTTTTAAAATATGGAAAAAGTTACTTTTGTGCTCAGGCCTTCAGCATAATGTGCAGTAGGTGCACCAAACCAGGTGTGTTTGTGTTGCCTGAGATGACTCTGAGAACGGGGATTTTGGGATATTCTTGGGATAACAGGGAAATAAAGACAGGAAATATGGGCAGATAACGAGACAAAGCATTTTAGATCCCTCTGAAATATGGTGTGGACAAATACACACATTCCTGGGAGTCACCAAGATGATTTCTCCCCAAACCTGCCACTTTTCTACAGATTTTTGAACATGCCATGGACTCAATGTTCTTTCTAACCATAATTCCCTTCATTGCTGCCTGGAATGTGGGATCTGCCCTACGAGGGGATAATGGCACAGCACACTCAAAGCTCTCTGCAGCCCTCACTGACCCTGAAAAGTTCTGCCTTAGCCTCTGGCTGCTGTTTATTTTGTCTCTTGTGCTCATTTATTGTGGTAGAATCACTGCAATTTTAGGAAAGGTAGGTTGTTCATCATTACCCCCTTTTTGCCCTGCTTTTCTTTAATGCTAGGTTGATTTTTCTGCATGTTATATAAAGTTCCCTTTTTCTCCCCCAAGAATTACCAGTGGGAAAATGTTCCATTAAATGAGCCACTGAAATATTTAACCCATTTTCAGAGAAGAACAAACACAAATTTGAGGAAAACTCATTAACTCTCATGGCTCAGATTTGAAGTTATCACTTCAGGGTCAGCGGTGATTTTGGGAAATTGGAGCGTGGAGGAATTCTGACCATTAAAATATTTGTTATTAAGCACAATATGATGGGGTTTCACCTCTGAGTCCTGATGGATGTGCCATGGCACACACAGGGCTGGTTTCTGCCTGGGGAGTTTGAACTCTGGGGCAGGGAATTGGAGCAGTGATTCCAATAATTTATCCAGTGGGCTGCTGGGAGCCAAAGGAACCTGTTTTCCCATGGGACCATTCCTGGCCAAGGGGACACGGTGCTGCCCAAAGCCTGCAGCTTCAGTCCTGCCCACGTGGTGGGTTTTCATCAGAAGATGGCAGCAAAATCTTATTAACTGCAATGCTGGCTCTCCTCACACAGTTCCATGGTAGGAGTCCGGGATGCTGGGAGGGGTCTGCTGGAGCCAGCTCTGACCCCATTGCCTTCTCCAGACCTCCCAGCCAAAGCCTGATGAGTGGGTGAAGGTCCCATTGAGGTTGCTCTTGGCTGGACCAGCCATGCTTTGGGTGCTCTGCCTTTGGTGGGATCACTCAGGATGGACCGTTCCTTGGCTGGTCCATCCAAGCCATCTTGGTGTGGGTTTATGGGTACCCACTGTGGGTGTGGGTTTGTTGTGCCCACTGTAGGTGTGGGTTTGTGGGTGCCCACCATGGGTGTAGGTTTATGGATGACCACTGTGGGTGTGGATTTATGGGTACCCACTGTGGGCGTGGGTTTATGAGTGCCCATGATGGGTGTGGGTTCCTGGGTGCCCACCTGTTCATGCCTTTGGCACAATCTGCCCAGGTGAGCCCTGAGCTCCTTCCCAAGGGATCTGGAGCCAAAGCTCAGGTTTCCAGAGGCCCCATTCCTTGTGCCCTCTTGCCCTGAGCCATCACTCTTTATTTTGGCCAAGCACCTCATGCCGTGGCTTTGCCTGCCTGTGCCTGCTCCCCAGGGCAGGGTGCTTGGCAGCTGCCAGGGCACTGCCAGCGTGCCGTGGGTTCAGCTGGAGCGAGCACCAAGATCTGCTGGTTGCTTTAATCTCTTTAATCTTCCCTTGGTTCGGAGTTGCTTTTTGGGTTGAGTTTTTTGGGTTTGAGTGCTTATGTTAGAGCTGAGGCTTTCCTGGAGGGCTTTGGCTGCCTCCTGATGTCTGCCTTTCTCTAGAAAGAACATACCCAGGGGCACCTTTCACTTCCCTTCCACAGGAAATGCTAACTGCACAGCTCCTCTTGTTGCTGGTGCCACACACAAGTGACATATGTTTCTATAGGTTTTAATGGGAAGTACATTATTTGTACACATTAATGCCTAACAGCAGCTTAAAAATAGTCACATGCGATTCATACAGGAGTCATGATTTCATCCCAAAATGGCTCCTCTTTATTTTATTTTATTTTTAAAAACCCCAAAATGCTCTTAGATTAACTTCAGAAATAGGCATCGAGTTTCTCTATAGCATTCTGGGTATTTTCTCTCTAAAGAAGTGTCTGTAATTTATGATCTGTAATTAGAATCCAATTTAATAATTACATGTCCTGCAAGGAAATGTTTCTTGAGCAGGGCTTTGTTCTTATGCAGCTGCTGGAAGCACAAAGCTGGGGATTAGAAGAAACAGTTCAGATGAAAATGGGACTGTTGAGGGCAAAGGACCTTGCGAAGTGAATCACAATTGTGGAATGATGAGTTGAGCTGATCAAATTGACTTTGCTGCATCATATGTGGTGTCCAGATGTACATCTGAGAGACATGCATGGAATAAATCCCTGGGGATGCAAAAGAGAGTCCTTTCTGTGGCTGCTTAATGGCATATTTCTATAGGGAATGCAGCAGATCAAAGGCAGGGTCTGTGTGCTTTGCCTTTCCCCCAGGAAATGCCATCACAAAAAAACTGAAACTAAAAATTCCACAGCGGTTTTTCGAGGATTTCCTTCTTATGCCCAAAAGGATACACGAAAACCTTTATCAACTGTATTATTCACTCAAGGCTAGTTCAGAATAATTTTAGCCTTAAACATGAATAATTTCAGACTGACCTGATGACAGGTTAAAATTCTTTCCTAAACTATGGAGTTTAGCTAAAGGATCATATACTCATTTCATTAACTTCTTCCAGGCAATATTGTACCTTGGAAATGACTTAATTAGTTGAAATTCATGGCAAAGGTTTTTTGGAAAACTGCCTGCTCGAAGGGATGGGCATAGTACAGATACATATTTCTAGCTTGTGCTGTATGAATTGATCCTATAAAAAGGCCCATTTCTTGCTCAGATCTTCAGAGAATGCTGTGAAATTTTAAATTTGGGGGAAAGGGCAACGTCTATAATTGCAGGGGACAATTTTCAGACCTGATCCTGTGTCTCCTCATGTGTTTTATTCCTCTGCTGTCTTATAGTGCTGCTAAAAGTGGTGGAAGGAGGATGGAACTGGGTTCAGGTGATGGGTAAAGGCAAATAATTCACATTAGAGAATTTAGCTGTTTTAATTTGTAACTGCATCATTAGCGTTGGGAAAGCCCTCCCAGCCCCTGGAGTCCACCCTGTGCCTGATGCCCACCTTGTCCCCCAGCCCAGAGCTCTGAGTGTCACAGCCAGTCCTGCCTTGGGCACCTCCAGGGCTGGGCACTCCAACCCTCCCTGGGCAGCCCCTGCCAAGGCCTGACCACCCTTTCCATGGAGAAATTCCTCCTGCTGTCCCACCTGTCCCTCCCCTGAGGCCTGAGGCCGTTTCCTCTTGTCCTGTCAAATGGGAATGGATTTCCTTCACAAAACCTTTCTGAGCATCGTCCAGCATTCCCACTGAGACACCCCAGCACAGTGAGCTGCTTGTAGGTCCGAACTGCAGAATGTGCGGTCAGAGATGGACCAGGTGGTGGGTGGAGGAGATCAAGACAGATGTTTGCAGCTGCAGAGCACAGCTGGGCACATTTATAAGAAATACATGGAGCCATTGGAGAGTGTCCAGAGGAGGGCAATGGAGATGGGGAAGAACTTTAAAGGGAAGTGTGTGAGGACACTGAGGGCATTTGGTGTGTCCAGCTGGAGAAGAGGAGATTGAGGGGAGACCTCATTGCAGGGACAACTTCCCCAGGAGGGGCAGGCACTGAGATCTGCTCTGGGGTCACCCAGGGAATGGCTGGGGCTGTGTCAGGGCAGGGTGAGGTGGGATCTCATGGAAAGGCTCTTCTCCCATGGGTGAAGACCCATGGGTGGTGGGCACTGCCCAGGCTCCCCAGGGCAGTGGGCACAGCCCCAAGGCTGCCAGAGCTCCAGGAGGGTTTGGATGATGCTCTGGGGCACAGGGAGTGACTCTTGGGGATGGTCCTGGGTAGGGCTGAGGGTTGGACTGGCTGGTCCTTGGGGATCACTCCCAGCTCAGCACATTCTGTGATTTCCACACGTGCCTGGGTAAGAAAGCAGTTCAGTGGTGGTTTTCTGTGTATATGGAGAGAAGTGAGTGGAAACCCTCTTGAAGGACTGGAGTTTAAATGTGATCTGAAATATTAATGAACCCTCATTTTCAGGCGGTGGGACTTCCTTGAGCAAAGCCATATGTTGTGGTCACCAGGGACAGGAGGACACTCAGTCTGGGCTTGCATGAATGTGACAATGTTGAGAACATTGACCTCCAGCACTGAGACAAGTTCAGGGCCTCAGCAGTTTTCTTCTCTGTCCTTCCTTCCTCAGACATTCCTAAAGGAGATGTTCCTAAAGGCAGTCACGTTTCTTTGCATTGTGTCATGTGCCCAGGTGTCAAACCCCACAGATTTTTTTGTAGGCTGCTGCTGTACCTTTCCCTGCACTTCAAAAGATTAAATTGAACTCCTTTTAAATGAAAAGCAACAGCCTGAGCTGATAAATCAAAGAGGATGTTACCCTGGGCTTCATCATTAAAGATTGATGTGTTCTCCCTGAGCTTCCTGGAATGGGAATGTGTTGTTTGGCCTCTCCTTGGGCTTCTGTCCACAGCTGGCACTGTGGGCTCATGGCATGTTGCCAGGCTGAGTCTTCCTGCAGTGATTCCTTCACTTGCAGAGGTAGACCCACCACCTCCAGCCCTTCTGGGGCTCTTCCTGGTGTTTTTCCTGGTGAAGGACTGAGGTTGTGTCCATCAGGGCAGGAGGTCACCCACAACACTGGGGTCTCGGCACAAAGGAGGTGGCTGATGTCTGCTGTGACTTTATTGAGGTGTCTCTGGTGTCTTCTGCAGGTCTGGCATCCAAGAGCAGCTGTGGCACTTGGGGCTGCTGATGGAATGGCTGCAACCTCAGCCAGCCCTGCCCTGTCCAAGTGAAGTGACTGTTCAAAGTGGTTTGCAGGGATAGGTGGGGTTGGTCACCTCCAGTCGGGTTTTAGAAGTAGACTTGGGGTTGGTGGAGCCACCTTTGGAAAATTATAGCCCATTCTCAACCCCAAAACGAAGTTGCAGGTGGGTTGTGAGGACAGGAATGTTGTCACATCGGGCACCTGCAGCACCAGCACTCTGGGACATTCCCCCAGCGTGCCAGGAGAACCCCAGTGGGAGGAGGAGGGATGTCCTGCTCCCTGCTGGCAGCCAAAGTGCAGAGCTGTGCATCCCAAGTGCCTCCAACAGTGCTTCTCCACGTACCAAATCACCACCTTAGCCCTGGGGACATCCCAGAGTGTCCTGAAAGTGTGCTCAGGACTCGAGGGATTGTTCTGTGCCTCTCACTGAACAAAGAGAGTGATGAGTTGCTTGTGCCCAAGTAGATGATGGATATGAGACGGTGCAATGGAGTGGTTTTGTCCTGGGTGAAGATTGATGGATTTGGGCAATGCTGCCTCCTTTTTTCCCCCCTCTACATCCAAATTCTATTCAAAATCCTCCCATTCGGCAACTCATGAAAATTAACTGAGCTGCTTTATGTGCCTTGGAGTTATTTCCATATTTTACCCTACCCTTTCTAAAATAATTTAAAAACCCTTGGAAGCCATAACATCCAGAGGCTGGGAAAGTACCAGACAAACATCTTAGTGTTGTTCCTGTTGAAATATTTCATGTTATTGTGATTGAGCAAACATTAGGATAATTTTTAATAGTGACATATAGAAAACACTACTGAAAATGTTTCTGAGATACTCCTGACTTGTTTATATATTGCTGTAAGTGTTATAAAAACAATGGGAAAATCCTCTGGAATTGAATATTTGTTTATTTCCAAAGAGAACTATTAAATTAATCACACCATATTTAAAGGGCAGCATTTGCATTGGGCTGACCAATGAATCACAACCAACAATTTGCTTTTTATAGCTGAGAGTAGAGGAGAACATACAGGATTAGTAAATGATCCATAAACAACTCCTGCAAATGACAGCTGTACATTTCAAATTTTCATTTAGGGGAATGAAAAACCAATCCCAGCGTGGTGAAGGCCCCGGAAAAGTCATGACTCTTGTTGACATTGGTGAGTAATTTCAGTTTTTAGGGATGTGGAGTGGTGAGTGTGGCAGGGACTGAACTGTGGCAGCCCTGAAGGTTTGGGCTTCGTGGACTTTTCGTGGCATTTGGTTTGGTTTTGGACTGATTCAGCACCAGTGTCTTTTAATCTGGAGTTATTTCAGCATTATAAAGAATATATTTGTGGAAGTCTTTGGAGACTTTCCCAAAAGAAAAAAGCAGCCACGAGAATGGGCAGTGGACAATAACCCTGTAGGAATATTATACATTCTAATGGGCTCAGAGCAGGAACTCCTTGGATTCTGATATAAATCCTGAGCCTCCCATTAATTATTCCCTTTAGTTCTGAGGGCTGAGGTGGCAGCAGCGTGAGATATACTGGGAGTGATGGCTCTCCCAGTGACTCACTCCTGGCCCCGAGCAAAGCACTTCATGTGTCTGTGGCTCCCCTCAAAGAGGGCCTTTCCTCCAAGGGAAAGCTGGTGCCAGCCCTCCTGAATTAATGTCTGAGACATGCTTCGAGTTCCTAAAATAAAAGATGCCTCCAACAAGTCAGCATTTGCCAGGGAAAAGCAGAACTCCAAGCAGCTGATGCAAAAGGAGTTTGAGGCGCTGCAGTCACCTCCTGCCACACGGAGAGAAATCCCAGGTTTCTTCAAAAATTGAGGGGGTAATTGATTATATATTCTTGGAGTTAATGCTCGAATCAAAGGAGGATGACAGCCTGAATTTGTTATATTAGAGGCACATTATATCTCTGAAACTCACTGCAGTATGCCCTTTGGGAGGCTGTGATGAATGAGCCCTTTTTGTGGCACATCTTTGCCCACTGTACATTCCTGGGTGCAGAGGTGCTGCTTTTCCATGGATTTCCTCACTGTGAGCACAGCTGACCAAACTGCCTCCCCAAATGCCACCCCTCTGGAGGTGACAGTGACTCTGGGGAACATCTCCTGGTGTTTCAAGGGAATTCTGATGCAGAGAGAGGCAGGGAACTGGCGCAGGGATGGAAGGGGTGGTGGTGGGAGGTGAAGGGATGCTGACAAGTGTCAAGGAGAGGCTTTGCTGTGCAGAGCCATCAATCCTCCTGCTCCTCCTTCATTGCCTTTGGCAGAAAATAGGGCTGGGGAGGCTTCAGATAAATCAAGCAGCTGGATGTCTCTTGGCTCAGTGTTTCCACAGGGGTGTGGCATTGGGGGAGCTCTTGCCTTCCCCCTCTCCTGAGGTGTCCAAGCAGTGGCTTCCCAAGCCAGTGACCTGCAGTTTGTACCAGTGCCCAAACAACAGCTGGAACCCAGATTTCCAGTTGGTGCTTTTTGGTTGGTCTGATTTATTTTTTGAGGTATTTTTGGTGTATTTTGTTCCATGCTCCTGCTGGGGAAGGTGAAGAGCTGTCATGGAGCAGCCAGTTCTCCATAAGATTGTGAGATTGATGCAGTTTGACAAGTTTTATTGCCTCAGCTAGACCTGATAGCACCAGGAAGCAGCTCCCCTCTCAGTTTTCCTCCATAAAAACAATAATACAGAAAACCAGGATAAGTTGTTCTGTCACCAACCGTAACCAGTATGAGGAGAAAAAGTTGTAAGCTTGGTAAAACTAGAATTAAAATAAATATATAGAAATGCATGTAGAGGACAGGACCGTATTTTTTTTAGCACAGACTTCTACTTTTTTGGCTTGTTTTGCCTTTATTATTCTTACCCCAGCGCTTAGGTGTGACCTGGCAGTGTTCCTTCAAAGTTTCTGAAATCCTTTTGGCCACGTGGGCTTTTTAATTATGCTCAAAATCCTTCCAACTGCATCAGCAGAAAGTGGTCTTTAGCGTTTGCCTCCTGTGGAGCTGGGGAAAAGCCAAATTCTGTCACTTCTGGAAGGAACACTTTTGGCAGAGCTTGAGACTGAATCGTAAATTATTGAATAATTGACATTCTCAAGTGCAAGGGGAGGTTTTCAATCGATATGAGGTGGCTGATCCTTCCAGTGCTGGTGGAACACAGAAGGGAGATCCGTGTTTTGGGCTCTGTTGGAGAAGCTGGAGCACAGGAAGGGTGGGATGCACACCTAGAAGGCAGTGATTTTATTTTACAGAGGGGAAAGGGACAGCAAAATACATAAAATCTGTTTAAAATTGAAAATTATACCATTATTTAAATATTTCAATAGTTCATTTTAATGGTTTGGTGGATAGAAACATCATGGGAAGCAAAGCAAGGGGACAAGAAGAGTTGAAAGACAGGGAGGAGAGAAACAAGTGACTGAAGGAGGGATTGAAAGGAATAAAACAGGGATGGTGGAGGGTGAATATTTGCATGGACATGCAATTAATGCAAAGAAAGACATGGAACAGTCAGGTCAGCAGGTGAGTGTTGCTTTGGGATGTCTCCAGGACACCTGGGCAGGTCACTCAGCCCTGCAGGGTCTCTGGTAGTGCTTGGGATAAAGGTATCAAAAGATGCTTGTAGTCTTTGATTTTAGTTTAAATTTTGGATTAATTAAATTCATCTTTGATAAAACATATCGCTGCTTGCAAAGCAAACGTCCATATGACACTCTGAAAGCCATTTGAGTGAAAACATGGATGGATTTGCTGGGTCCCAGTCCCAGTTCTTTACAATTTGGATTCGAAATGCATCTCTTCTGCTGTTCATTCATATATGATGCAGCAAATACTTTGTGTCTTGCTGATGATTTGAGTTCTTTTAGTTTAAAACCATCTTTCAATATTGCAGCTGTTGCTTAAGCAGAACCTCCTCCTGAGCAGAAAAGCAGAAGCTCACAATGAATTTTCAAGTGATTTTTGTCTAGTGAGGGAATCCATGTAACTACTTAACTGGAAGTCAACTCCTTTAGCTGAATAACTAATAAAGCCAGTTTTTCCGTGGCAGCTTTAATAATTGCTTGCTAAACTTTGCCTTTGGAGGCTAACTTTGCCTTTCAGGGAGAACTTGATTATTGAGGCCTTTTCAAGCTGCCATGGCTGCCTCTGACAAGCCTGGGAGGGCTGGATTGATGTCCCCTGCACTGGGTGCCCAGGGCTCATCTGCATTCAGCTGACACCCCTCTGCACTACCAGAGTATCCCCATCATGCCACCACCTGCCCAAAGGAAGGCTGGAAATGCCTCTGGCTTTTGTTGGCCTCATAAAAAGGCACCACAGTGAGTGGAGGGATATGAGTTGAGAGGACTTGGTGGTTGCTGTTTGCTCTTGAAACTGCTGGGACAGGCTTTGTGCAGTGTCCCTTCTCACACACCCAAAATGACTCCTATTTTCCAATGTGTTTCTTGATTTATGATTTTATTTGCATTGCCCCTAGCTGGTGTCAAAGGTCTGAAGGACTAGAGGTCTAAAATTATTAGAAATTATTCCTTCCCTTGAAAACCAGATTTGCCCTCTGAGCATCCCTCCAAACATCCCTCCCAGCGTCCCTAAAAGCACTGCCTGGCTCACAGATTGAGGACCGTAGGACATCACGAATCCTGGAGGGGCTCGATGTGATTGAAAAGCAAATATCAGCTCCAACAGCAGCTTGGAGCAAGACAGGCATTTCCAGAGGCCTAAAATAGCAGCTCTTTTTATACAATCTCAGCCTTCTTGTCTCTGCAGCACAGTTTGGTATTTAAACAAATTTTTCCAATAATTGAAAATTAATTTGGGGGGATTCACTCCTGTGGGCACAGGAGAGACAGTTTCACACAGCCCAGCTGGTTTGGCTGATTTCTGGGCTCCAGATACTGCCCCAGCCGTGGAGGAAATCCTTCACAATTCTCTCTGATCAACAAAACCCATGAGGCAAAGTCCTAACAGACAGGGAAAATAATAGCAGTGCAGCTCCTGCTCGAAGACAGGGCTCAAAAAGAAAGCCCAGGGACAACGTGGAGTCTCTTAGAAGAGAATAAAAGGAAAATATTTAGTGGAGCCCACACTGCTGCACTCCTGAAGTCTTCAAACTCTTCAGCAGGGAAAGCAGGAGCAGATTTGATCCAAAAGCCTGATAATTGAAAAGTGGCAAAAGACAGCTTAGGAAATCACAGAATCATTTGGGTTAGAAGGGATCTCTGAGGTCGCTGTGTCCAACCTTTGACCAACCCCCACCTTTTCAACCAGAGCAGAGCACCAAGAGCCACATTCGGTTGTTTCTTGGACCCCTCCAGGGATGGGGACTCCACCACCTCCCTGGACAGCCCTTGAAAGGGAAAAAAATCCAACCAAATCCACTTATAAAACAACAACACCCCTAGCAGTGTGGAAGTGAGCAGATGGCACTCCACCTCACACCCTGCCTTTTCTGCAGGGAAGTTCCTTCACCTGTGACCTCTTCGTGGTGTCCCCACTTCTCCACCACCTGTCCCCTCCAAAGCTGCTGTAGGTGAACAGAGTGGCTCCTAATTTCTTTTCTTTTCTTACACAGGGATGGAGAAAGGCTGGGGAAGCCTTGAGTGGATTTGTGCCACACATTTAGAGGGCAGACCCACAAGTTGGGAGACTCATCTCCCAAATTCAACTCATTAATCCACCGCTTTTCCTCCTCAACTCACAGACTGCAGCTCCTGTCAGCTACGATTCTCCTCGAGAAAGCTTTGAAACAGTGGGAGAAGAGCCTCTTTCCCCTCTTTGCTCAACTCTCAAGGCACTTTGGAGGAGGAAGAAGGGGATTCAGTTCAGCAAACTCAGCTCACGCTGCAGATGTCAAAGCGCGGAGCTTGTTTGTCGTCAGCGTTCGGAGGGGAAACTTTGCTCTCGGAATCACTGCAGAAAACAAGCTCGCCTGTCTAAAAAGCCTGCCTGGCTGCTGCATTTCCAAGCAGATGAGTTCTTTCCCCAGATCAAATAGCTGAAATACAATCCCTCGCCAGGTAAAGCAAAAACTTCGTCGTCTGCATCTTTTTCAAACGCAGCCGAAAAGCGCTCCAGGTTCTGTGTGGGCTCTTTTGCTGCATTTGGAGATCACTGACTGTGCTGCTGTGCCACTGCCACGATCAATGATAACAAGCACGTCGAGATAAGACATCAAAATTCCCTTTTAGTGGTAGTTACAGCTCGGTGGAGTCGCACGCTCCCAGGATGTTCACCGGTATATATTTATTTATGGAGCATTTGTTTATTCGTTTGTGTGCCTGCATGAAAAAATGGAGAGTATTTGGGGGAAAAACAGAGTTTTCAGAGGGTATTTCTAAAAACTAAGCCATTACTGTGGCTTTTGCAGCGATTATGGGCTGTGTCCTGCTGTATTTACAGATTTGGTTGGATTGTGACCTCTCACAAGGTTGGATTTGACGATCTTTGAGGTCTTCTCCAACCTCAAAGGTTCTGTGACCAGTGGGACTTTATCCTGAGTAAAGGAGTGTTCAGGCAGCATATCGAGCTCTTAAATCCCATCCTTCGTTCCTTGTGCTTTAATTGCGTGTGATCTAGAGTGATTCAGTGCCAGGGAAGAGAGAAAAGGTGCTTTATAAATAAGTCATTTTCCTGCTGAGAGTCCCCAAACGTTGGTTTCACATCCTGTTATTGACACAGGTCGTGCCGTTCTGCTGAATTTTAAGCCACGCTGAATTTTCGACGTTGTTGTTATAAAGATAATGAACTGCAGTCGTTTCAGCTGATACTGTTTGCAGAGGGTCACCTCGCTGAGTTATTGGGGAATAATTCTGGTTTAAACAGAGGTAAAAAACGACCCAGAGAGATTTCCTTTGTCTCATTAAAGTCCATTTGAAGGTGTTATCTCCACAGGCTTTATTGGAAAAGGAGGAGCTGTTACTACACCATGGAGGATGATGATCATGCTCTCCAAGGTATGTCCTCAACTCTGATTTCTTTATGCTGGGAAGGGAGTCAGGCAGGAGAAATGAGTCAAGCTGAAGGTTGGGAGCACCTCCAGTGCCAGGGTGTGTCCTCTGGAGGCCCAAGGAAAGGCCAGCCCTAAAGGAACGGGTTATTAGCATGGATAGAGGCGGGTTTTGCTCTCAAATCATTAAATTCTTCTTACACCAAAAATTCAATAAACCAAATCCCCTGGTGTGACTCATAAAATTTAAGGAAACCGAGTGCCTGGAGACAGATTAGGATTTATTGGACTGCTGGGTTGTCTCTCAGAGCAGCAGCAGCTGGGAGGTCCAGATCCCACCTGAGCTCCAAGAGGAAACCATCCGGCTCCTGCTCCCGAGAGGAGCATCCCAAGTGTGAAAAAATTTGCATCAAAGAAAATTAATTGCTGGCTGTGGCTTTACTTCCTGAGCCTCCCCTGTGAGGTTCAGCAGTTCCACAGCTCCGAGCTCGGGGATTTGAGTGACAAGCACTGGGAGATTTTTCTCTGCTGGGAAAACATCCCAACAAACACCGGGAGCTTTCGACGATCCGTCTCCCCTGGCCTATTTCACTTGAACACAGTTGGAAGGTAAGAACAAACTTCCAAATGTCCAAATAATCCTCAAAGCTTCTTACAATAGCTCGCTGCAGAGTCCCCAAAGTCTTGGTAGAACAAAATTTATATTGGATGTCAAAGCCCAGCAACTGATTTGTAGTTGCATTAAATCTAGTGCAGTCCTGGAACAAAAAATCCAGGGAACTGACATTTTCTGCTACTGGATGTCCAGGCTGTTATTGCAAAGATTTTCTTCTTCTGTTGCTTTGGAGGGGAAAAGGGCTTTTTGAGATAATTTTCCCTATGTTTCAACTAATCTTTGCCTTGTGCAAGTTGATTTTAAACTTCCCCTCGTTAATTAATACACATGTAAAGCACACTGGGTAGCCACTGCTCAGCATTTCACCATTTCCAGTCCTGGCAGAGCAGAGAAACAGGCAAAGCAATTAATAATTCACCTAATTTAGAATGAGCTACACAAGTTCCAGCAAAAGGCCAGAGAGCATTTAAATGGCACAATTTGGAGTTAAACTGAGATTTCTGGTTTTCTAATTTGTAAATGGGTGAGGACTTTAAAATTTGTGATGTGTTTACAGGGAAATGTTCACTTCATAAAAGCAGGAGAATTCCTAGGGCAGGGAAGCTGTGGATGTTCCATCTCTGGGAGTGTCCAAGGCCAGGTTGGACAGGGCTTGGAGCAACCTGGGCTGGTGGAAGATGTCCCTGCCCATGGCAGGGGTGGCACAGGATGGGCTTTGAGGTCCATTCCAGGAAATGCTGTGGGTTTTATGAACATTTCCACATCCTTATTCGTATTTCCTTCATGTTCAGTGTTGTAAACTTTGATCAGGAGTCAAATTCCACATGAGAGCCAGGCAAAGCCCAGGAGGATGGCCAGGTTTCTTTGCCACACTGAAAGTGTTCCAAGCCAAGCCTTTGGTACAAACTTGGGTAGGAGTGAGAATTTGTCCTGCATTTTGCTTTGCACCCCCAATGCTGGACTGTCCCTCTGCTCTTCCCCTCCTTGCCCACCACTGATGGGGCCAGAGGAGCATTTTCCTTCTGCGTGGTCCTTCCTGGCTGTGCTTGGGACTGGTGATGTCAGGAAAGGCTGATGTGCTCTGTGTTCTGAATACACAATTCCCATTGCTTTGCAGAACCTCTGGATTTTTCTTAGAATTATAGAAATATCATTTAGGTTAGAAAAGCCCTCTGAGATCCTCCAGCCCAACCTTTAACCCAGCACTGCCAAGCCCACCATTAACCCACATACCCAAGGGACATTCTTCCCAGCTGGAACATTTTTTAATTACTAAAAAGGTAATTATTTGTGGCTTTCACATTCCTCCTCACAGTGGAGGAGGAACAAGCTGGTCATCTCCTGTGGAAGGGGATGGGTAACCCCAGCTGATGCCTGACCTGCCCTTGCAGTGCCTGTTTCATTTGCAACCCTGAGAAATCTGCTTAATCCTACTGAGACATTTTTAACCCCACAGACAGACCAAATGAATTTATCCATAAAACAACTGAGAGCACGTTCCCAGCAGGGAAATCAGATTCTCTCTGCTTCTCCATGGCCGTGGCTGAGGCCACAGTGTTACAAATGCCATTACCAGCTACCATTAGTGGCACCTCTGGGCTCTTCGAGGTGTGATAAATATTTCCCCTTTCAAACTAAGCAAAATTCAAATTACATTAAAAGATACACTTAGTTGGGCAGCTGTTTTAGCAGGTAACATTCTAGTTAACAGGCACTGAATGGGTTAGTCATGGTCAAGGGCCGCCCAAACCGGTAGCACGAGTGAGCATTTCCTAAATTCATCTCCAAAAACACGTTGGCCCAAAAAAAGTAGGCTAAAACCCAAGGCCATCTGTGCATGAGAAGGTTCCCTACCAGATCACTATTAATTTATTTGACAGCTTTTAGGCCGAGCTCGGATATTAGAGCTGTCATTGTAAAATACTTCCATTTTTCCTTCAACGCGGCTTTGAGACGCTTCTGCTTTGAAGTTGTGTCAAAGGAACTCTGAATCAGGAGAAACTTGAACATTTTTTAAGTTGAAAGTCTGAACGGCCTCAATACGCTGTATAAAATTGTTCTGAGGATCGAACCTCCTACTATGGTACCCTGGAGCATTCACTCACTTTCAATAAATCTCTTTAAATAATTTCTCACTTGTCCTTATTATTACTAACAGCCAGAGCATCTCAAGGCAATGTCAGAGTAAAGGCTTCGTCTAGATGCAGGAGGAAGGCTCATTTGAAAGTTAACATGAAGGAAAACTAAGCCAAATGTGAACTTTTTTGGGGAAAGTGACTTTTTTTCTTTTTTTGCATGAGTTTACAGATGCCTGGCGTGGATTCCGTCAGAAAAGTCTCTGTTTCTTTGATTTGGAGAAGTTGCATTGTAGTTGAAGTACATTGAGAATGGAGTTTTGGAGGTCTGTTTTTCTCACGTTGAAAGCTTTGTTTTTATTAGTTTCCTTTCGTTACCTCTGGAAAAGCTGCTTTCAGCACCTGCTGGGAATATCTGCTCCTAAATAATTTCGGGTTCTGAGCTCCTTGGCTGTGTCCCAGTGCTTCAGCAAAACAGGCCTGGCCACAACTTCCTCTTATGAACATCCCGTGACTTTGGGGAAGGGTTTTGATTTGGTTTCAGTGCTTTGAGTTTATTGCAAACCTCTTTATTGATCATCACGATGTGGATGGAGAACTCCAGCTGGGGAGTGAGTGTCCCTCGTCTTCAGCTGGGTGTCAGGCTGGGCCTGATGTCCAAACCATTTAGTCAGACAGGGATAGAAAGGTAATTCCTAACTCTCACCCAAGTAATTATCTGAATAAATGATGTAATTCCCCATGGGAAGTGAGTTGGAGCAAAGCAAAAACTTGGCCAACAAGTCT
The DNA here is from genome assembly GCA_013396655.1 of Campylorhamphus procurvoides. Taxonomy (NCBI): domain Eukaryota; kingdom Metazoa; phylum Chordata; class Aves; order Passeriformes; family Dendrocolaptidae; genus Campylorhamphus; species Campylorhamphus procurvoides. The sequence goes on along the minus strand of WBMV01002863.1, from coordinate 39,060 downwards.
TCCAGCCCCTCATGTGGCATTGACTCTTTGCTGCACAGACCACAAAGCTCTTCCCAGCGTTTCTGCCCCTTCAACCCAATCCTTGTGGGTTCTGTGATGCCAATAATATTCTCTGCCTTAAAGTTTATTTCCTCATGAGGAATTTGATTAAACCTGTGGCTGCTGAAGAGACCCCCCAAAGTGAAAAGATTCCCTCTCAGGACTGGCACTGCTGAATTTCCAGTTGTTCTCTTAATGCTGGGAACTACAGAGACGGAGGGGAGGCAGCAATTTAACTTCATCAATATATAAAATATCAAGCTAAAATCAAATGTGTAAAATATAAATCTGAGACAATATTCTCTGCACTTCTTTCCCTGAAAACTCTCCCTGATCCCTGTTGAAATCATATTATTCTGCAGAAGATCCTTCATGTGCCAGGATATTTGGTAAGGAAGGATCAAATCAGGGAGCAACTGTTCATTTTTGGTGTTTCTGTGGTTTTGCTCTTGTAGAACTGCCAGAAAGTTTTCAAACAAGGTTTGTGGAGAGCGAGGGAAGCCAATTCCCTCTTTATGGTTGCTTTTTATCTCATAAACAAACCCTCAGCTTTGCTCCCAGTCTATCATAGAGGAGATTGAATCTCTATAAAACTCCTGACAACTGTGGTGATAATTTCAGCCTCCTGGTTTATGAGATTATAAAAGGCACTTTACCCTCAGCAGTCTGAAGAGCTGGGTTTGGACAAGCTGCAGTTGATGACCCAGCCTATTCATTCTGAGGCAGAGAGGGATGCTGAAGCCTGGCAGTGCTTTGTGACCGAGTGACACGGTGTGGCTGTGGGCTTTGAGAAGAGAAACAATTTAATACAAATCCCTGCTACTACAAACCAAAGAAAAGGATCTTTGCAAGTGTAGCTTTCAAAAGATACTTTATACCAAGTGCTGGTGATTGCAGGGGTGACAGGAGCACGGGTAGGCTGATCACATTTAATATAAAATGATATAATTAGCAGGATATTTGTAGGGGAAACAGCAGTTTCTTACCTACAATGAGCTTTTCATGGAGCACATTGCATTTTGAGGTTTGGCCTCCTCTACTGGGTGATAACAAGGGGAAATGGCCTCAAGGGGAGGTTCAGTTTGGATATTAGGAAGAATTTCTTCACTGAAAATGGGTTTAGGCATTGGCACAGGCTGCCCAGGGCAGTGGGAGAGTCACCAGCCCTGGGAGTGTCCAAGAACGAGTCTCTGTGACACTTGGTGACATGATGAGTTAACAAGGTGATGTTGGGTCAAAGTTTGGCCTTTGGAAGCCTTTCCCAACTGCAATGATTTTCCAGGGCTTGTGACCTCTGGCTTTTCCCACTGGGGCTCCTGTGCCCTCTGTGTGCAGACACGGGCACTGGAGTTGCCAGCACACCAGGGCTCTGCCAACCTCAGCTGTGCCAACCTCAGCTGTGCCTCTGCCATCACCACCATCCCCAGCAGGAGCTGTGGAGAGCCAGCAAAGCCTGGCAGCAATTGGGCACTCAATGGGGCACAGCCTGTTCTTCCCTGTCTCTGCCAGGGCTCTGCAACACCGGGGGAAAAGCTGTGAAACAGCAGAGTGTGACTTCTGAACCAGCTGTTGTTTTCCCTCCCATCCCCTCGGGAATCTTCTGGGTTTGGGGATTCAGAGGTGGGAAAAGTCAAAGCAGGAATCCATCATGCCAAGAGCCTTCAGGAGGGAGGACATCAATGTGCATCCACCCAAACAGGAAGGGTCATGAGACCTGGAGGAAAGCAACGTTGGGTCACTGGGCTGAACTGGGAGAGGATGTCAAAGGGAAGAGGAGGAGACTCCTGGAGGGAGAGAGAGATGTCTGGGAGATTCTGTATCCCAATTTCTCAGGAACCACAGGAAAAAGACCCCAGTTCTTCTCGCAGGGTGTTGGTTCTGGAGGGGGAGGTAAAGCCTAATATTTAGATTTCTTTCTGATTGACAGGACTGGGACTCACAATGGGAAAAGACAGAGAATGGGAATTCCTGCAGAGGATCCAGAGGGGCCAGCGCAGTGCTGGAGACACTGCAGATGGTTCAGAAACATGACAATAGAAGCAGATAAATCTTTTAATTAAATATTTCACATATCAGTCGTAATTACTTCCAATTAGCACTAATGAAGTGAGGATGGTGCAAACAGGCAATATCATCTGGTGATAAGCATTTTTTAATTAATATGAATGGCAGGGATAGTACTAATTGAGCCAGTTTGGGTTGGGTTTTTTTAATACTTTGCTGTTGAAAAAGTCTCTTTTTTTTGAGTTCCTCTTCCCTTTCCTCTCCCCTTTCTCTGAAATTTCCTCTCCCCATTCTCTCCTCCCCTGCAGCATTATTTTCCAGTTGTAATTAAAATATCTTGAGTATTCCAAGCTGACTTTTCCCCAAGAAAGAAGAGTCTCAGATTTCTATTTTATATATTTGATTTTTATGTATTTTATATACTGATGAAATTAAATTATTCCTCCTCTCCACTGTTTTAGTTCCCATTATTGATAGAACAACTGAAAATGGGATGTTTGTGAGGGAGACCAGTAAAAGTAAATTCACTGTGCAATAAGGAGAGAAGTTCAAATGCCAAACCATCAAAGAGAATCTGAAATCTTGTCCTCTCAGATATTGACATCCTTTCTCAATATTCAAGGTTCTTTTTAGGAATCCCAGGCACAGAATATTTGGTAGCTTATTCCAGTGAAGAATCCAATATATAATTGTCTGCAGAGTGTGTGAATAAAGCCTTCAAGATAATCCTAAATCACATGCAGCAGATTTATGTGGATGGTTTGGTGTGTAGCCATGTCATGTAGGGCATGATGGAACCATTCAATCCCTTTGGTTTCATTTAGTCCCCTGAAGGAGTTTTGGGACCTTGATGACTCCTGGAGGTGCAGAAAGTCAGTGCCTTCCTTCCCTTCCTCACCAGCACAAGGGAGATAATGCAAAACTGCATTAAAACTTGGGAAACCTTGATTAAAAACATTGTAATTTTCTTGGTGCAGCCTCCTTTGCTCTTTTAAAAGCCATCAGAGAGGATAATTACGCCAGGCCCAGCCCTGGATCAGGCTGATCCCTTTAATTCCCTTTGGTTTCTGTGGAACTTGGGAACACTGAGCCCATTTCAATATCAGTCCTTGGACAGGAGATCATAAGTCTTGCCGTTCCTAAAACAACCTATTTTTAAAACACATTAGGTGATGCTACATGAGGAGAGGAAAAATAAATTCAATCATAAAAATGAATAACAATTATTTTCTGTGCCCATTTGAGGCGAGCGTTGTCATCATAAATCAACAAGTGTCCAGTTTTGGGAGCTGGAGGGACCTGTGAGCAATTCAAGGAAATTCAGGGAGCAAAATGAACTAGGAGAGAGCAGCAGTTTTATTAAAAAGTGCCTCCATTTCCAAGACAGATGGTGTGGTTAACTGGCAAATTGGTGAGTCTCTCAATAAAATATGTAAGAAGCAGCAGACTCCGAGCTGCTTGTTTAAGCCACACTTTGTCCCTGTCAGTAAATATGTTTTAAAAGCTGCCTGTAGGTTGATAAGAATTGTCTTTCCGAGTCATTCAGGCATCTCTTTGAAATGATGTTATGGCATCCCAGCACCCAATCTCCTTGTGCTGGGCCTCTGACATAATAAATGTTATCATAAGTGTATTTGCTCTGCTTTCTACCTCTCTGGGCCCATTTCCTCCTGGTGCAGGGAATTAGACCTGAAATTCCCTCCCTCTCTTGATGACAACTTTTCACAGCTCACAAAATACCAAAGACACAAATAGGCAAGTGGGATTTTCATTTTGTACATTGCTCAAAGCACTTTATTTTTGCAGGAGGTTCCATCTACCTAAATGGAACAGGACTAGAGGGGAGGAGGAAAATGACTTGGAATTGGATTTATTGGTTTAGTTTTAATGCTGTAAAACTTGTTATTTTTTTCTTCTTTCATTTTCCCCTCATTGGTTTGATCTGCTGAGAGACTCAGCCCTGTATGATCCACACAAACCTCGTGCTGAGAGTCCTTCAGAAAGAACCACCTGGATTTTTCCAGGTGGAAATCCCTTTGGGCAGGGAACTGCTGTGCCCAACTCTGGGGTAACCACCACTATGGGCTGGAAATGCCATTTTCTGCTCTCATCTCACCTGAATCTTTCCAAAGGAGGAAGAACCTGGTTTATAGAAATGATCTGTTGCACCTTTGTGGGAAGTTGGAAATTGTTGCATCCTGAACATTTCTAACAACTCCTCAAAGTTGCTGGGCTCTGGTTCAGGCTGACTTTGATTCCAGGGCAGGAAAGTAATGCTAGTAAACTGGTTTGATCAATGAATGAATAATGCAGAAATTAACATGTTTTGAGGCTTTTGAACCAAGTGTTGTTCTCTTCCAACCTCAAAACAAAAGTCTTAATCAGATGCCCTACTGTTTTTTGCTGGAAAAAGACAAGAATCCTTGTCTTTCCGTATTAAAACCAAATTTTGCTCCACTAAAGTGGAGTTTTTATGTTTCCTGTATCCTGGTCTTTAACACAGGGGAAAAGCCCCCAAACCAAGCAAACAAACCAAAAAGAATTAATGATAGAAATCAGATTTAGGCAGAACCAGGAGATCTTAGACAACCTGCCCAGTAAGAAGTACTTTTACAGAAGCCACTCGGTGCTGAGGGAGTGCCATTTAAAGGTAAAATGAAGTCTTTAAGCTACAAAACAACCCAGGAGGTGAAGCCCCAGCTCCCAGAGGCAAACACAGGGCTGTGAAATCAAGCAGCAACCCATCCTGGGACAAGGCTTGAGCTGCTGCCCCTCTTGCACCAGTCCTGCCTGTTCCCCTCCCAGCACTGCAACAGCCAGTCCTGATCCTGAGCAGAAACAGCACTGAATTTTATTAATAATTCAGTGTTATTGACTGCTCGAGGTAATTCCCTGGTCCTTGGCAGCTGAGCTCTGCCAGGAATTGGATTTCCATCTGTGGTTCAGGAGCCTGTGGCTGTGCCAAGGGCTGAGCTGAGCCCTGCCCCAGGGAGGGCTGGAGATAAGGGACTTCCCAAGCTGGGCAGTCAAAGGTCCTGGACAGCTTTAATATTTCTTAATAAGTGCTGGTTAATAATGAGAATGATCCCATTGCACAGTGTCACACCCAGAGATAAGTTCTTGGGAATGTGATCTCAGGATATAAAGGGTACATTCCCTACATCTTTAGGTACAGGAAAACTAAAAACTTAAAGCTTAAAAATGCAGGCTAAATGGTGGTTAAATTTCTAGGTGGAGACATTAAAAGCATTATAAAAGGGAAATTTTGAGTATTTAACAAATTGTCATCACTGGACCTGATTTCCCCAGCCTGTGCTCCCAGGACTCCCTTTTCCCACTGTGCCCAGTGACATGGCACGCCCCAACCAGTGTGGCACGGCTGCAGAGCCCCCTGGCACGTGTCGTGGCACTGCTGGTGGAGGCTGCCCGTGCTGAGCCAGCCCTGGTCACCCAGCACAGCCTGAGCTGCAGGGCTTGGCTTTGCCTTCACCCACAGCCAGCAGGAGCTGCAGCTGGGCTTTGGGCACGTGGGCACAGCAGGAGTGCCCTGGTCCTGCCCTGGAGCCAGAGGATCTACCAGGACCTGCGGGCACTGGTGCCTTTGCCCCTCTCTCCACCAGCTCCTGCCTGACCCTCTGCAGGGTGGGTTACCAGGCAGCTCTGGGCAGGTGCTGCAAAGGAGCAGCAAAACAGATTTGGGCAGAGAAAACCTCCTCTCACTGCCAGGAACAAGTTTGCCAGGTGGAAATTCTGCTGCCAGTGTGTCTTGGGCTCTCATGGAATGAGGCTGAAAGAATCATCGAATCATAGAGTGGTTTGGGTTGGAAGGGACCTTAAAATCAACAAATTCCACCCCTGCCATGGGCAGGGACACCTTCCATAGCCCAGGTTGCTCCAAACTGGCCTTGGACACTTCCAGGGATCCAGGGGCAGCCCCAGCTTCTCTGGGCACCCTGTGCCAGGGCCTGCCCACCCTCCCAGGGAGGAATTTCTTCCCAATATCCAATTTAAATCTACTCTTCTTAAGCGGAAATCCATTCCCCCTCATCCTATCACTGCGTGCCCTTGTCAAAAATCCCACTCCAGCAGAAAGAAACAGGAAGAAACAGATGAGAGTGTCAACCAGGAATATATTTCAATTTGATTACATTGCCCATATAGGAGCAAAATATTTATATATACACTCTTAGGGGAAGGGCACCTCCAACTCCAGGCTGCTTTTCCCTTTGTAAAAACCTCCCTTTGATCAATCAGGAGGAAATCATGCACTGCTGCACCTTCATCCAAGTGCCAATATTATTGGAATTTTCTGTGAGAAGTTCCTCCTGTAGAATTTGGATGGCAGGAGCTCTGTAGGCTTTGTCTCCCCAGACTTCCCAAACTGGATAGGATGAGGTACAAACCACACCTCCAGCAGGCTCAGCACATTTCTGACAGCTCTCCTGTGACCAGACCTTCCCAAAGTTCTTTCAGCCTTGCAGAAAGCAGGATTGGGATCCAGAAGATCTGAGCTGTTGGTTCTGGTCTTCTAACAGGGAATGGCCTCAGTTGAGTGTCCCTCATGTTTTTGCAGCCCCAGACTGGAAACTGGACCTATGTGAGGTCACCCTGTGGTGCTTTTTGTCATCTAGAAAATTAGGCATTGAATGACTTCGTTCTCTGCCGTTTCAGGCCCAAGTTTTGCATCTTTGCCAAATCCCTGGGATTGCCTGGGGTCAAAACAGCTGATTAGCCCTGAGAGGTCAGGGTGTCAGAAATGCAGCACCAGATTTTGAATTTCAAATTGCTTTTAATTAATCTAATGAAAATTAATTGCTTCCGCTTCTTTGGAAGGTCTAGACCGGGATGAGCATTTTCATCTCCCCCATCCAGCCCTTCATCTCTCCTCGGCTGCTTTGAAGTGAGTTTTTCCAGCACTGCCATCAGCCAAGAGGGTTGTGTGAAGGAGGTGCAAAAGCTCTGCTTGTCTGTCACATCCCAGGATGTTTGGCTGAATTTTAGAAGCACAGATTTAACCAGAAAATTACTCAGTAAAGGGAGATGCAATAAAAAAGGTAAAGCATGGATGGGAAATCTGAAGATTAGAGAGCACTTCTCTTTCCTCTTTAATGACCCTCTGCTAACATGACCATTGGCTTTCTGCACATTCCTGTTAATAGATTTCTATTAATTTGGGGTCAAATTGAGTGAAAATTCAACGTGTTCACTTTTGTGTATATTTTGGTGTTTGAGTCTTAAGCCAAGCCATGACTTCTTTAAAAACAGGGCTGTTTAAAATGCTCGAGAGCTGCTCCAGTTTCCACTGATGTCTTTGGAAAGGCTGGATTTGGGCTGAGGACAGGATTGTCTGCACTGGTGGCCATCACAAGGTAGTGTTTGCCAAGAGCTGCACGTGCTGCAGTTTCATGAGCAGGACACGATTTTTATCATACCTGGGCTCTTATTTAAGGCACAAGAGTGACCTCGGACAGGGGTTATTGTAAACCATCTGCCCAAAAGTGCCTCTCACACGATGGAACTCTGTAAAAAACAATAATCCACCTCCTACATACCTTAATTATCAATGAATGAGCTTGTTTCACCTTTTAGATATTGGAAAGTTTTATGACAAGGTATTTTTGAGCATTTTCTAAGTCTACAAATCAAAAGGACACTTGTTGTGGTGAGGCTTGAACACCATATAGGAGACACAATAATTCAAAATTCACGTTCATTTGGCTTTCACTTGATTTTAATTGTTCTCTTTCTTTATTTGGATGAAGAGGAAGAAATATCTGGTTTAAGGGCTTCTTCTTCTTTCAACAACCGATGGTTCACCCTCTGTGGTCCCGCAGTGAATGAATTATTGTGGATTTATGAACATATTAATCATCTCCATGGAAACAGTTTGCAATTTCACAGCACAGGAGTTTGACTTGCCTGCATGACAATGCAGGAAGGGGCTGAGGGGACATAAAACACCCCTCCCCACTCAGGCTCACTCAGAATTATCCCCAACCAACCCCTGTCTGCTCTGGGAGACAAATCAGCCCTTCCAAGACCTCTGCAATCTGCAGGCAGCAGCTCAGGTCACGTATCCTACAAAAGACTCAACCTGCCCTTCCCCAGAGGGCTTTGTAAGGGTAATCAGGATTTTTTTTTCCCCCTGCAATGGGTTATTTAAGGAATCAAGTAGCTGGTGCTGTGTTTGGCAGGGGTTTTGAACCGGGGACCTCAGGAAACAAAACACATTCGGTGCAGAAGGAGAAGAGAAGGCTGAACAGAAGAGTGGATCAATAAGACAAATATCAGGTGTTCAGTGTGAGGGAAGGAAAGTTAAGACTAAAATTTAAAAACATGCTGTACTACAGCAAAGCTTAAAGAGGGAGAAAACCCAGCAAAACACCCCAAACCCTCCATTATTTTTTAACCAAGATCTTCTGGAGTATTGGAACATCCTGGAAGGTGGTAGGAACATTGGTGGCCTCCTCTGGACTCGCTCCAACAGGTCAATGTCCTTCCTGTGCTGGGGACCCCAGAGCTGGAAGCTTTTTGAGGAGGAAGAGGTTGGACAGACATGAAATGTATTGTCTAGAGGTGTTTCCCATAGTGAAATGAGTCCTCTTGGTCTTCGCCTGGTCTTGTTAAACCTCAGGAGACCCCACAGAATTTCCTCTTATTCCAGCTAGAATCCAATCATGTATTTTTAATTGAAGTGTCCAGAGGGATGTGTGGGGGTGGTCTCTGCCCCTCACAGAGGGCTGATGGAAGGTGGGGGCCTGGAAGTGCCTACAGCTGAAGGAATTCCATCCATGTTATCCCTCCCAGCTGTGGGAGATGGGTGTTGCAGACCAGCCCTGCTGCCAGCAGGACACCTTGGCAAGGAGGGTGGTCAGGGGAGGGGGCTTATCAAATAAAGGGAGGGAGGAAGAAGGGAAAGATGAAGCTCAGCTGTTTGGTGATGGGGTGGGGTCCATGGGCTGAAGCAAACACAAGGTTTGGGTGCTCCTGGAAAAGGTAAAGCTGCTGCTTTCAAGGTAAGGACTTGGAGTCGTAAAAGTCTCTCTAAGAACAGGAGCTTTGAGGATTGGATTTTTTCCCTTGGGGTGTTATTGGGTTTTGGCTGCTGTAGGAGAGATGGTCTCCCCAGGGCTGCTAAATTGAGTTGTTCCAGTGGTGTGTGAATTCCCAGGATCTGTCGGTGCCAGGAGATCCATCAGCCCCCTGAGTTCACACCTGTACCTTGGGAAAGAGGTTTCCCATTTGTGCCTTGAGCATTGGGGTGGTTTCCTACCAAGCTTTCTTCTCTTTCTAGTGAAAGAACTTTAGCTGTACTCAATATTTGGAGTTTTTGAGGAACATATGAGGATTTATTTGAGGATCTTGGTTTCATGTTTCATACGTCACCAGTATTAAGGAGTTATTGCATTTTGCTGCCATTGGTCTTTGGGAATGTCTTTTCCTGGAGCAGAAAGGTGGTGACTGTGCAGTTTCTTTCAGAGCTGGCCAGTGGCTCTGCCATGTGTGTGTATTTAGTCTCTTGAGGTTGCCCATCTCTGCACCATCTGAATTCAGGTCACTGGATTTGATCTACAAGAGTTGTGGAGTATTTAAATGGTGATGGACATCCAAAGGGAAGACTTTTTTTCTTCTACTCTGACTTTTTTTTGTGACATCTCCCTCTCTAATTTGATTACTGTGATTGCAATGCTCTCAAATGTTGTTTCTCTTTAGGTTATAACAAACCTTTCCTGTGTTGATGCCTTTCTCTTCAAAACTCCATAGCTGGCTAGAGTTCGTGAACAACTCTAATAATTTGGTTCCTGCAAATCCTCATAGAATGAACCCAACCTTACAGAAACATTTAGTGTCAGGAATCCATCTTACATTGCTGTGTTTCAAGGTCTGCTTTTCCTCAGTGTTTCCCTATTTTGACAGTGTTATGTAAAAATTAGTGTGTTGAATTCCACCTAGAAAATCTACAATTAATGCATAAGCACCTTTAAGAGACTTTCCTTTTGCTTTGCTTTCACAGTGTTAAACTTTGCACATTTACCTCAATGTCTACTTCCCTTGCCAAATGGACTTTGCATTCCCTGACATGTCTCAAATATTTGTTCTTTGGAAACAAGGTGGACTTCATTTTAACTTGCCATTTGGTTTGGAGTGCCAAGAGAGCTGTGTTTTAAAGCATAATAAGGCAGTTGTGTATTTAGCTCTACCTCTGTGCTACCACTGTTAGGCACTGATGGTGTCCACCGAGGCCCAAATGAGATCTCTTATTTAAGGAAAGCAGGAATAAAGCCTCGTTTCCTCCATCTAGGACCTCGTGGTCAGGCTCTTGGATATGTAAAAACCCCCATTGCTTTGGTTTGTAGGTATGGGTTGCTTTGAGGAGCTGGGAAGCTCCACAAACACCACACAGAAATCTGGGGAGTTGGAGAAGATTGCCAAGAGGGTTGTTTCTCCTTTTCTGAGCAGGGTTTTGGGTGACATCTGGGGAAGTGCTGCTCTTGCACTGTGATTTAAAGGCAGTTTGCACCTGGTTTTTAGAGAAACGAGAAGGGAGTTTTGGATTAAAAAGAAATGAGCAAAGGAAGGAAGAAACCCTGGAAGAACTTGGCAGTAAATCACAGAATGGTTCTGGTTGGGAAGAGCCCACAGTGAGACATCTGGGCCAAGCTCTCTGCTCAAGCAGGGTCTCCTTAGAGCACATGATTGCATCCAGAAGGTTCTGGAATATCCCCAGTGAGGGAAACTCTGTGAGCTGAAGTCTCTAAATGAGTTGGCAGAGCATTGGACTGGAGCAAACCCAAGTGTGATGAAGACAAGGACATGTGTCTACATTGTCCTGCAAATCTGTGAGCTGTTAAGACTTGTCTCCCTTCTCTGGCAGAGTCATAGGCAATAAAGTTGATTGCACAAGAAACCATTTGGTTTATTCAGAGGGGGATGAGGAGAATCTTCAGCTTTCTTGTGATTTTTAACTGCACATTGCAAGCCCTTTGTCAGGAAGGAGCTGCTCCTCACTGTTTGCTCGAGGCAAGAGGGCTGGAGGAGTTTGATATTTTTAGCTGTTCTCCATGCTCGTGGTTTTTATATGCTAATCTGTTTGTTTCTTTGCAGCCTTTGGAATATTCATTTCCCACCAGCTAAAATTTGACACCTGCTGTAGCTTGTATTATCACTTTCACCCTCAGAAACCCAGAAATTATTAAGGTGGAGTAATTGCTATCCGATTATATAATAACTACTTTAATCCAGCAATCATAATATGATTTGAAACGAACCCTTTTGTGCCATTGATTTTTTGGAATAATTACTGTTATATTGTACTTCTGCAAGAGTTATTCTCAGTTAACCACTTGAAAATAATATGCTCTACTTATTGAAAAAAAAAATAAATCTGATTATCATCCCCCAAAGCTCAATGTTCTTTCTCCATCTGCGCCTCAATTGTAGGGAGGCTCAGGATTGCAATGTGTGCTGGTGACCTGGGAGAGGCTGCAATGGGCTCCTTTCTGGGACTACTCTAGGAAAGACCAATGGGCCTCATTCCACATTCCAAGCAGCCTCTTTTGATGGGGGCTTTTCCCTCTGAACCAGGGATGAGGTGGGTTTGCCAATTAGGTTTAATCAGGAGACAGCAATAAAGACATTAGGAAAATTCTTTTTGTTTTCCTCTTCCCGCCTCCTACCTCTGCCATTTACTTGTCTATAGACATCAAAGTTCCTAATTAGACCAGCAAATTTGGTCAAATCAGACCATTAGTCCATTTGCAGTCAGGCTAATCTGGAAGGAGATGATGAACATACTTCATGGGTCTATTATTTTTCTTTATATCATGGAATAATTTGGGTTGGAAGGGACCTTAAAGCTTATTTTGTTCCACCCTCTGCCATGGGTAGGGACACCTTCAAGCTCCAAGCTGGCCTTGGACACTTCCAGGGATGGGGCAGCCACAGCTTCTCTGGGAAACCTGTGCCAGGGCCTGCCCACCTGGTCCATTGGATCATGCTGGCCATGGGAAGTTCCCAGTGGATTTTGCTCCTTGGTGTGCTGGTGTCTGCTGCCTGTCTGGGTCTTGTTTTGGGGCCAGAAATCCTTTGGATGTCTGTCCTGCTTATCCCAGCTGTGCCCCAGGTCACTGCCAGGGGCAGGTGTATTTATAGCTTGAGTATTTAACATTAGCATTCCCTTCCTGAAGGCACGTTCGATTCCTTCAGGCTCCTCAGGCTCCATGAGACTCCTCCTGGTTTCCCTGCTTCAGGCAGAGCTCCCTGAGTCACTGCCAGTCTTCCCTTACAGTGGGTTTTTCTCTTTTAAATTTGCTTTGCCCTTTGGATTTTGTGTAGGATCAGCCCCTTCTGGTTCTGGCACTTTAAAGAATAGTGTCTTGATTGTGGAAGATGGGCAGTAAATAGGACTTGGTTATAAGCAGTTTCTTCCTTCTCCATGGGTAAACAAGAGGTTGATGTGTTTTGGTGTTTTTACCTTTTTTCTTTTGTCTTCTTTTTGACTTGTATTTTTTCACCCTGATCCTCCCTTTCTTCCTTCACCTGCTGGAACTCTGAAATTCCTTGTATTAGTGCCAAAATCCACAGCTCAAATTTGACCAGAATGAACTGTTCATGTGGTGATGGACATGAAGACCCCATGATAATTTTTTTTTCTGTCAAGCCACTCCATCCCAGCTGTGGTTGGATCTCCCAAAGTTCCTGAATTGCAGGAACTCTCTAGCCTCCTGCACTTGAAGTATTGCTCCACATTCTTTCTCCAGCAGTGGCCAGAGGCACCTACTGAATAATCACCTCTGAATTTCATTGCTTCATGTTTTTAAGTTCAACCCTAAAATGCTGAGGCAGCTTTGTGTGTTTGGAGCCTCTTTGTATACCTTGATCATTCAAACATGAGACCTGTGTTAGGTTGGTCAGCACAAACTCCCTTCAATGTTTTTGCAAGAAAAGGCTGACTTTGACACTCTTCTAGGCTGGGTTTTACAAGGTTTTGTCATTAAATATGCATCTTTCTGCTGTTGCCACAACACGGGTTTCGTTTTATTGCTGGAGTGGTAGAAATTCCACTGTGAACACTCCCAGTCTGCTATGAAATGCTATTTATAGAGGAAACAAATGTAGCTGCAGTCCTGTACTGGGGCTTTACTGGCCCAAGCAAAGCTGTATTTCCTACCTGACAATTAGAAACACAAAACCAAGAGGCAGAAGGTGCTGTTTAAAGTCATTGTGGGTTGTGTGGGGCATCATAAACCTCGAATAGTGACTGGTGGGACTTAACAGGATGATCCGAAATAAAAAACCAGAGTGACAGTGACAAATTGCCCTTTCCTGCTGTGTCTGTGGTTGGATGAGCCATCCCCAGCAATTACTGCAGAAAGGGTGATTTGGGGGACTGTGCAGCTACAACCTCTGCTGGGAATGTGGGCTTGGAGACCCTCCCTGAGGGACTGCAGGGCTTGAGCTCCAGGTGTGAAGTGCAGGAGCCGCATCTTTCAGGCTTGAGGCCACTGGCACTGGTGTAGGAAGAACCCTGGTTCCATCTTGGTCCTGCCAAGAAGCAAACAGACAAGAGCAAACAGCCTCCAGTGGTACCAGAGGAGGCTTAGATTGGACAGGAGATGAAATTCCTACAGCCAAATCGTTGTCAAAATGCCCAGTGGAGTCCCCAGCCCTGGAGGGATTCCAAAGGTGTGAAGATGTGATACCTGGGGGCATGGGCTCAATGACCTTGGAGGTCTCTTCCAACCCAAATGACTTGATGTCTAGCCCAGCAAAGAAGGATTTTACTCCAAGGAAGGGCAATTCCAGCTGGATTAGCCTCAGGTCTGGGCTGCATGGATGGCTCCATCTCTCTGCAGGAGATGTGCAGAGCAGGGACTGAAACACCTCTGTCAGACCTGACTATTTTTCTTCCTTCTATCTTGTGTTCATAATTTGCAGATTTTGATGCTTCATGGGTGTGGCACTTTGACAATTTTCCCTTCTTTGCATTTCCAGGGGTTTTCTTTATATGTGGAAACAAACCCACCTTTGTCATATCTTAAATGAAATCCCAGAACGAGCAGAACACTGGAGAAGAGTTTAGTGTTAGGAGGTCTCAGAGTTACTGCAGCAATCACTTGTCTGGTTTAACAAGGATTTGGGAAGAAAAAAATTTAATTTAGAATGATTTCTTGAAGATTTTGGAATTATAATTTAATTCAGCTCCAAGATTATGCATGTGTCTTTCTCATCAGTATTACATTAATATATCATACATCACTCTATGGGAAAACTAAGAGTTGGAAACAAAATGGATATAAGTAATACAAACTGATGTAAACCCCCTGCAATCTGAGGTTCCTGATGATTAAATCTCATAACTTTGCCAGGCACTGAGGGTTTGTAGCCCAGTTGTCTCGGAGAAGCTGCAGTGGGTGGATGGTAAATTGTGTGTAATTACACCCTTTGGAGGTCTTGAATAACCACTTTGCCCGGCCTTGGTTGATGTATTGAGGTTGAAGAGCTCCTGTCTCCAGCAGCCCCTGCTCACGCTGGGATGTGTTTTGTCAGCAGCTCCACGATGCTCCTCTCGCTGTGAGGAGCTGCTGGGCAAGTGCTAATTTGCCTGGCAAGGGAAGGCCTGAACATCTGCCAGTCTTCACTTTGCAGGCAGCAAACAATCCAAGGGAAGAGCTTTCCCTGCTGTCGAGGTGTCAGTGCTGTCACAGGGGGTGCTGGTGCTCAGTGGGGACAGGGCCACCCTGAGGACCCAGGTGACCTGATTTTGTCAATCAATTAAGGCTTATTTTAGTAGTCTTATTTGAGTTTGGGGTGTTTTTTAATTTGAGAAGCAAAGTGCTTATAGGATAGATGTGCAGCACTCTCAAAATAAAATCAAAACTAAATAAACCAAAAAATCCCACCCAAAGAAACCCCCAAGGAATAAGACCCCAGACCCCAACCCAAACTTATGTTTTTTGCTTAAAAATCCTTTTCCTGTTCTTCTTGCTCAGTTAATATTGTTTTCCTACTGAGGCTGTGTTTGGGAAATAAGGAAGAAAGGCTGCTTGGAAAGGTGTGGAGTGAGCCCTGCTCTTGAACACCCCCCAGTTCCCTGGCAAGTGCCAGTGGAAGCAGCTTTCATTATAATGTGCATAATGTGAGATCATGTGTGGAGAAAGGTTATAAAAGCAAATGAAATGATAGCAGCTTCTTTTATAGCTCACTTAATGTGCAAGGTAACTATTTTTACGTGCCTTGTTGGAGGAAAAGAATTCATTAAAATACAGATTTCTGGCTTTTCGCTTTTTTTCCCCCTTAAAAAGAGCTTTAATCCAACAGCAGGTTTGCTGCAAACAGTTGCTGGAAAATGAAATGCTCCAAGAGTCAGGTGTGGGAAAAGTCCCCCTGGAGAGGATGGGTGAGAAACTTCCATGCTGTGTGGTCAGGTGGCAACTATTCAGAGAAAGGAATTGCCTGTTCAGCTCCCCAAACTCGCCTGTCAAATCCTTTCACTTCATTTTCTGAATGCATGTTTAATGCAAAAATAAATATCTCTGCAGAGAGTAGGGAACTTGCCAAAATGAGTAAGGCACATGCAGCTGGTCCAGACCGCTTGAATATTTAATAAGCTGGCACTCCATTTTTGGTCTGGCTCGATTTTTTTTTATTTTATTTTTAATTTGATTTTTCTCTTCCTGCTAAAAATACCCCAAACCCCCATCTTGTTGTCCAAGGAGGGAGGAGAACTCTGAGTATCAAGTGCTTTGCAAGTCGCTGTATTGACCTGTCTTAAACCTGCTCTTTGATTTCTATATTTATAAGGAGAATTCCTTGGTGAGCTCCATAATAATTTGTCCATGTCAGTGACTTCAGCTGGACCAGGGAAGCTCTGAGAACATGAGTCAGTTTTCTGACAGCTTTGCATGTTGGAATATCGTGGCTGTATCTTTATAATTATTAAGCACTTGTAGCTGCTTTTGGGGTTTTTTGAGGGTTTTTCCCCCCCCCCCCCCTTTTTTTTAACCTCCTGGGTCTTTGTTGGGAAGCCCAGCCAGCTGGGAATTGCAGATTTTTGGGTGCTTTGAAGGGAAAAGCTCATAAGAAAAATGATGAACCTTAAGAAACAGAATGTATTCTCAATTTATTTAACAAAGTGATCAGTGCAAAAGGTTTTCCTTCATGAAGTGGCAAAGTCAGAGTCTCACATTGAAGAAACAGTTGCCCAGAGAGGTTGTGGATTCCTCATCCCTGGAAGTGTCCAAGGCCAGGTTGGACAGGGATCTGAAGTTGTCTCCTGGCTTAAAAGTTTTCTGTCAAAACTTCTCTGAGTTGCTCCAAGCAGGAATTGTGCTTGATATAAGTTTTCAAGACCATTGATATAAGATTTGCAGAACATCTGTCATCTGTTCTTCAGTTGCTGCCACATATAATTTGATTTTTTTTTTTCATGTAATGCCGTTCTTTGGGATCCTGATTAAGCACAAATTATCCTGCCATCAACTCGAGCCATTTTAGTGCAAAAATAGTGCAAAAATAAAGCCCATTAGAAGGGAAAGTTGCCACAGGGACTGATGAGTGGAAAATGGGGATATTGGACAGGCAGCCTGGGAGTCTTTGGAGTTGGATAAATTCAGTTCTAGCACTCAAGGGGAGAAGCCAATGGTTATTTATTGCTGGCCTGGATTTATCTGTGGTGTTCTCGTGTGAACTGGGCTTGACTATGTGTGTGATTTTTAAAGAGTCCCAGGGGTGTGGAGAAAACAGGCAGGATGATCAAATTATAACCAAAGGTGTAACATAAAGTGAATAAATGTTAGGACTGGGTGACATGCACCTAAAAAGTGCTGCTAATTCATGGTGACATGATCCATGCAGGTGTTTCAGCAGCTGGGAGATCCCTGGAGGGTGGGTCCCTGCAGACTTTGCCTTTTTCATGTGGTCATTGGTAGGTACTGAATTTCTGGGTGGTTCTTTTGGGTGGCAGAGGAGATTCCCTTGGAGGACACACGAAATACCTGGCTTGGGAAGGGTGCTGAGGTGCAAAGCAGGACTGATGGAGTCGGGTCTAATCAAAGCCAAAGGGATGGGGGACAAGTATTTGGGACTGGAAGGGTTGTCCACCCAGGGCAATGATGGATCCCCATCCCTGGAGGGATTTAAAAGCCATGTGGATGTGGCATTTGGGGACATGGGTTAGTGGTGGGAATGGACTCTGATCTGGGGGCTTTTCCAACCTGAATGATCCCGTGATTCCGTGACATGGACACCAAGACTCGCTGGCACTTCCTTCTGCAGCACATGCTGCCTTTCTGTGGCCAGCTGGCTGCACCTCAGGGGGCCTGTCAGGATGAAACACGCTGGGAGAGAAAAAGAATTATTATTATTGTGCAGCTCTTGTGGTTATGAATGTTTAATTTATACATCTCAGGCTGTGGCCAAGCTCCATGCAAGGAACAAGATTGGGGGGTGAAAAAAAAAAGGAGTAATTACATGCTGTAATGGCTGGAGTCCTTCTCTGGAGCCTTCCCTACCTTCTAAAGTGCCTTTTTCTTAAGTTTTATTTGCAATTTCTTTTGGGGGGAAATCTGAATTGGAATGGGAGCTTGTTCTGTCCTTAGGAAATGCTTCTGGTGGAGCCTTCACAAAGAGAAGGCAACTCTTACCAGTACCTGAATAATCCTGGGGTTGGGGCTTTTGCTACTTGAATTAATTATCATGTGAAAATTGTTTGTTTGTTTATCTGTTTGATTACAGAAGAGTTTGTAGAGTTAAACTTGGATGTATATTTTCCCAGGTGATGAAGTCGGATGAATATTTAAAGTGAAAGTAGAAAATAATTTGGCTTAATTTCCTGCCAAAACACCTCAAAACTCATCAGCTTGGTGTGGATTTTGCTGCTTGAATTTGGCAGCTCAGCACCATCTCCTCCTCAAACAGGGTGAGGAAAACTCTACAACAAAGCTTTATTTGATGCCAAATCCAGCAGGATGATATTGGGGGATCACTTTAATGATTTTAATTTTGGAATGCTAATGAATCTCCTATCTCTTCCTTGGTTTTATGTGCTGGGAGAGTTGTAAGTGAAGGGAAGCAGACATTAGAATTACAAGGGCAATCATGCTTCATAATCACCAGCCAGCAGAGGGGTTTAGTTCAGCAATGAACAGGAAACATTCAGGACAGTGACATTAATTTTTTTGGCTTTGTTAGGCCCAAATGAACCAATTATAGGTGTATGATAAAGTGAAAATCCCAGCAGGAGCACATCAGCTACCCAGATGATGATTTCCAAGCCCGAGGTAGGACTATTAAAGCTATTTAGGCTCCTTCCATCTGAAAACACTTGGAAATGGGAACCTATTATAGATTTTTTGGATGTATTTGGCTTGCAAGAATTTTTTAGTATACATATATAAAGAAAACTTGATGCAAGTGCACGTGCTCTTGGTAAAACCAAGATTTGCAGGAAAAGAAATAAATCAGGATTCACGTGCACTGAGGGAACTGTTTGGTCAGGGTTTGGTGGGTTTTGGCTGCTTTTCCCAAAGCAGGTGGGGACAAGTGTGGTCCCTTCTGCTGATGGTCGTGGGAACCCTTCCCACGTGGCCACCTGAAGAGCAAGGAGAGGCTGAATGGTGGGGCAGAAGGGCAGTCTTGGGGCAGGCTTTGCTCTCCCTGCCTCGAGGAGCCAGTGGCAAGATGTGATTATATTTTATCTTGGATCCCTCTGAAACCAGTCTGGGCTGTGCATTTTTATTTTTATTTCTTCTTTTACTCGAGTCATGCCGTCGGAGTGCTTGGATACTTTTTTTCCTCCTTCATTTATTTTTCTGGAAGTGGTTCAAAAGACATTTGGAGAACTTAATGAGACAATTTGCAATTTATCTTGGTGGTGTTTTTTTTTCCTTTTGGGTGTGATCCAAAGCCATTCGAAGGCAATAGAATGGTCTCATTGACTCTGAGGAGCTCTGGGTGAGGCCCTAGATGAGAATTGTTGTTAGTCTGCTGGCAATTAGGTGATATCTCCATATGTGGAATGATAAAATACAAGGATAAATGTTATAGCTCAGCCTGTTTTAGTGTTGTTTTGCAGCTCTGTTCTGCAGTACTCAGGCTGGCCTTGGGTGTGGGTGGGGCAGACTCTTGTTTGGTACAGGAACTGCTTGAAAAACCACTTTTTTGTGGTAGTTAGGGACTACCAGAATGATAAAATGCTGTCCCAGAAATAGAAAATTAAAAAGGGAAGGTGAAATCCAGATTTATTATTCCAACAGGGATGTTTGGCAAGGTATTGTGGGTCACAAAGAAGATGAATGCACAGGCAGAGGTGGAGACACTCCTGCCTTGGGACTGGAGGTGGCCTGGTTGAGTCTGTCACAGCTCAATTTTGGGGGCTGCTGGTTGGGTTTGGCTCTCTTGGCCCTCACAGCTTGAAAACTCTTAATGGCACATTAATTATACATGAGAATATTGTGATCCAGAGGAGAGGGAAGGTATAAATGCGAGGGAAGAAACTGAGATAACACAAGAGCAGAGAGGAGAATTGAAATTGCTCTCCCTGGTAAACAAGGCTCAATGTCACCCTTTGTATTTGCTGCCTGCTGAAGGTGAGGAGGGAAAAGTGTCTCTGTGTCAATATTAGCACATGAAAAATTGAAGCTAAACCCAAACTGCCCTGGAGGTATTTCCCTGCTGGTCAGTCTTCAAGGAGCAGTGTCTGGATCAGCCCTGGAACCTTCCTCAGATGTGAATTTTATTCAGGTGGTTCAGGTTTATTTTCCAGGGTAGCTTTGCTCACATCTGAAGTGGCCACAGTTGCAATTTTGGCGCTTGTCTCATTAATAATTTCTACTTAGTTATTTAAGCGAAGTGATTGAGGATCTTATGTCTACACTTGGGCTTCTTTAGTCATAATCACAGAATGGTTTGGGTTGAGAGGAACCTCAAGGATCATCTCATTTCACCCTGTGCCATGGGCAGGGACACCTTCCACCAGAACAGGTCATCCAAAGCTCCATCTAGCCTGGCCTTCCAATGTAGCCTGTCTAATTTTCCCACCAGAAAAGAAAGGTCTAGAGCTCTGTCCTTTCAATGAGATCCTTATCCAGAAGATCCTTTTGCCCAAGTGCATTATTATGGAAGGAATCTAAAAAAAAGTGATCAATATGGCCTGAATATCTTTTTTTCTGGCCTACCAGCAAAGATAATGGTAAATGAGAATGTAAAGCAAAGAAGTCCAGTAGAATGGAGGCAGGGAGTTTGCAGAAGGTGTTATTGATAGCAGGGCTGGGCAACCATCAGGAAGAGTCTGGAGAAACCTCAGTGTTGGTTCGTTTCTGTTGAACTGAGTCTTAAGGTGACAGTCAATCTCTTATTAATGGCAACTCGAGCTAATCAGCCTTTTTTTCTAATTTAGAAAATCCAGAGAGTATTCCCTTCCAACTCAGAACATTCTGTGCCTGTAACGTTTTATTTTGGGGTGGCTCCGTGCTGGCTTGGTTGTCTTTCCCTGAGTGATGTTCAGTGTGGGATGGAGCAGAACATGCCCTGAGCCCCCACCCTTGCCCAGCTATGAACCCCTCCCTCCTCTGTGCCAGGGGGTGCTCAGGGAGCAGGGCTGTGTTTCCCAGCAGGGCTCTGTTTGTCAGCAAAGCTCTGCACACCTCAAGCTTCTCAGAAACACATGGAAATGACTCTCCTGATATAATATTTTCCCCCTCCTGTTGCTGAGTAATCTCTGGCTCTGGTTCAGCTTGCTTTGGTGGGAACTGTGAATTCCTTATGGCACCTTAGGGGGATGGTTAATAGCTTTATCAGATAATTACAGTGCTGGAAACAATATGTGATGTGTGTTCTGTCGTGGGGATTTGAGATGCACCCTATCTCACAGGGCTCTTCGTATTAATATCTTTTCTTCTCTCATCCATTTCAAATAGCAAAGGATGAGCTGGAACAGATGGTTCTGCCTTGTCCCCTTTGTCCTAGTCCAAATCCCACACCTGCTTGTTGTCCCCTGTCATTCCAAGGGAAGCTCTGTGCTGCGAGCTCTAGTTGGCTCTTCTCCAGCAGGAGAAAGGTCATACATGCCTCTTCCAAGGACATTTTCCAGGATAAGGGGCTGCTCTGCTTCTCCAAGGGAGCAATTCAGAGTGGTGGGTGGCTTTGGTGTAACCTGTGCTCTCGGAGGTGGGATTAAAGGTCTCGGTCCTTTTAGCCTGCACATCCATGTGTCTGCTGTGAATATTTTGTAATTTGGGTTTAGCAAACTCCAGCCAGGGCTCCTGAGCAGCCTCAGGGACAGTGTGTCATTCCTGGCTGGCTGAGGGAAGGCTGAGTCACAGTTCCTAAATATGCCAGCACATAATATTAACAGGGAGCAGGGTCAGGAGCAGGAGGGAAGAAAATGAGTGTGAGGAGGAGATGTTGGCTCTGAACCCCTTGGGGCTGGTAACAAAACTCATTGTGGATTAACTGCTCTTTGTTAGAGTGCCTTGAAATTCAATCTTAAAGGTTCAGCTGAAGTGTAACCTTCTGCTGTAGAAGTCCCTGAGGGCTGAACAACTTCCCCTCCAGGAAGGAGGAAGACATGGAGAGGGACCTTAATCCATCCTTTATCCAGGCCATGACTTGCTCCCTGTGACCCTTCCATGGCACTGAGTCAGCTGTGAAGGTTTTGTGCCCTTAAACCAGGCTTGTGCTGTGCTTGGTGTCCCGTTCCTTATTTAGGCCAGGCCAAATATATCTCAGAGGAGAAAATTATTCTAATAGTGTGTTTGTGCACTTAGGAATGTAAACTAATATATTTGCAGAGCCAGAAGATTGAGTAAAACTTCGAGGAGCTGGATATAAAATTCTCTTCCATCATCAAAGTAGCAGCATCGAGCCATGACCTCTCTGTGTTCAGACATGCTGCGAGGCAGGAGCAGAATTTAAATGGGACTGGCCTCCTTGTTAGCTTAAAAATAAAAAAATATTATTTTTCCCAACTTCCCAAACTCATTGCACAGAGCCCTGTGTGCTGCACTGTTGGAATACAGAGGCAGGAATTGCCCTTCAGTGATTTTTGCCTTTAACCTCCCACATCCCAGGTCCCCTGTTGGCTTTTGAGAGGCACCCAAAGGGATGTGTGTCCTTGTAACCCTCCTCAGCACCATCATCATCCTCCTGACCCTCCACAAGGACACCTTCTCCCAAGAAATAGTTCAGGTTTTACCCAGAGATAATCAGATCTCTGGGGAGTTGGTGTTGAGCCATGGGAAGATCTGACTTGAAAGCCAGGAGCTGCTTTTAGAAATAGCAAACTGGTGGCAACTGAGTTTGAGGTCCTTGGCAGGCCCTCCAAGGACGTTGTGTGGCCTCTCTGGTGGGAATTGCAAGTGTCACTTGTCTCTAAACCTGCACTGGGACGTGTCCCTTGACATGGAAATGATGAGCCACCCACTGTCCCATCACTGTCTGAACATTTCCCATCACAGGCTATTTAGACCATGACCTTCTATAGAGTACAAAAGGCAAGGTCTTCATGGTGTAGACAGTAATTTCCTACTAAATTATTAATGTATTCTAATAAATCAGGTTCTGTGATTTATATAACATCCACCCTTGGAAAACCCAGACAATTCTAAGCTTTTTACACCTTCCACGGAGTTACTTTGTGAATTCAAGGGAGATGTTTCACTAGAGCACGAGACAAGGCTGTGCAATGATCATCCTGCAAAATAAATATTCTTCTCTGTTGGAACATGAGCAAGTTTGGAAAGCAATTGTTCTTACATGACATCATTTTCCTAAGCCTGGATCCTTCCTGTTGATTACTCATATGTATATATAAATAATGAGACTTTGTGTATAATGATTCAATTTTCATTTTGATTAATCCAACTAGATTTAATTTCTATTCTGAGTGTCCTGAAGCCTCAGCTACACAAAGTCCTCCTACTCCCCACAAGGTCCTCAGAAAGGAATGTGGCACACCCCATCCTGTGTGAGGAACCTCAGAGTGAGGGGTTTCTTTCTCTGTAGTATCTTTGTTTAGGTCTCTGTCCAACCCCAAAATGTGAAGTTAAGTGGTTTTTATAAAATCAAGGAGATAAATGAAATTTAGAATGGCAGTGACTGGTGTGACCTTTCATTTTGGAAAAACGAAGTGGGGGGGTGGTTTGAGCTTCTAGTCTTCATTTTTTAAAAGCTTTGAGTTCTTTTCCTCGGTGAAGGACAAATTTGAAGTCGCACATCATCAAATATTGAATATATTTGCTGCTTATGTAAAAGAGTACTTTAGCCTAGTGAGATAGAGGAGATTAAAGCAGGCTGCATCCCCAAATTTAATTGTTTTCCTGGGAGATGCCATGCAGCCTGGCGCTAGATTGACACCGTGTCAAATCTGCTTCTTTAAAATTGCACTCAAACGACTTGCCCTCTAAATATGTCCCTGAAAACTGCGCTGGCTGATGAAATTAGGGAATTAAATTTCTGAGGAGGCATTAGCCGAGCCCGAGGAAGCCCTTTCAGTTCTGTATCGTGTGTTTGAACGTTAAATTGAGCTGCCTCCCCTCCCAGGAGCTCCGGGAAGCGTCTTCTGCTCCCTCTGGAGGGAAGCGCGTTTGCTTTGCCTGTTTGTTCTCCACTCCATCACTGAGCTCGTGGAGAAAAGTGGATCAACACCAAACTGATAAATGAGGGGGGTGTTGTTTGCTCAGATAAAGCGAGACCTGTGTCACAGGGCTGGGGACACGCTCGGTGAGAAGGTGGTGCCTGTGTGTTAACCGGGAGGGGATTTGATGTTGGCTTGGAGTCAACAGCCAATATATCCTTCTGGATCTGTCCTCCTGGACTCGGCACAGCCTCCTTTCACTAGCAGTCCTTATCAGCCTGGGCACCACGAGGAGATGTGCTCTGTGTGTGGGGATCAGATAAAGATTAAACACCACAGTTCTCTTATCAGCTCCAGCGTGAGCCGCAAAAAGGTCCGTCCACGGAGCAGCCGGCAGGGCGAGCCCGGTATTACATTTTAATATAGAAACTCTGATCAGAAAAAGTAATAAAATGCTAGAACTCATTGAAAATGCTCCTTTCCCCCCCTGCCCTGTGTCCTAGTGTGGAGGAATCCATGTGAAAATCTCAGTTTAAGCAATAAATACAAATATACCAGGGTGTACCAGGGCTGGCCAAAGCCAGGAGTGGGACTCCTTAAAGACAAGGAGAAAGGAACTATTTTCTCTTCCTTGCCATTAAAAGTGTTTGCTGGGTGGCTGACTAAACTTTCCAAATTTTAGTAAATATACAAAATAACGCATTTTAAGTTCTTGCTCATCAGAATGTGCAGTATCCACAAATACAGATTATTTATAGTGGGCCACAATAGGGAAGAGGGGTCTGAATTTGGGGCATTGGTGTTTATGTGGGAATGATTTCTGAGGGTGATAACAGGGAAGTCAAAGTATCTCAGAGAAGCCCTTTAGACATATTTCTCTGGCTTGGAGAGTCTATTTTTTATCCTTTCCCACTCTTATTACCATTTTTGCTAACAAGTTTGATTTTTGGGCTTTTAAGGCTGGAAACATAGGAGGGACATGATAGGATTTAATTTTTTCCACAGGAGAGAGATGTGTCCTGTCTCAGCAGCTTGTTTGGGATGCAATGTCTTTTATTGATACCAATATATCTGTTAGTTAGTGAGCATAAACAGTGATGTGGCTTCAAGAACGTGGATCTAAAGGGCATTTCTAAGGAGTGTTTCTCTTCTGCAAGTGCTGCCAATTAGCTTTGGGATCGGGAAATGACTGACAACCTGGAGAATGTTGTGTCTGAGGCAGATCTGGTTTGCAGTAATTAAAATTAGCAGCAAAGAGTGCNATGTTGTGTCTGAGGCAGATCTGGCTGCGCTTTAAAGAAATGCAAACAGGCAGTAATTAAAATCAGCAGCAAAGAGTGGAAGTGGCTTGATGTGGTGCTGTCAGTGAGATCCAAACCTCTGGAGTTCTTAACGAGGGCTTCTGACACTGTTTCCATCAAATGTGGCATTCATGGACCACAGGCTTGGATTTTCCAGGGATTGACCATCACCAATTCACAGAAATGGGCTATTGGTGGCCTAAAATCAATACACAGCTAACCTAAAAGTAGCTTTTCTTGATGAAAACCAAATTTTTCTGTTTCAACACTTATAGAGGATCTGGTTTTTTGGTCAGTTTAATTAGTGACGTCAATGACACCGTGCTAGAGATGCATTTCCCTTCTGGGGTGGAAAACATGGTCAGTTGGAGACTTTTGACCACAAATCCTTAAAACTGATTCCACTTCTCAGAGCTCTAAGGTGTCCAAAGGATTCTTTAGGTTCTAGCTGAATGCTGTGTAGGTGTTGATGGTGGCTTTGCTGCCAAGAGTCACCTACAGGTGGCAAAGCTTGTGAAAGCTCCTGGTGGGGTAGGATGCTCCTGGTGGGGTGGGATGTTCCCAGCTGCTTCCCAGAATGGTCCTTTTTTCTCTGGTCCCTTTTTCCTCTTTGCAAGATACACTGAAAAGCATTTGAAAGGTGGATTTCAGACAGCAGCTGCCAGAAGTTTGGTTGTCCTTCCCAAAAGCACAACCCCTAAGAAGGGTTGGTGTTCCCTCAGCATTTATAACCCCCTTAGACAATGAGTTGTGTTGAGAAAAACCCACTGCTCTGAATTGATCTAAGAAGGACTTTCTTTACTTCATTAAAATGAAAAATCTCCCGTAGCAGCAGCATACACACGTTTTCATGTTTCTGTTTGGAGCCTTCCCTTAAATGGGTGCTCCAAACCCCACCGTTTTTGATGGAAAAAGTTACATCTTGCACAGAGTAAGAACTGAAAAAAAAAAACCAAACCATATATTTTCAAAGAGATTGCTATTATTTAAACAAAAGTATGTAGCCTCGGAAAGTTCTGTTATAAACAGAGGCAGGCTTGTGTATTTTAACTATTTCAATAATTTGCAAACATTGTGATCTGAGTGGCTAAACAAAATTTACCATGAAAAGACAGTGGTGCTTCATATCCACTGATGTTTCTTACCATGAAAAGTAAGTTCTCTCATAGCAAAATGCCTTTTCTGTTCTGCTGGGCAACTTAAAATTAAAGGTTGACAGGCCATGCTAATGAAATAAAGCAACAAACCTTTTCTGACAGGTGCAAAATGCAGGAGTAGCTCGATAAGATAATATTTTTGAAAAATCTTGCTGGGTAAATCTAATTTGTGTCAGTTCAATATTGGCTTGAACATCCCGTTCTAATTTATTGAAAGCACCAGCAAAGACTTATCACCATTTGTTCAGCACGAAGCACTCAGTCCAGAAGGATGAACTTCAGGCAGCTGAATTTTCTGAGCAGAAAAAGACAATCAAAGCAAGAAGAGCAGGAAATCCCTCCAGTGTCTTGTCCCTGGGAGCAAAGGGAGAAGCCAAGTGGGTTTGAGAGCCCCTGCTGGTGATGGGACAGGAGCTCAGCAGAGGTTGTTCAAGGGACTCCTGAATTGTTCTGGAGATGGAATTTGACCCAAAAAACCTGGATCAACTGCACTGTCTCCTCTCCTTTTATCAGCACGGGGAGAGTCAGAGTTCAGATTGCTCTCCAGGTGGCTGAAACTGCAACATCAGGGGGTGAAAACATTCATATTCTACAAGACAAATGGAAAAACCTCTCTGAAAAAAGATAATCTGACAGGTTTTTTTAGCTCTTGCTCGTTTTCATTTGTGTTTTCAGTGTTTGTAGGGAGAACATGCTGATATTCCCACCCATTTCCAGCCACTCTTGCAGAGACTTTTGTGCATTGACAATGAAATGCTGCCAAGCTGGGACTGGATGATCTTTAAGGTCCCTTCCAACCCAACCCATGGTGGGATTCCATGAGCCTTCAGACCAGTGTTTGCCTCAGCCAGTGAAGCTGTTTGAGACTGGGATGAGGTTGGGAAGGACCCTCCTTATATTCATTTAATATTGGTGTTAATTTGAACCAATTAATTTCCACTTGGCCTGGGTCAGTAAATGAGTTCATCAGGCAGTTTAAATGTGCATTGAATGACACATTTTTCCGTGGATCTCCCTTCTCCTAAGGGTGATCTCTGTGTGTTTATATTTATTATGCTGCACCACTGCTGCATTAAAAGGATTGAATTCCAAATATCACAGCTTTATTATGTCTCCCATTGTGGTTTCTTTCTGAGGGGAATCTGTAATGAACCTGGGTGAAATCCTCTCTCCCAAGGCCTTGGCTCTTGGATTTCAGGGGGAAAAAAAAGGGATAATTGGTGGTCAGAGATCCTTAACCTCTTTTTAAGGGGTTGGAAATCCTGGAAATGTTTTCCTGTTGCCCTTTGACCCGCAGAAATTTATCGGGTTTTGTTCTTTAGGAACTCTCAGCTAATGATCTAATTGGAATAAATCAGTATAGACTAACCTGACTGCTAATTAAGCACAGTTAACAAGGTATTGGTTTTATTATATGCTGTCCCTCGTGTTTTCTATTGCTGTTTTATTGGATATTGCAGAAAGCTGCAAGATTTGGGGGATTTGCTGAGGATGGCATTCCTCAAAGCTCCCCAGGCTGGGCTCTCCAGCTGTGCTGCTGACTCAGCAGCTTTTGGGGCTGCCCCTGCGTGTGAATCCTCCAGATTTGCTGCTCGATGACGGGAGGATTTTCTAGCTTTAAATAAACCCCACATTACTGGAATCAGCAGGGTTATATGTAATTAAAAATGAGGGTTTCTTGGAATTATGATTTTGAAGCCAGGCTTTAACTGCCTTTTCCCTGCAGCAGGTGAGAGCTGAGGGTGGGGCTGGATCCTCAGTGAGCAATAATTCCTAAAACTGGCAAGCTGGGCATCAAAGCCCCTTTTGCCCCCAGTTGCCTCCCCAGTTTGCTCTGGGTAGGGGGTGTCTCTGTGGAAGAGCTGCAGCCTGAAACTCCAGCCAGGCTGGGGATGGTGCTGTCTGCCCAAGTTCTGGGCAAAGATCTAAAATCCAGGCAGGTTACTAAGCAATCCTTCTGCTGTTATGGCTTTTGGGTATTGCTTCTATTTACTTGAACAACTTTAGGGTTTATTTTTATTTTTTTTTACCCCCTTAAAGTAAGTGTAAAGGGAATATTTCTCAGTTTTATATGTTGAAAGCTCAACCGACCCCATAAAAACTCTTTAAAAAAAAAAAGGGAGAAAAATCCATCTGGCATATTTATGGTCAATTATTTTTCTGATTCTTCCTTTCTTCAACTCACAAGTTTTATGTGAGCTTCAGCTTTATCCATTTTCCACTCCAGCAAGCTTTGCAAATAAATACTGATGGTTAAGAAGAGTTACTGATCTATTCTTAAGCCCAGCTTGAGAGGAGCTGTAGTGCTGGTGCTGTCTGGATCACATTGATCTACGCTGAATTAGCAGCTCATTCCTTGTAGGCTGCTCATTTGTACCTTTTAAACACATTGTTATAAAGCAGCCTAAAGTTTAACAGGTATAAAAATAAAAATTGGCTCTATTTATCAAGCTTGCTGTGACTTTTCTGTTAAAAATTGAGCCCGGGCTCGATTGAACCTCTCAGTGCTGCAGTCACGAAACACACACCAGACAAAACTCACAAGAGGCTATTTTGGGAATGTTTTGCTTATTAAATTTCTGCAGGATGGGGAAAGATTCTTCTCATCTTCTGCCAAAAAACTCTTGTTATTATGCAGGTTTTGCACTACAGAGGCAACTGGAACTGCAGAGTTTTTATACATGTGCTCCAGTCTTATCAGCAAGTGAAAGCCACTCTCCTTTGCTTTCTGGAAATCTCCTTTGCAGTTGTGATCTTTGGGTTAACTAGTGTGGAGTCTTCATCCTCAGCAGACCCCAAACTCTGCTGCTCTGAGCACCACCTGGAGATGTTGCTGATAGGAATCCTCCTTCCAGCAGCACCTGGAGATGTTGCTGATAGGAATCCTCCTTCCAGCAGCACCTGGAGATGCTCATGGGAGAGGGTTCTGTTCCTGGGCAGGATTAAGGACAGGAGTTGATAAGGAGAGTGTGATAAGGTGAGGATTCACCTGTTTCTGGCTGTACCCTGGTTAGCTAGACTGTGCTCAGGACTTAAAATTCTTTGCACAGCTTTTCAGGATTTCTCTGTTGAATTAAGACAATATATTTTCAGTTCCTGGAAGTGTCCAAGGCCAAGTTGGATGGGGACTGGAGTGACCTGGGGTCATGGGAGGTGTCCCTGCCCATGGAAGGGGGTGGAATGGAATGATCTTCAAGGTCCCTTCCACCCCAAACCATTCTGATTGTGTTCAAATATCCAAATTCAACTTTACCATAGTTCAGAATCCCTGAACAGAAGAGTCCATGCAACTGTGCTGGAATTTAGTTACATTATGGATTATTTTGCTTTATATTCTCATGGAACTTCAACTTTTGACATCTTGGGGAGCATGACAGAAGAACCCAAACTTTTAGCTCTGGATATAATTAATTTTGGAGCTGAAACAACATCTCTTTAGCCATGGGGGTCTCTCTTCAATATATTTCTACTGGTATTTGCTCTCTTCAAGTCCCCAAAGGAGGTTGGAGCCCATTTGGGGCCGGTCCCTTTTTCCACATGATGGGATGAGAGGAAATGTCCTCAAGTTGCATCAAGAGAGGTTTAGATTGGATATCAGGGAAAATGCCTTCATGGAAAGGATGTCAGGCACTGGCACAGCTGCCCAGGGCAGTGGTGGCAGTGGCACCATCCCTGGAAGTGTTCAAAAGCCATGTGGATGTGGCATTTGGGGACAGGGTTTAGTGGTGACCACAGCAATGCTGGACTCTGACCTCAGGGCTCTTTTCCATGGTGTATTTTGGGAGAAGATGACCCTGCCATGAAGGTGTGCCTGTGGCAGGGGTGCCACCCTGAAACTGGAGCCCCAGCTGGGCTTTTGGCCACCTTTAAATGAAAATTATTGCACTTTTCTTTGTATTTGCACATTTTCTCTGTATTTGCACACAGAGTATCAGGCAGCATCTGCAGGAGTTTAAAACCCCCGGCACTCGAACTAAAGCAATTTTCCTTCTGGCTGCCAGACATTCTGAAACTGCAAATGATGAACTTGCAGATGAGCAGAGACGTGCCAGGATAAGAGCCCAGATTCCTGGAAGTGACACAGCTCTCAGCTCTGGTGGGCACAATTGAGGAGGGAACTTGTAACCTGCAGTAATAGACTTGGCTCTCAACTGCAGCTCTGCGTAAGAAAGAGGACTAAGAATGTGTTGTCCACATCTCAACCCTTCTTTGTGATGAATGTGAAGGTGCAGGAAGGGCAATCTTCAATCGCTGGAGCATTTAAATTGCTAATTGGCAGGTACACGGGTGTGACAGCTGGGTGTGAACCCCAGAGTTCAGCCTTTTGTTTCTAAACACTCCCTTCAAAGGCTGTTTTCCACAGCCTGGGTGAAAGGGAACCTCGCTCGCCGATGCTCCGGAGCCAAAAATCTGCTGCATCTCTTTTGTCAGGTGTCACCTCATCATCAGGAATAACAAACAACAAGGATTGTGTTCAGCACTGGGATTATTTCATGTTATTTATATCCCTTATCACTGTGTGTTCTGTTGTTCATTGCTGATAAAACCCAGTTTTAATAACCCCGCCATCGTCCCCATCATGGAGCTGGGAAGCTCCACTTGCTGCTTGGCCACCAACCCTGCCAGGAGCCAGGGGACACATCAGAGCCAAAGCTCTGTCACCTTTGTCACTCCTCCCTCATTCTCACATGTTTGATGCGAACAGGCAGCTCTGGGTTGATCCCTTGTGGAGTGGGATGCAGGATGCTGCATCCTTGGCAGCTCTGCCAGCTGGGCAGCTCTGTCAAATATCTTAATTTTTCCCGATTTTTAGGACATATTTTGAGTCATAGATGTGCAAAAATTGAATCACTTGAGCAAAGTGTGTCTTAGAAAATTGCTGAGGATGTCACTTGAGGAAATGCTTTGTTTTGCCAGTTAAAGTCCTGACAATCAATAATAATAATAAAAAACCAAACAGACCAAACCCTCACACTTTTGAGAAAAGGAGTTAATTTTTATACTTTTATTAAGAAGCATCTCTTTGCATTTCTTTTGTCCTTGTTTAAAAGTCCCTGCTGTCTTCCCAAAACATCCACCTTGGAAAAACTCTGGTTTGAGCTCTGGAGGAATGAAAAACCCCTCCTGTCTGCAGGAGAGGGGTTGGGATGGGTCAGACAACACAGGAAACATAAATGGGGAAAACGAGCAGCAAAAATCTTGCCCCAAGAGGGGTTAAAAGTGTGACTAGAAATGGGAGCTTTCTGTATCTTATTCCCTTGAACAGAATAACTGTCTGTGCTCTGTGTGGGGAGTTCTTTCTGCCATCAGGATTTCAGCCCTGATGATGATCATGTTTGGTTTGGGGGGGTTTTTAACCCTGGGTTTAAGATTTAACATTTAATGTGCCAATAAGACATGCAGAACCACCTGGGAAATCACTCAGACAAGATCATGCAGTCATTTTTCCTCAGGTAACAATAAATGTACAGGCAGAAAAGTTAAAGTTTGTTTGCAGACAAAGGGCAGAAGTTTCTTTTTGAGGCACATCTGCTGTGAACGTGTCTCTTTAAGTACCTGGAAGGCTAAGCCTGAATGCCATGGTGATGGGAGACTTTATATAGTTTTAAAATGACTATATAATCCTAAAATGATAATTGCATTACTTTGAATTTTCATGGGCTTGTACAGGTATGTAATTTGGATTCAGCAGAGCAGGTGGATCAAATTAGCAATGACTTCTTTGATAGAAATTACCTTAAATATCTTACTATTTAAAAGCTGCCAGTCAGGAGCATCCACGCGATGCACCAGTGACGGTCCTTGTTTCCAGGCACTTCTGAACTCTTCTGTCTCTGATTTGGTCACTCCTCCCTCTAACAAGGGACAAGGTGGGAGGAAATGCCCCAGGAGAGGCTTAGATTGGACATCAGGGGAAGTTTCTGCATGGAAAGGGCTGGATCCCCATCCTTGGGGGGATTTCAAAGCTCTCTGGATATGGCACTTGGGGACATGGTTGTGGTGGCCTTGCATGGCTGGATTTGAGGGTTGGATTTGATGTACCAAAAATGCCCCAACAGTCCTTTTTCTCCAAACTGGTACCAGTACATTTCATGGAATCACAGCTTCTTTAAATTCCCTATTTGACCACATCAATGTCCTCTCAGTGCTCTTGTTGTAAGTGGAAGGATTATTCCTTCCCACACATAACTATGTGATATTTGGGGATAATCACAGAAATTGTGTAAGGAAAAGTTTTTGCAAGTTATATTTTCTTGGGTTTTTTTTTAGTTAGGTTTTGGGTTTTTTTTAACATAGCATTGATAATTAATGGTTATCTGGTGAATAATAAAATAGGGAAGCAACAAATGCCCCCCTCATTCAGGAGCTGATTAAACACAGGGATCCTGAGCACCTGAAATGTTTATGGGTGTCTTAGTTTGCTCTGGCAGCCTGGGCCACCTACCCAGGAAAATCTGGGAAAAAGTCCCTGATTTGCCTTGCAATCTTTCCTCCAGAGGCTGGAGCTGCCTTGGCGGGGGCCACAACCATAATCCCAATGTTCTGGGTCCCAAATTCCCAGCGTTCTGTGCCCCAGACCCCCTGAACTGCAGAGTTCAATCACAAGGGGGCAGTTCTGCCTCACAGATCACTTTTATCCCTCCCTTGCTTTGGGTCCAGCTCCCAAAAATGCCAGCCTGTGCCTCCTGGCTCCATTCACCTTTCTTTGGCCTATGAAGGAAAATTCTTTCCCTCCCTGAAAGAAGATTTCTTAATATAGCTACAGGTTTTACCTCTAATTCCATGCCTGTGCTCAATAAGACTATAAATAGCAGGGAGGTTGTAAAGCCTCGTTTTCTTTTCACACCCTGAACTTTCATTAAAATGATTTAGGTCAGTGAGTGACTAAAATTGCTCTTATTGGTATTTTTAAATGGTGGTGGTGGATGAATTACCCATTCCTCTTCCCTGAAATTTGTTATTTTTGATATCACCTTTATTGCTGGGTGATCACCTGCTCCCTGCCTGGCCCATGTGAGTGATGTGCTGTGAGCTGCTGGACTCAGGTTGGTGGATTCAAAAAGCTGGATCGTTTTATTTGCTCTAAACTTTCATCAGGATCTGAGGACATGTGCAGAATAACTTCTGGAATGAACTTTCCCACCTGACTTTTTCAGGAATCAGGAGCAGGGACATCCAAATGCAACTGCACGAGCTGCTCTGGGGTGTTTGTTCCTCTTCCCAACCCTTTAGGAGCTGCAAATCCTGTGATAACTCTGCCATCCCCTTGGGCTTTTGCTTGTCTGGGGGTCAATTTGCTTCATTTCTCACACAAAACTCTTTGCTGAGGCTTTTGGGGATGGATTTTCTTCTGGGGTTTTCTTGTAGGGTTGAACTTTGAGTGGGAGAGTCAAAACCGATGAATATTTCTCAGAGGTGCCCAAAGGGATGTCCCCTGCTCCTCGTTCAGAGGTGGGGACAGCTACAGGAGTGCAATGTTGGGGGTGTTGATGTTTATTTTCCACAGCCAAAGGTGCCTTTTGATTGGGGAAAAAGATCACCATGGGAAAGTGGATGGTCCCNGATGTTTATTTTCCACAGCCAAAGCTGCCTTTTGATTGGGGAAAAATGGCAAAGAAGATCACAGTGGGAAAGAAGATGCTCCTCTTTTCTTTTTCCAGGGAATTCAGCAGGGTAGGAACCATTAACTTGCTACTCAAGGACTGTTCCAAAGGTGACTTTTTCCACTCTGTGTTCCCCGCAAGGTCCAGCAGGAGAGCACTCAGTGAGGGCTCCAAGAGGGGCAATTCCAGCCCCCAAGGACCCCATTTGTCCTTGTTTTCATTTCCTCCTCTCTGAATGGGGACACAGAGTAAATGCTTTCATTTCTCTTTACCAAAATGCATCATCTTAGTCATTGAATTTCTCACGAGCAAGGTGACCAGACTTCTTGGTGTTTCCTTCTTTTGGTTGTGAATCCCTTTTCATTTTATTCTTTTGGAATGCCCCTCAGAATCGGTGTTTTCCCTTTTCTGAGCCCTTTGCTACAGGCTGAGAGTAGGTAGGTCAGCAAATAATCAGAGCAGGGTCCAGATGGGATCCCCAGTAAGGACTAGACCTTCTCTTTGTGTCATAAAGGCTTCAAACCCTCTGTTTGTTCATGTATTAATGAACTAAATCAGGTTGTGTGGTCTCTTGTCCCCCTCAGGCCTTTCCTGCTCGGTCCAGCTGGAGGCACTGGTGGTGCTGGTGCCCACAGGTTCTGTCAGATGGTTCCAACATCAAACCCTTGTGCAACATCAGAGACCTGAACTTTGTATTTGCTCCTGAGCACAAACATCAAATCGTGTTTGTGGTTTCTGCTGCCTCTGAGGCGGAGTGGCTGTGCTGTTTCGGATTTGTCATGCATCTGCTGCCTTTGCTAAATCAAAGCAATTGACATTTCAATTGGTTTAGGTCTTGCTTAAGTTCAATTTTGCCAGGTGATGTCAAGATAAACATTTGATTAGATCATGCAGGATGAAGGATCCAGACAGCAAAGGGAGTATGCATGAAGCTGTTTGTTTGTTTTCCTGCAGAATTTCCATGCATTAGTTTCCTTCCCTTTCTAAAATCCTATTTATGTGTAGATTTGGACCTAAAAGGCTCCAAACTGCTTCAGTAGACTGAGGTATTTTAGCCCAATTTAAAGGACATCTGCTTAAAAAAATTATTTAATCTGCTCTTTACTTTTGAAAAATGACTTCTAAAATCTCAGTGCTTTGTTGGTTGGGGTTTTTTTTGGTTTTTCAACCTATTCTTTTGGACCTTTTTAATCCCTGTCCCAGGATTTGGATAAGTGCTGTGTGTGTTTTGTCATCCCTATCCCAGGATTTCAGTACCTGCTGTGTGTGCACAATTCCCTTGTGAAAGTGATGCCACAGAGAGATGCAGATTGGGAACACAGAAACAGAATTATTGTTATTGCTCTTGGGTGTCCCTGAAAACATCAACAAATCTGAAACGTATATTAATTGACATGGGGAAAAGAAAAGGCAGATTTTCCAACCAGCCTGCCTGCCCCAAATTTTCATTGATTTTTAGATTGGTGCCATTAGGTCTTATTGTTTGTTTGTTTTTATGGTAGAATTGGATAAAGATTTCTTTATCTCCTCAAAAAACTTATTGCTGCTATGAAAAGGTTGCATCCAAACCTCTTTCTGTTACCTCTTCTTTTAAAGGTCTGAATTTCCACCAGCTGGAACAAAGAATTAGCAAGACATTCGTGATTATTCTGACATCCCATTAACTTCCCAAGGGAAATTTATTTTCCTAATCTATGTTGGTCTGGTTTCTTTTCCATGTTTCCCTTGAAATGTGTATCAAAATTGGAGATGATGATAATAATCAGTAATAGCTCTGCAAAGCAAATGTCACATGTAGTCCAGCTCCTCCACGCTCCAACATATGCTTTGTTTTGTGTTTTCCAAGGCTGATTGTCAGTCTGGAGACACATGGAGTAAATAGTTGGTAAGAAATCTAATTGTGCCATATGGTTTCAAACATTGGGGGGATTTTGAAAGCCTTGATGTTTTTTTGTTTGGCTTTCAGCATATGGTGGTGGTGAGCAGCTCAGAGACCTTCTGCCATAAAGCAAACCCAGGTTAATGCCAAATATATCTCCCATATGTTTGTTCCTGATCTCATCACACAAGGATTAGTCAGAAGGATAATGCACAGCTACAGAAATAGCAACATCCATATTTTGCCCCTTGAAAAGCGGCTGCTTAAACATCGAGGAGGAAGAACCACTTGGGAATCTTTTCTAGAATGGTTTGGGTTGGGAGGGACCTTAAAGCCCAGCCAGTGCCACCCCTGCCATGGGCAGGGACACCTCCCACCAGCCCAGGTTGCTCCAAGCCCCATCCAACCTGGCCTTGGACAGTTCCAGGGATCCAGGGGCAGCCCCAGCTTCTCTGGGCACCCTGTGCCAGGGCCTGCCCACCCTCCCAGTGTCCCATCTAACCCTACTCTCCCACTGGGAAGCCATTCCCCTTGTCCTGTCACTCCAGGACTTGTAAATAGTCCCTCTCCATCTCTCTTGTTGGATCCCATCAGGTCCTCAAAGGGCCACCCCTAACACCTTCTCTTCTCCAGGCTGGACAATCCCAGTTCCCTCAGCCTTTTCTCCCAACAGAGCTGCTCCATCCCTCTGACCATCCTGGTGTCCCTTTCCTCTCCATGTTCATGCACTACCACAACAGAAACTTAACATTTCCCCCTCTATATTTATTGCAGAAATGATGACTTCCTATTTTTTAGTTTTGCCAAAGTGGAAGTTGCCTTGGAAAAAGAGGATTTGAAAGCCTGGTGTGAGGGAGACCCTGTCAGTGCACATTCACAACAGGCTGTGCTGCCTGATGGAATTATCTTGGTTTGCAACATTCCTGGCTCATACAAATAATTTGAGTCCTGATAATATTTATATCAGAGCTAAACATCCTGACAGAGTGCTCCAGCTAAATTGATTTTATTAATATTATAATAGATCAGTAATGGCAATTGTGCTTGAGAGGAACATGGGCATGCTGTAAATGAGCTGTCCTTCCATCTACACTGTTGATGGGCCATTTTTAAAATGTCTTGTTTTATTGTGGGGGGAAAACAAGTAAATATGTGCTGAGAACACAGAGAGGCACCTTGTGAGAGGTGCTGCAGGGGGAGGATGATGATGATGATGTGCAGAGTTCCCTGGGCTGTGTCCCCCAGCCAGAGCTCTTGGTGGGGCAGACAGGGGGGGTTTGCTCAGCTGGAGAGATTTGGAACCTAAGAATCTGTTCAGCCTGGGGATGTTATCTAGATTATTGAATTAGTCTGAATAATGTTTCTTGAGGCATAAGGCAGGGTGTCTGAGTTATGGCAGGGCTGTGCTGCTGGAGGTGAGTGGCAAAGGAATCTGGTTTATAAGCTCCTTGGAGCCTGTGAACTTCCCACCTCAGATTTCAAAAAAGCCCCAAAACCTCAAAGAACCCCCCCAAAACATAAGCTTATGATGAAAAAAACCTCACATGACAAACATTTAGTATTAATAGCACAACTACTGTGTAAGATTAGACTTAAATATTTAATTTTTTAGCCAGGAAAAGTATTTTGAATGTAACAATTTAAAATGGTGTAAGGCAGGAAACAGGGACTTGTAAAAATGATCATCATCTGTCTCAGGCTCTGAATTCATGGGACTGGTCAATAAAATTGGTGACTCCCTTTTTATAGGAAGAAGGCACCAAATGAAAAGTTTTGGTAAAACTAAGGAGCTAAAATGCTTACTATGGAAAGAAAGTGCAGTTAGTTAAGATCAGTGTGGTGTTATTGATTATTTTGGGTTAGAAGGTCCTGGTTTATAATTCAAAAGCAGGAGAAACTGGAGGGGAAGAACTTTGTGCTGGTGTGACTTGGTTTCTGAAGAACTCTAAAAAGGGGAGGGCTGAAGGGCAGAATACATGAGAGAATTCAGATGTACAAGATATATTTATTTTATGTATCTTATCTGTGTTTCTTCATGTATATAAGTGTCCTGATCATGTTAGGGGGCTTGGAATGAAAGGATCTGTCAGTCCCTTCCAACCCAAACCGTTCCCTGATTTTATGATATTCATTCACACATTTATATATAAAGTAGAAGGACTTGTGCAGGAGTTTTCATTGTGCCTCCTCATGGACAATTCTATCCACAGATGCATCTCAAGCTTTCCTTTGCTGTGAACTCTAGGAATTTTTGGAGTGTGTTATGGACACCCCACCCATCCTTCAGGACCAGTAGAATCCACAGCTCCACTCCAGTTTTGCACAGGTTGCCACTACCATCCTCTCTGTAAAAAAACCCAAAACACCCCAAAAAAGAACCCCCCAGAAGATGTTTTTATGGGTTTTGAGCTCAGTTGTGAATAAGACCAGCCTGTGCCAGAGCTTTGGGCAGCTGTACCAGCCTGGGCCCTGCTCAGGGTCGGAGCATCCACACCCTTTGCTCACACTCAGGTACTTGCAGCTAATTTTAGGTTCAGCTCCTCAAACTGAAACCCACAGGCTAAATTTTCTCAAGGAAAACAGACATCTCTTGATCTTCAAGGAAAAAAAGAAACACCTTCCCAATAAATATTTAACTGCACTCCCCTTGCATTTCATGGGCTGTAATGAACATTTTCCTCTGTTTCCTGCAGCTCCCCAGGCAGAGAGGCCGTGGGTGGAGGGATGTGACATCCAGCTGTCCCCCCAGTCTCCTGCTCTCTGCATGGCTTTCATCCCCAGCTCGCTCTCACACAATTATTTTCCCATGCCACAACTTTGCTAAAAAGTATGTGCTCGAAAAACAGAGGCAAAAGACCTTCAGGAGGTGTCTCTTTATTATCCTGCAGAAGAGAACGTTTCAAAAGTGAGGCAAAAACAGGGAGACAGCAAAATCAGATTAGTGCAAGACACAGTGTTATGGACCAGCACAGTGACAGAGACTGACTGCAGTTTAAAAGATCCTGTTCTTAAAAGAGTGAGAAGAAAAAACCCTGAGCCTTTCAATCAGAGCATTTTAAAAATATTATACAATAATTTACCCCCTGTCTGAAGCTCTGGTACCCCCTGCATTGTCTCAAAGTTTGGGTTTGTTTAAAGGTCTTTTTAACATGAAAATTGCTGGGTTTTGATGGTGTTGGTCTATTTTTATTTGCTCTGTGTGTGTACAGGAAGGAGCTGTGTCTGCAGAGGATGCCCACACTGAACCCCTGCAGCTCCCAGGGTCCCAAAGGAGATTTTAGGGGGACAAGGAGAAAAGAAAACTCCTGGCAAGGCTTCAAAGAAGGACGTGGTATGACATGGCAACTTCAGGTAACAAAGTTTTGTCAGATTCTATTTAACCCTCATAGTAACCAGAAAGGAAGAAATAAAATATTTATTATCACTTCATTAATTAGTTTTAAAAAGAACCTTTTAGCTATTTTCATCCACGTCTGTCTTGACTGAAAATTAAATATATTGG
>WBMV01002860.1:257874-273080 GCA_013396655.1 Campylorhamphus procurvoides | reverse complement strand
AAGCTTCTCCCCCACGACAAGGGCGTGTCCATGGAGAAGACTCCTCTGCATTATACCAAAGAGATAACTGACATGTATCGAAGGGATGTCCCATGTCAACTTAATGATTTGGCATCCAGTCTCAGCCTTGAAGCAAGGGCACTCAGGTCTTCCTTTATGGAAATCTGTATCAAAAGCTCCAGGTGAACACTGCATTAAAAAACCATCTGCATGTGCCTTTACTTGCTAGTACTTTTGTCAGGCAGCATTTGGCAAGAAATGAGCTTTTCCACCCTTCTCTTCTGCTTCTGCCATACTCATGCAGAACAAGGAAATTCAACAGCAGGCAGATTCAGGCATTCATGGTCAATGGGAGTACACTAGAAAGGCCTGACAGTGGGCAAGTCCTGAGGGGGTCATAAGGCTGCTTTGATGTGAGCTCACAGAACCCCGCTTTGACAAGTTCTTCCATGTTAGCTGTGAGCAACATTGAGACAGCAACAGCACCAGCAGCATGTTGCAACCATGGAGGGTCATGGTCCTCACTCACTGCCCCCTCCTCTTTCTGTTGGCCCTGCAAGCTCAGGATGCCCAGTCTGCTCCAATATGGGGGCAGGGAGCAGGTAGGCAGGCAGTGGCTAACATGAAGACTTGGGCTGGCAGCAGTGGGGCCAGATGATCTAGGAAGACACAACAGCGTGGGCAGTGGGACAGACAAAATATGGGGAGGTGTGAAGGGGCTACAGCTGCTTCATGGAGAGGGTTCCTAACAAGCAGAGAGGTGCAGAGTGGCAGTGCCAGGCCAGAAATTTGGCACTGAGTTATCCATCACTCAGTGATGGTTATCTAGCCTCCTGGCTGGGTTCTAGGGTTGACCCACTGGCAAGTCAGGTGTGTGTGCATGTCATGGCTTTTTGCGTCCTTTGAGAGATGCCAACTCAAAGTCCCAAGGTCAGCCAGGTGTCCCTACAGGTGTGAGAATACAGATCTGCCTGTGCATGCCCTGTCTCCCCATGACAGGTATGACAATGGAGAGCAGAACATGTTATGGCAACTTCTTGTGGGTGTTTAGTTATAGATATGGCCAGAGGGAGGGCTCTTCTAGTTCCTTGGATGGATCCCATGCTGATTCCCAGCTGGTATCCCAGGGGTGAGCAGTCAGTCTATACTGACTTCACAGAATGACTGATTTTCAATGTGTCCTTCATGTGAAATGTACCTTCACACTTTCCATTAATGTCCTTGCATAAAGTTAAAATAAGAAAGGATTTCCAGAAGTCTCCTGAAGTTCCAAAAGAGGTCCTGAAAAAGCCACATCTGGTTAGTATATCTCACTCTGTTAACCATGAGACCTGAGAAGCTGCACTTTGAACTTCCTATGGGGACATGCTGTAGCCTAGGCAGCAGGAAGGGATCTGTCAGAGCCTCACTACAGGGACACTTGATTTCACACCTTGCATGGGCTGCTGAGCCACAGAGATGATCTAGCACAGCGTCTGCTCCCAGTTGTGCTTCCGGTTGTGTACCAGGGTCAGCTGCTGCCACAGTTGCACCATTACTGGCTAGAGCTACTTTGTGCAGATGCCAGGTATCCAGGTGTTGGGAACAGGCATGCGCTGAATTCGTGTTCAGCTCATGCACAGCCCAGCTTCCAGGCACAAAGGACATCCCAAGAAATCTTGGCTGTCCTTTCCTAATGCTGGAAGTCATGTAGATTCTGCAGGCATTCTGCTCGTGGCAAATTTTCATCCATCAGGCTGACAGTTGTGGTGGGACAAGTGGGACTGTTGGTGGTGTTCCTGGAGTACATGGGGGACGTGTGAGGAGCTAACTGCTCCTAAGTCAGGAGAGGGAGCGGACCCTGCCTGTCTCTAGAGGGGAGAGGGTCCTTGGTTTGCAGGGACCTGCAGGCCTTGCCTGGGATACAGATCGGACCAGACTTGGCAGCCCTGCTGCTGTCCTATCTGTCTGCAGGCTCTCAATGAGACCCCAGAGTAAGGGGTGGGTTGGAGCTGGACAAGCACGAGACAAGACAGCCTAACTAGAAGCGGTTCATTTGGTTAATTCAGTCTTGGGTGGTTTGGTTTGTTGCCAAATACCTCCAAAATTGTTGGGAGTAATAGAACCTTCTAACATTGTCTTTTTGGTGTTAGAAAGCAAGGCATTACTTTTATTTGGAGTGCTGGGTATGAACGTGGCCAACAA
This sequence comes from Campylorhamphus procurvoides, assembly GCA_013396655.1. NCBI lineage: Eukaryota > Metazoa > Chordata > Aves > Passeriformes > Dendrocolaptidae > Campylorhamphus > Campylorhamphus procurvoides. The sequence goes on along the minus strand of WBMV01002860.1, from coordinate 270,896 downwards.
AAATCCTGCCTCCATACAGACACCAATACATCACTTTTTCGCCTATTTAAACATTTTTAACAAAGAAAGAAATTAATGTTCATTAGTTCTTAATAGCATAATTCCCTTTCATTAATTAGCATTTGATGTACTATTGGTTATTAATCTCTTATTGTTTATGCTAATTAGTCCATATTTTTAGTCTTTTTAGAGTCTTTTACCTCTGCTAGGGATTTTTCAACACCAATAGTGACCCTTTGTTATTCTTCATTATCTGATGGTTTCTGCAAAAGGTCCTTGCTTCCAGATGTCTGGTTTCAACAATATATTTTTGTCTCACGGGCTTTGTTCATTGAGGCATATCAAGATTCACTTTAACAAAACCTACAGTTTTAGTACTTTTCCCAAGTTATGTTCTCAGTGAGGTTGCTTATAAAAATATTTTTGCTCTATGCTGACTATAAGTGATTTAAGGCTTAACACCATTTATGATTAATTAAAACAACTAACTAAAAGGTTTAATTAAAACCATATATTAAAACCATGAATTATAAAAATTATATAATATCCAGCAGGCTCTCCTTCATTTCTAATTGCATTTCAGAAAACTTGGTTGTGGTTTTCCTCTTATGTGGGGAACAGCAGGCTCCTCACTGCTGCTTGCCAAAGTACTCAGGACATGGTATCGTGTTCCTGATGAGGAACTTTTAATTAAACTGTCCCTCATTCTTTCTAGAGACAGAAATGGGGCATGAGACTGTACAGAAGGAGGTCTTGCAGATGGGGGGAAGTGACAGGGTGCCAGTCTCAGACAAAGAAAGAGAGGCAATACAAGAAACCAGCAGACCTGGTGAGCCTCAGGGACGTGCTAGAGGTGAGTGCTCAGGAGATGTCAGCTCGGAAAAACTGGAGCATTTCTGCTATATCCCAGCAGTGCTCTCCTTGCAGGAACTGTACATCCCCACGACACAGCCCAGAGGAACAGGTGTAGTGCTGGTGCCACTGTTCACTGGCACTTGGGCTCTTGTCCATGAGAACTTCAAGGAATCCTTCTTGTCCCCTGGTGCTACAACATCAGAGCCAGAAGCACCAACCTCTGAAAACAAAATCTCTTGGGCACATGAAGCAAACTGTGAGATTTCCCACAGAGCAATGTTGTGGCATTGTATCTTGTCCTGCAGGGCCAGGTGTTGGAGAAAAGGCTGGTCATCAGGAACTAAGCAAGTACTATATCATAGGCACTGCAGCAGCCTTGAGTGTGCTGCTGCTTGGGATAGTGGTACCTGGCATAGTCATGTCACTGCTGAGCAAGAGAGACACGTGAGTTGGCTTTTCCCCAGAGTTATTTATTGCTGCTGTTGGCAATGAAATATTAGCAGTTAGGGTATGCTGGTTTGCCATGGCAACAGCTGGCAGTACTCTTCTGAGATTTCTGATGTACAATCCTTCCCATCTTTTTAATTCATATCAGTGAGTAGTCTCTTCTGAAACCCATTTGTACAGAACAACCCAGAGAAACAAAGAAGCACCGGGACAAGCCAACACTAAGAGCTCCAGCCCATCACCAGTGGTCTTTGTAGCACAGCTTGCCCAGGTGTCCAGGGGCATGGTGACAGGCCCCTCACCTCTGCCCACTTGTCCCAGCTGCTCTCTGGCTGATGGTGCCTCTGCATTTGACAACTGGATTTTTCTGGACTCATCTCGGCCCACACCATTTGGGTATCGTTGTTACCAGTACCAGGGATACAGTACATTAAAAGAGGATTGTTTTGTGAATGTGTAATAAAGATTTTTTTTTGCCAAAAGCAGTGCATTCTTGCCAGTTTTGACTGCTTCTGTTGGGATAGAATGCACGCAGCTGAGACCGGGGATGAATCTGTGAGAGGAGCTGCAGAGATCTGCATTCCAGTGCAGGATACCTTTCTCCCAGCATCAGCCTGATTTGCCATCTGGGGTTTCATCCACAAGAATGGGAACATGCTGCTGAGATGTGGTGTGTGAATGCTTGTCCAAATAAATTTAATGGTTTGGCTTGCAGCTCTCAATCTTGAAGCATGGAGACTCAGGTCCTCTTTCTCAGAAATCTCTATCAAAAACTCTGTATGAATACTGCTTAAAAAAGCCACCTGCAAGTGCCTTCATTTGCTACTACTTTTGTCAGGCAGTATTTAGCAAGAAATGAGCTTTTCCTGCTAGTTTTGCTACACCCTCATTACCTTGAAAGACTTCACTTCTTCCCTCTGCTACTCTAATACAGCCTCTCAGCCCAGAAAAGTAATGCTTCAGTAGGAAACCATCATACGCAGGTGCGCACTCTGTGGGAATATGTTATCCTTTAAAAACAAACCTCTCTTCCTTTTGCTTACCAACACTCAGTGCTAGAAAACAACTGAAAAAACAAGGTTCTTACACTTCATGGTACAAACAGCAGGACAAAGAAATAAAGAAAAAAATGGGGACAGGAAGCAGGACAGAGGGGTTGCAAGAGGAAAAGAAGGGCAGGCAGCAGGACAGACATGGAGGAAGCATGACAGCATAAACTCATGGCCTAAGCACCACCCCTCCAAGTTTGGTGTCATCTGCCAACATGCCCTGTGCCCCAGCATCCAGACCATTAGGTAAGCAAAATGTTAAACAGGATGAGTCCCAGTGCTGAATCTTGGGAGACGATGCTTGTTCCTGCCTCCGTGCTGGACTTGGTGCCACTGAGCCGCACCTTTGGGGCCCACTGTCCAGCCTATTTCAATACTGGTCACTGCTGGCTCATCCAGCCCATGTCTCTTTGAGTGACTTGAACTCCATATTTAAAAAGAAGAGATTGCCAGGTGGGTACATGCAAGCCCACAGCTTTCAAAATCCCATCACACAAACATCCCACACTGTGTATTTCCACCAACTGCCCCAGAACCCAGAGAGAAGGAAACATGCTGTAAATTATTCACGCAAGGCCAAACAAGGGGTTTTAATCCTAGCTTGGGCTTTTCTGCCTTTTGGCTCCAAATGCAGGTTTCCTCCTCCTCCTTCTGACTGTGGGTTGTCCCTGATCTCCAAAAATCATCTGCGGAGACTACAGCCCCGCTGTAAGGATCTCCTCTGCTTTCTCTGTCTTGTCAGGAGTTGTTCCTGAGCAGTCCTGTGGGCAGGAGCACGCTGGCAACTCCTGTTGGAGGGCCTTGGAGCTGTATCATCCCTGTGAACATCATCACAGTCTAGAGGACTGGTTCTCTTCCTCCTCCTCCTCTCTGTTGAGCTGCCATAGCTGGTGCTGTTCGCAAACCAGCTGCGGTGATCATTGCCCCACTGCAGGGATCTGCTCCGGTTCCTCTCCCTAGCATCGTTCCTCTGGCTATGTGTCACCTTAATCCGACCAGGCAAACCCTGTGGTCCCATAGAACCCTCCTGCTTCCTGCTGTGCACACTCTGACTGAGGAAGGAATGGGCAGAGAATGGTGCTGATGAAGAAGTTGCCATTTCTTCCATTTTCAAATCAGAGCACCTGAAGTTAAAAAGAGTGATCACTGTTTAGGGCGTTTCTTGCAGAATATCTGGAATTCAGTAATTTCCTTGAAGCCATTTCTATGATTTCACCATGGTCACCAGTGGGAAATTCAGCTGTGGTCTTCCCCCCAGGTCTGCCCCGTCAGAGCAAGTCCTTATCTTTATACCCGCTAAGTCATCCACTTCACAGAATCCTAGAATACCAAAATGGTTTGGGTTGGAAGGGACAATAAAGCTCATCTCATTCCACCACCCTGCCATGGGCAGGGACATCTTCCACTAGACCAGGTTTCTCCAAGCCCTGTCCAACCTGGCCTTGAACACTTCCTGGAACGGGGCAGCCACAGCTTCTCTGGGCAACCTGTGCCAGGGCCTCACTACTCTCGCAGGGAAGAATTTCTTCCTTATATCAAATCTAAATCTTCCCTGTTTCACTTTGAAATCAATACCCCTTTTCCTGTCACCACACTCCCTGACAAATAGCCCATACCCATCTTTCCTTGAGGCCCCTTTTTTATGTCCTCTTCTCTGCACTAACCAGGTTCAGAAAGCAGTCAAGGCAGCTTACACAGGTCAGCAGCCTAATGCCCAGCAAGAGAAGGACTGGCATGGGGTACTTCAGAATTGACAGCACTGAAGGATATAGGGAGGAATTGTCTCCTATGGCAAAAACACTCAGGAGCATGAGAAGACAAACAGGAAAGCCAGGAGGAGGAAACATATTCTGATCATGTGTTCTGAACACCCTGGTTCTTACCTGATATAGAACAGCAAATAGGCTTGCTGTCCCAGAACAGTGTGGATGTCACAGCCATCCACAGTCTCATCATCCATCTTGTACCACAACCCATTGCTGGCCTGAAAAGGAAGGCATCCATGTCTGGAGAGGAACTGCAGGGTTTCTCCACAGAAAACTGCAGAACCAAGAGTACACCAAAACAAATCCCATCCAGCCCTGAAGGAGAAACTCCCTCAAAGCCTTGGCTGCCAGTAACACTACTGGGAAAGTTTGTCTTCCCAGCATACATTTTTCCCTCTCAGTAGGGAGGTTACTCTTTGCCTTTGTGTAGCAGAAAAAGTGTCCGCCAAGACAGGTGTGACCACTGTGCACCACGATGGCATATAAGGAGTAAAGAAGGAGTTCTCCAGCTGTGTCAGACACGTATGGCTGAAGATCCAAGTACTCAGGATACTCCACAACCTATGGAGAAACCAAGAGGGCTCAGGAATGATCCTCAGCTACCACATGAAATAGCCTTCCGCATGTCATGGTTTGGGTGACAGGAAACTGCTCTCCTGCCAAAGCAGCTCTGTCAGAGTCCAGGCTGGTCTTCCCACAGGAAGTCTCCTCTTCCCAGAAGGGAATATGAAAAGCCAAACAGGAGCAGCTTGTGACAGAGAGTACTGCTTTGGGGAACCTCCTGCTCCAGGAAAAGGAAGTTGCACTCTAGTTGCATATACACCTGGCTGATCTTTCTGCTGCTCCGAACATCAGCCCTTCCCAGACACACTGTGAAGACCCTGGGCGTGTGATGGATTGTGATCCTTTTGGAAGCAGCAATCTTCTTCTTACACCTAGAACCCAAGCACACAGTGCTGAAATGCCCCAAGAAGGCCAGACAACCTTTCCTATCTCACACATCCCTGCACTTCTTTAAGGCTATTCCAGTATATAAGGTCATATTAAAAAAGCTATGTCTCATTATTGTGCATTAAACCTCTGTGAGAAGCTGATTCTGCTTGAAGACACACAGTTCTTCGTGCAGGATCTGGTATTAATATATCATTAGAGATCATCTTACTTGCTACATTTCAAGCACTTTTTCCCATCCAGCTGCTTGGGTGTCACAAAGTTCTCCAGAACTGTTGTGAGGGATGAGGCTGCCTGGAGGAGTGAGAAAGGAGCTGCTGAAATGTCCTCATCCAAACACTTCCCAGGAGTCAACAGGAAGACCCAGGCTGTTGATGCTGAGGAGATGCACTGTGAACCTGCAAGCAGTGTCCAGAAGGAGGCAGAAAGAGAGTGTGATGCTGAACACTTCCTTTGTATCCCAGGGGTTCCTGGGACCATGAAGAGCTCTGTCTCTGTGCCACTGCTCAGTTCAGCTACTGATGGCGTGCAAGGGCACCAGAAGTGTAAACAGATCCAACCCACCAGCTGGCAGGCAGGCAGGTGCTGAGTAAGGCAAAGGGAAGGAGGAGGAAGAGAGTATGTCAAGGCTGCACAGGGAGCTATACTACTTGTTCAGCTAAAAGCCAGCACCACGGGGAGAGCAGTGTCATAGCCTCTGCAGGAGGACATTGTCCATTCCCCCCTTCCTACCCACCACCAAGCTCCCTTTTGCTTGTAACAGAGGTTTTTAAGACAAATGCTTTGGTTCTGAAAAGCTACAGGGGCCTCAGGACCTCTTGAAGCACAATTGCAAACCTTCTTACTTTGATTTTCAAAAGAACATCCAGAAATGTCTTGTAGGAATCAGAAACTGCTTGGCAGCTCAAGCATGTGACTGGAAGGAAAATCAAAATGCTGAGTGAAGATAATTGACAGTGATGGTTTATGATTGTGGGGTCTCCTACACCAGTCATAGGACCAGCTGTTTGTCACAGAAAGACAGAAGGGCACAAAGAGGGCCAGTGAGAGCACTAGTTGTGGAAACATACCTCTGAATCTCAGAAAGCCTCCAAATATTTGGTGGATGATGGTAGTTGTGTGAGAAGAGATGTCCAAGCTGGAAATAAATTACAAGGCAGAGAGTTACCTCCTTCTAGAGTTTAGAATTAAAACCCTTGGGTTTAAGTTTTCCCTGATGGGAGCACTTCGAGGAGTCCAACAGGTTTGGAAACATTGAACAGGGAATTTGCTTGTGCTTACTCTATGCTTCCACTCAGACAAGCTCTCTGCATGGCACTGAGAGTACAGCATAAGAATTCATAGGCATCTCCTGGTCTGTCAGGCTTAAATTCTCCTATGACTAAGAAAGAAGTTAGTAGCTCTCCCTTACAAGAAGGGAAAAAAAACTGTCAAAGCACCTGCAATTGCTTACATTTGAGGTTCTTGATGACAGCCCTAGGCCGAATGGCACTGACTGAGGAATACAGAACCTTCCGAACATGCTCTTCCATGATGCACATCATGCAGAATCCTTGCTGATGACCTGAGGAGGGAGGGAAGTTTCCCCAGTTACCAAAACAAACCCAAGCAATGGGAAATCTAGTGGAGGCCTCAAAGTTCTAAGAACTCTCTATTCCTCTTCTCCCAAGGTGCCAGTGTCTTGAGAAGCCCAGGACATTTCAGTGTGTAGAAAATGTTCTTCAGAGGGAGACTAAAGTGGCACAAATTTTCTGTGCAATAAGCCAAGACGGTTTAACTAGCAGAAACAGAGACACAGGGCTCAAAAGAGAAGTCTTTTTGAAGAAGAACACACCTTGGTAGGACAAGTGGCTTTTAGTTTGAGCACTCAAGGAACACAAGCTCATAAGACTAACAAAGAATGGCTGATGTCCTCCTAAATCCATTTCCAGGTTCTGAGAATCCTTGGGTTGTGACTAAGAGATTTACAAGGAGATATTCCTAAAAGCACTCACAGAACTGGCTGTGATGACTAGAGAGCAGGTAATTAGCCAGAGGGGGTGTGTACGTCAGGCACTGCAGAATGACATTGATGTAGCAAGTACTGCCCAAGTTGTAGAGTCCTGCTCCAGGTCTCCATATTTGCTGCCAGTCCATGTAAATCTTCTCTGGGGGAAAGAGGATCCTTTGTGGTGGAGTCATTTCCTTGGCAGTGACTGCAGGGGAACAACATTTGGAAAGAGATGAGACAATAGGTAGCAGGCCCACTCTTTCCTGGGTGATGGCTGGGACAGGCTCAGAGAGTGATGGTGAATGGTATTACATTCAGTTGGAGTCTGGTCACTAGTGGTGTACCCAGAGATCAGTGTTGGGCCCAGTCCTGTTTAATATCTTTACTGATGATCTAGATCAGGGGATCAACTGTACCCTCCCTAAATTCATGGACAACACTAAGTTGGGTGTGAGTGTTGATCTGCTGGAGGGTAGGAAGGTTTTGCAGAGGGATCTGGGCAGGCTGGATCAATGGGGCGAGACCAACAGTATGAGGTTCAACAAGACCAAGTGCCAGGTCCTACACTTCAGCCACAATAATCCCATGCAGTGCTCCAGGCTGGGGGCAGAGTCCTTGAAAATTGGCCCAGTGGAGAAGGACCTGGAGGTGCTGGTCAACAGCAGCTAAACATGAGCCAGTGTGTGCCCAGGTGGCCAATACCATCCTGATCTACACCAGGAATAGTGTGCTGGTTTAAAGGTAAATCAGTGGGAGAAATGAAGCCAACTCAAGAGATATTACAAGTCAGAGTTACAATTTACTGCAAAGATTACAATAAATACAATGATACAGAGAAAACCCGATTTTAACCCACAAAAACAGAGGTATAACTCAGTACCCTGGGACATGAACAGAAGGCTGTTTGTTAGCCCCTGTAGTGAGCACCATGTGGTCGCCCTGTGTGCAAAGTAAAAGGAAAAGAAACCTGTTGGTGAAGATGATAGTCACAGTTCTGACAAAGTAATGATCGCAGTCTTGCCAAGAGTGGCAGTTGAGGTTCTGGTCCTCCTCTGGATCCAACGAGTGGTACCAAAAGTCCCAAAACCCAAAGATTATATATGCTCAGGTTCAGTTGGGAATGCCTAATACCTCCTCCAGGGAGGGGAGTTTCACAATGGGTGATTTAACTCTGTGAGTCATGCGATATTTTGGGAATTTTTAATGGTCTAGGTTGTGGCAGCTGTTTATCATGCCAATCCATTATGGCCCATTAGCAGAGATGACACCTCAGGCTGGGTGTGAAGGTGCTAATGACTCCCTCTGGAGGGGAGTTATCACATCTGAGTTATTGGTGTGAAGAGAACTGCCTCACAGAGTTCTTTAACACCCAGCTTGTAGCCTGACGTGTCAGATGTGCCCTGGGCATCTTCTGCAAAAAATCCATTATTAACAGTCCATCAGAAAGGACACAGAGATTGTAGAATACACAGTTTTGGTCATACTCATATAGTGATAAACTGGATCCAGAACCTGTATTTAGGACAAATAGTGTGGCTGGCATGATTCTCCCTCTGTATTTATCACCTTGAGTGCAGTGTCCAGTTCTGGGCCCCTCAACTTAGGAAAGATATTGAGGGACTGGAGCATGTTCAGAAAAGGGAGAATAAGATGGGAAGGGGTCTAAAGGGTAAGCCTTATAAGGAGCAATGGAGGCAGTTGGGGTTATTTACCCTGGAGAAAAGGAGGCTCAGGCGTGATCTTATCACTCTCTACAACTACCTGAAAGAAGGTTCTAGCCAGGTGGGGGTTGGCCTCTTTTCCCAGGCAATTATTGATAGGACAAGAGGAGATAGCCTTAAGATGTTCCACAGGAGGTTCAGATTGGACATCAGGAGGAATTTCCTCACAGAAGGAGTGGTTAGAATGGGCTGCCCAGGGTGGTGGTAGAGACACCATCCCTGCAAGTGTTTGAGAAAAGACTACACGTGGCACTTAGTTAACATGGTGGTGTTCAGTCAAAGGTTGGACTCAATGATCTCAGAGGTCTTTTCTAGTGTAATTTATTCTGTGATTCTGTGTGTATTATTGCTCAAAAACTTATTAAAATGCTGAACTCTCTACAGGACACCAAGGCAAACAGCTCTAACCACCAACCCAAAAACCTCAGGGGAATCCTAACACCCTGTTGACATCTACTGGTAGGCAAACAGTTCTAGAAAACAGTCTGTTCCCCTGCTTAGTCTGCTAAAAGTCCAACAAACCCATATTCTGAACTCTGGGCCTCAGACTGCCTTCCTTTCCCTCTAGAGCCTTGGATTATCAGATCTTCCCTTTTTCTGATTCTAATATAAAAATAAGTGACACCTTGGGACAGTCTGGCTGCTCTCAGGAAACGCCTCAGAATTCACTCCAGGTTGCCAGCAGAGATGGAGTAAATGCCATGTCCATTCTCCATGGGAATTCACAAAGTCCAAACTTCCTAGTGAAACCATTACTCAGAGAAGTTGTTCCCTATGGAGGCCATCACTCCTCTCAAGTACAGAGGGCTTGACTTAGGACATCAGGACCTCTTCTGGAAAGATCAGATCAGTGCCAATCACTTCTTGGGAAAGGAAATAATAGCTCAACAAAATGATTTTTAAAAACCTAAATGTGACCCATAAGGCACCTTCAGCTGTCAAAAGTTTCGCTGGTATTTGTAGTTGCTGCCAAGGATGACGAATGCTTGATAAAAGGCAGGCGTGCAAGCAGCAATGGAAGGAGCCAAGTTATCCCAATGGCCAGCTCAAGTCTAACTAGCTTTTGCTGGCCCACTCCTCAGGCATTGGGCAGGTGAGGTCACAATCACCAGTCATTGGTGCCTCATGTCTTCCCCTTTGTGACATAGGGTCGCACACATTCCTGGCCCTGTGGCAGCCACAGCCCAGCCACCTCTCACAGCTGGAAGTCATGGACACTAGGATGTTTTGAAATCCACCTCTCAGGAGAACATGTTAGGATTAAAAGCTTCATTTTAGGGTGTAAAATCCTCAAAGTCTGTGTTCTTCATGTTCAAAACCTCATTTTGAATGTGCAACAGCTACTTTCTAGCATAAATTCCCATTTTTAAGAGCCAAAAGACTAATTTTTAAGGACCAAGCCTATCTTTTAGTAGCTATGTGTCCTGGTTATAGTGTCTGGGACCAGTTTGTCACTGTGTGGGTGTGGCCAGGGCTGTGTAGTCTACACCTTCTCTGTCAGTTCTCATGAACTGCTACCAATGGATCATTTGCAGCAGCTGCCCAGGGCACAGCTGGCCCCTCAGGCTACAAGTTGGGTGTTTAGGAACTCTGTGAGATAAGGAAGTTTCCCTGCCTTCACATCAATGACTCAGGTGTGATAACTCCCCTCCAGGAGGGGAGTCCTTGGCACCTTCACACTCAGCCTGAGGGGTCATGTCTGCTAATGGGCCATCAAGGAGTATCCCATGATTCATAGAGTAAATCACCCATTGTGAAACCCTTTGCCCTGCGGGAGATACTGGGTATTCCCATCTGAGCCTAAGCATATATAATTTTCGGGTTTTGGGACTTCAGGTACCACTTGTAGGATCCAGAGGAGGACCAGGACCTCAACAGGACTGTGACTGCCTGTTAGAGTTTCAAAACCTAAGGAGGAATTCCTTCCAAAAAGCTTGGAGCCAACGCCTTAGTGTGGTGAAGATGTTTAACAAAAGACACAAAGGATATGCAAGTCCTGATGTTATCTGTTTTGGCCAGCCTTTGTTGGGATCTCTTCCCAGGCTGAGACGGGCATGGGTTGGGGGAAGGGGTTGGGGTTTCTGGTTTTCTGCGCAGGTCAGGGAGCTCAGCTCTTGGCAGAGTGAGGAGGACGGAACACACACACTCCAATCGTGGCATCACTAGATACTGGATTGTATTCTTTTTTCCCTTCTCCAACTAGACCATTTTCATCCGTGAGTGATTATAAACACCACAAAGATTACCGTGAGGAAAAAAGGGGGAGAACGCCCCGGTTTCCTGCCCCTGCAGAGACAGGATCCTTGCTGCTTTGCCTTCCCATTTTCTCACAGGAACCAACCTGGGAACTGTCAGCCATCACCCTGAGGGAGCCCAGCTGGCTGGGAGCAACATCACCGCCTGCTGTCTGTAAATATAACTGCAACCCCGAGAGAGAGAGAGGCCAGTGGCAGAGGCGCAACATTGCCACCTGTTGTCCGTAGATATAATTGCATCCCCCCCCTTATCGGTTTTGGGGGGGGGGCAGCCAAAAGACCCTTTAACTGCTTGTTTTTGTCATTTAGGGGGAGGGGTTTATTACAAACTGTTGTTTGGGGTTTTTTTTCTGGATATATATATGCATGTATTGTGGTTAAGAACTGTTATCCTTTTATAGATGGATAGATAGATAGATAGATATTATTTTTTTTCCTCCTAATTAAAGTTCTGTTTTCTAAATTTAAAGGAGAGGGATTATTTCTTAGCCAGCATAGATATCTTAGTTCTCTCTTGAACTAAGACATTGCCACTCAACCAGACTGCAACCATCATTCTCATCAACAGGTTTTCTTTTTCCTTTTCCGTTGTACTCAGGGGGGCTTCAAGCAGTAAAATATGGCTTTGGCCCTCCAAAAGAGGACTTGGGTATTAAACAAAGCTTTGAGTTCTAGAAATGGACCTTTGGAAACGAAAATGAGTTTTTGAACCTTGAAGTTAGAGTTTGGACCCTCCAAGAATGCTTTGATAAAACAAACTAAGATTTTGTCTCCTAAAAATGGGTCTTTAGAGACTTAAAAGAACGCTCTGAGACTGCCAAATTGCAGACTAGTTGAATCCTAAAGAGGGTGAATTGGTCCCTGACAAAGGGGAGACTTTGGAAGCTATTTTGGTTTAATGATAATATGTTCAGGAGGTGAAACCTCTAACTACATAAACACTCCTTTTTTTCTTTTATTTCCCTCCCCCCAGTATTGACAAAGTAGAAATTATGAGGAGTCTGAATTAAGAAAATAACATTTTCTTAACATGAAACATTAAAATAACATGAAAAATAACATTTTTACTGAAAAACTACAAGAAACAAAAAACCAAACAAACACCCCAATAGCAGAAAATATGACCTAGCTACCCCTTCCCCACGGGGTTAAAAACAAAACCTGGAAGGGTATTTCATCCAAAGAGAAATCCTATGCTACCAGGATAGTAGCACGAGTTCTGATGTAGCATGGTGGGGCCGGGATGATCTGGCATGGTGCCAGGGTTGGGCAGTCACAGGCTGTCTGGTAGCTGCCCTTTGTGCAGCTCCTGAAAGGGAAATTCCTGAACTATTGGCAGCAGTTGGTCATGCCAAGACAACTCAGCTGGGGCCGGTGGTCTCCATCCACATGGCGGGGGCTTCTAGAAGGGAAATTCCTGAGGGTGGCTGCAGCAGTGGCACTTGAACTTTCAGGCAGTTGGTGGTGAGAGTGTTGCAAAAGCCGTTCTGAAAGCGGTAGATGTCACATGGGGCTGCAGCAACTCTTCAAAGTACCCAGCACAGGGTGGGGATGGGGGGCTGCAGTGGCCCTTTCCCTTGGCAACTACATCCAAGAATGAGAGAGTAAGTTCCAGAAGCACTGGGGATTTTATCCCCTGTCTTGTGAATTCTCACAATGCTTCACTTCAGGGACTCCCTCCCCCTTTTTGGAAGGTATTGAGATGCTGGGGACAGTCCCTCCTCAGCTCAGAGTGAGGGTGGCAGCAATGGGAACCACTGAGCTGTGGGTGGTGCAAGTGTGCTGAGGTCACCATCCTGCCTGTGCTCTTCTGGCTGTCACCCCAGGCTGGGCTGGGGACAGTCCCTATTCAGCTCAGCACAAACAGGGTGGAGGGAACTGTCCCCCACACTCCAAACAACGTGGTAGTATGAAAATAATTCACCAAAAATCCTTCCCATTTAACTAAAACTACAATAGAAGCTAAAAAAAAAAAAAAGCTTGGACAA
>WBMV01002860.1:241943-257610 GCA_013396655.1 Campylorhamphus procurvoides | reverse complement strand
AGAGAGAGAGAGAGTTGTTGCTGCCTTGGATTCGCGACGGACTTCCTGACAGGGCCGACAGTCATCGGCGGAGAAGCTGCTGCCCCCTCTGCCCCTCCCCAGCCCAACGCTTCCTCTCGCGAACAAAGAACAGGGAGTGTCTGCACGGCACCACGGAAGAGGTTCCACCCTGTCCGTCTGCCCCAGCAATCTCAGGTGATTATACACGGGACCGCCACAGGTCCATCAATCGGGACCCACCAGCATCTCTGCCGTGTCCCTGGGAGCCGCCCCCGCAGCCAGCCGAGGCGTGACATCACCACCTGCTGTCCGTAAGTAGAATTGCACCCAAAGAGAGCAGAGACTTTCGTTTAAAGGTGCTGATCACAAACTGTTTTGTTTGGTTCCTTTTTTTTCTTGAATAGATAGATAGATAGATAGATAGATAGATAGATAGATAGATAGATAGATAGATAGATAGATAGATAGATAGATAGATAGATAGATAGATGGATGGATGGATGGATGGGTGTAGTTAAGAACTGTTATCCTTTTCCGTACATTTTCCTAATTAGAGTTTGTTCTAAATTTAAAGGAGTGGGATGGTTATTTTTTGGGGAAGAAGGCCTCTTCCTTTTTCCTGGTCAACATAAGCATCTTAGTTTCCCTCTAAACTAAGACATGTCCTGCCACCTTTGGTGTGGGAACAATCCCTAGACATATTCAGTTTAGGATCTCAGCTTGTAATTTCTGAGGTGGGCTCCTGAAAGAAGAGTGGGGCCTTTTGGGGTGGTTTCCTGCTTTCTCAGGAGGGCAAGAGGGACTGCAAGCCCTGCTTTTTGGTGAATGAAGAGGATGGATGTCCCACCTTGTGCAGCAAGAGCTGTTGTTGGATGTATCTGGTCACTGTGTCCCAGACAGCCAAGACAGGGTTAATTTTTGCAGTAGCCAAGAGAGGGCATGGCCAGGACCTAGAGGTTGTTCTATACCATCTCATACCATTTCCTCAAGGGAGAGGAAAAAGAACCCTCTTCCAGGGAGAAAGAATCCTTCTGGTCAAGAAAACCAGGAAAACCAGGGGAAACTGTCTGGTACTGTTTATTGCCACAGAGTTTTCATGCTTTCTTTTCTTATATCTTTTGTTATTAATATTGTTGCTGTTACTGTTAGTTTTCTTGTATCATTGCTGTTTCCAGTAAATTTTCCTTATCTCAGCTTTATCTCATTTACTTTAATGGGCTGTGAATTGCCATGGAAAGTCAGTCCTGGGAAAAAATCCAGGATTTTTGTGTCATTCCTGCATGACCCCCTTTGCTGAATACCATTGTTTCCTCATTCCAGAACCAAATACTCCAAAATATACACCATGGACAGGGCTCTAGGGTGGAAATCATCCTATGAGCACAGTTTGGCCATGGAATGACAGAAATTATGTAATTTTTAGTAATTTTCATAATTTGTTTTAATTAAGTTTTAAATATATATATATTAATTATAAATAGCAAGTTATTAGTAAATTACTCCTAGCCAGCATTTAGGAAAGTTGCCATAAGCTACTTTTATGGGAGTAAAACTTGGGAAACTTACTGAACCTTTAAGTTTTGATAAACTAACTCTGATATGATTCAATGAACAAAGCCTGGAAGAGAAAGATGTATTGGTGAAGCTGGACACCTAGAATGCAGAATTTATGGACCACAAGTGTCAGAAATTATACAATTTTCTAATTTTTTAATGGTCCTAAGTAACCTTTTAATTAGTTGCTTTAATTAGTCATAGGTTGTGTGTAAAGCCCTAAACCACTTTCAGCCAGCATATAGGAAAAAGGTTGTCATAAGCAATTTCTGTGAGCATATAGCTTAGAAAAAGTACTAAAACTGCAATTTGTTAAAATGAACCTTGATATGCTTCAATGAACAAAGGCCATGAAAGAAAGATGTATTGTTGAAACTGGACATCTGGAAGGAAGGACCTTTTGCAGAAACCAGAAGATAAAGGAGAGACTAACAAAGAGTCAGTGTTCGTGTTGGAATGACCCTCCCAGAGAAAAAGACACTAAAAACACTGAAAATATGGACTAACTTGCATGACTTGTGAGAAAGATAATAACCAATAGAGGATAGAATGCCAATTGATGAAAAAGAAGTATGCAATTAAGAATCAATGAACCATAATTTCTTTGTTTGCTAAAAATTTATAAATAGGTGAAAAAGTTTTGTATGAGTGTCTGTTGTATGCCAGGATTTTACTGGTTACACACACACCTTCTGGTCAGAATAAAGCAATGCCTTGCTCACTAACACTAAAAGGACGGTGTTAGAGGGGCTTTTATCCTGACATTTTTGGAGGGTTTTGGCAACAAGAAGTGATTAAATTGACTTTTATTTCACTTCTAAAAGTTATTTACTTTGGGGTAAGTTATACTCCAAAGCATCTCTCAGGTCACAGGCTTTCATTTCCATGACACTCCTCAAAGAATGATATGAGGACTAAAACAGAAACAAAATTCTCTGCAGAGGCCCAGGAAAATCCACATGTTTATTAAAAAGAAAAGCAGCTCCAACAAGACCTTATGAAGCTAAATCATAAAAATCCCCACTTTTTCATCACACTGTGACATTAAAAACATTTTTCCTCCACTTCCCATCCCAGAAAGAGTTTTAACTCTTCCAATTATTTAGTCTTCAAACTCTTGTGACTCTGCAAAATGTGTTTTTAGGGATAAAACTTATTTGAAAGCTGAGTGCTGGAGGCAGAGGAGGGACACCCGCCATCC
Organism: Campylorhamphus procurvoides; assembly: GCA_013396655.1. Lineage (NCBI taxonomy): Eukaryota > Metazoa > Chordata > Aves > Passeriformes > Dendrocolaptidae > Campylorhamphus > Campylorhamphus procurvoides. The sequence goes on along the minus strand of WBMV01002860.1, from coordinate 254,855 downwards.
TGCAGGGAAGCTTCTGGATAAGGGATGCTCACTGTGGGTCCAGGCAGTTGCTATTTTGACTGAAACCAATCCAAATCAATTCTTTAGGTTAGAAGGGAGTGAGAAGGGCAGTTTCATCAACCTGTGGGGTGTTATTGCTGTCTTTTAGTTTCATTCTGCCTCAGCAACAGGGAAAATACATCAAATCTCTTATTCTTCAACTTTTGACTGACATTGAACACATTTTATTAGCGATTCCCCTGCTCACAGTAGTGACAACACAGTCAGGGCTCATTTGCATTCCTCTCCCATGGCAACGGCATGTGGCCCCCAAACACGACTGGGTGCTGTCAAAGAATGTTGACCTCAGTCACAATACTGGTTGCCAACAATGCAACGTAGCCTCAGTCACGCCTGATCCCCAATAACGTGGCCCTTGGACATAACCATGTGCCAGCAGTAGAACTTGGCACTTGGATACGACCAGCTGCCAGCAAGGGAATTTTGCCCTTAGACATGGCCAGGTGCCGCCCATGGAGCATCTTATATTCCCTGATCCCTCCAGATCTAAGTAAGCACTTTTATTTAAGGAATATAAAATATTTATGTTTATGGGGAAAATTCCAAGCCATTTGGGGGCTTATTTTAATGGCTATTTCAAAGGTTATTTTAAAGATTGTTTTCAGGCTATCATGCTCATTCTTGCTTCTTAATTAGTTATTAACTGTGCTGCTTTGGAACCACAAAAAATAGTACAGAACATTTTGAGTCTAATTTAAGGGCATTTTGTCCTTATGTACCCTGATGATGATTCCTGCACCCCCACTGAGTGGATCCCAGGGTCATCTTGCAGAGGCCACCATCCCTCATTACTGTAATCACTGACTTCAATTCACTCCTCAAACTACTATCCAGGTAGCTGAAAAACATCTTAATGCACATATACTCCCCAGCTGGAGAAAGTCAAGGAGGGAAATTTTCATAAATATCATTTTTGGGTTTGATTGCTGAAGATATTGTTATCTTTTGAGTTTCGTGAGGTAGCGGACATTTGTTTTCCTGTTTTCGTTTATTTTTATTAGTAGTTTCATATTGCTTCACCTACAAATCCTGCCCAGATCTGAGGAAAGTAGGAGAAACATCAAAAAACAACCCCAAAATCACAATGTTTCCCAGATGCACTCATTAAAAGAGATTTGGGAGGAGACGGCCTGCTCACAGGTTATTGCCAGAAAATCCACAATTCCTTACAAATCTTTTTTGCCACAGTGGCATTTTAGGGATAAAAGTGCATAAATACATTATGTTAAAGATGAGTTCTTGCCAAGCCATGCTAGGATCTGGCTCCAGGTGCTCCTGGCATTGCGGAACTGGGACCATCCCACACCAGATGCCACAAGTGGGGGTCAGCAGTCCCCTGGGTGAGGTGAAAATGAGCCAAAAGCCTTCTGGTTTGGATTTCAGAACGAAACTTGAGCTCCAGCTGGGACAACTGGGAGCGATATCATCAAGTGGATGGACCAGAAACCACCCTGGAACTTTGCAAGTTTCCTGTTAGCAGATTGACACCCGTTGAAGCAGTGTACCTGCCTCTTCATGTGTCCTCTGGTCTGGTCAATACCATCATCATAATCATTCCTCTGCTCTCCTGACATAATGTTCTTTCTCCATTCTTTACAGCTGATAGAGATGATGAAGACAGCTGGGGCCTGTCAGATGTACTTTAGTAAGTCCCAAGAGTTTGGGGGTGAGAAAGGGGATTCCATGACACTTGGATCCCCTTCAGGGCTTCTTTCATGCTGGGCTGGGTCTCCCAGAGCCAAAAACCACCAAAGCTTCCTCTCAAAGGGCTATAAGGGGTTGAAATGTCTTGAGAAGGGCAGAAAACATCATCCAAAGGTCTGGAAACACTCCAGTAGTACAGAGAATAATGATAGAATGGGAATAAACCAAAATTTTCAGCTATTTTACCCAAAACTGTGACTTTTAGGGCACCATGCACCATGGCTCTTGTTTGCTTCCAGACCCCCAAGGTGGAGGTGCTCGTTAGCAGGTTGCTCAAATGGCATTTTGCCAAATGGCCCATTTTTTGTTCTTGGAACTGCCAATAATTGTTGCTTTGGACAATTATCAGGGAAAGGAGAGTAAAGGGGTGTGAGCAATGCAGGAGGCAAAAACCAGCCCCTGAGCACACACCTGATCACTCAAATTGGTCATTAAAAGTCACTCTTGGACCATAAACGGGTATCCATCATTAGTTATAGCATTTACTAACATTAATTTGTTAATTAAATCCTGGTGCTGCCTTCTAAACCTTTTTCTTCATTTTTGCAGTGATCCTCAGGTCTTGAACAGCTTTTTGCATGGATCCAGAAAGGTGACAATTCAACTGCCACTCCAAAACCACTCAAAATCTGTAACACAAATATCCCTTTTTTCATAAAAACTGAGTTTTAAACATCAGGATATCTTTGGTTTTGAGCTTCTGCCACTGCTTGTGCAGTGCAGTCAGCTGGGATTTTAGGGTCTTTTGAGCCAAAACTGGGAACAGGAAGAACCATTGTCCCACTGCTAGGGAGCGTTCTGGGGTTTCTGGAGCTTCCCCTCACCACTGCACCCTTTTTTTCCGCCTTTTTTTCTTTTATGTATCTATAGAAAATAAGTTCAATGTTTGTAATCCCAGACTGACAGTGCTGCTCTCCTGGACAGCACAGGGGATGCAGTCAGTGCCTTTTTTGAAGGTTCTAGGGTAGGTCTTTTTTTAATTTCATTTTGGGTAGCCTTTCCTTTCATTCCCATTGTTTACAACTTTCTCAGTGTGTTTTTCATCCCATTTCCCAGGTCCGGGAATCCTCCAGCAACCTCCTGACTGCCAAGCTGAGCCAGCCCATGGCCAGCATGGGCCTAGCCCTGCAACAGGATGCCAGCCTGGGATCGCACTGGGGCAGCGGTGCCACTGTGGGGCTGTCCTGCGACCTCCTCCAGCAGTGTCTGTGGGAAGCAGGCATCACCGAGCAGATGTTGGAGGCGGAGGCCAAGTGGGACCTGCGCAGCTTCCAGCCCCCCACACTGCAGACTGCAGGGCAGGTGGCTTTCAGCAGTAGCCTGCAGGTCTGCCCTGACAGCACCGATGTCCTTGAGTTGCAGCCCCCCACCAGGCACCCCCACCCAGCCCTGTTCCAGCAGCCACTCCTCAACAAGGCCAGCAACGTCCAGCCCTTCCCAAAGCACCTTGGGCCCTTCTTCAGGCTCCAGGGCTGCCCTGGTGGGATGCTGGGCATCAGGTCCAGTCAGGTGACGGTCCCCTCCCTGCCAGTGCAGCAGATCACGTTCCTCCAGCAGGTAAGTGCAGCGCCTCAGCATAGTGGACAAGGGAGTCAGAGACCAGCACTGGGGCCAGTGGCACGTTCGCTGGGTGTGACAGACACGTTTTTGTAGTTCTGGGTTTTGAAGTTCTGTTTTTTAATTTTATTTTTCAGTTCTTTTTAATTCTTTCTATTCTTTTTAATTCCTATTTATTTTAATTTTGCTCTACCATTTAGTTCTATATCTTTTAATTCTATTCTTTAGTCCTGTTTCTTTTCCCTTAGCTCTTTCATCTAGGAAGGGGGAAGAGGAACAGGGACTAAGAGCCCAATCCTGGAACCTTTATTTAGCTCAATCTTCACTTCAGCTCCCCCTGTAGGCTCCTGATTTGCATTTTTGGGGCACATAGACCCATTTCTCGGGACAATAAGAAATTAGCTGACCCTAAGGGGCACAGCTCTAGGAGTGCCTTTTTTGAATCCTGGAGCCGTTAAGGTTGGAAAAACCTCAAAAATCCTCAAATCTGACCCTTTTTGATCTTCCTCGTGCCCACTGGTGGTGGGACCGGAGGGTCCCTCCTTCTTTGCACATCCATGCCAACCTCATTCTGTTTGCAGGTTAAAATGTGTTTTCACCTTTTTCATTCAATCCAGGTGCCACACAGGATCATTCCACAGACAAAGCAGCCAGGCCCCACCACACTTGCCCCATTCCCTGGACTGCCCTCCTGTGTCCTGGGGAGTGGCCAGGGGCAGCCAGTGTCAGTGCCAGTGCCACTGGCTCATGTGCCCACTGCCCTCCCACACTCTGCCACCAGGTTGTCCCGCCGCCACCAACACCGTGGAGCCCCAGCACCCTGGAGCACAGTGAAAGCCGATGGAGTCATGAACCAAAGCGGGAGACTGGACTCTTTTGTTTCTTATTTTAAATAAAACTTTTTGTGTGTGTGTGTGTGGTAGAATGTATCATGAGAATCCAAAAAGAGATTATTGAGTATTTAGACTTGAGCTTAAGCACAGCCTCCATTTGTTTTATGTTGACAAGGTATCATTGCTCTAGTCCCTGAGGAGAGGAAAACCTCCAGCGTTTCCATCCCCCATTTCTAGTGGGAAAGAGGTTGTGACTCCAGGGAAGTTGGGGACTCCTTGTGCCATCCAGCAGACTCTCCAGGTGAGGAGATGGCTTTCCTGGGTTTGCTTTTTGTCACCAAGTTTTTCGACTTTGTTAGCAAACTTTTCCACTTTGTTTCCAAGGTTTTCCACTTTATTTTTCCTATAAAGTTTTGCCCTCTATTGCACAGTTTTCACCCTCTATTTCCCACTTTTGCCCTTCATTTCCCAGTGCTCTTCCTCTAATTCCCATTTCCCCCTTTATTTCCAAGTTTTATACTTTCCCAGCTTTTCTCCTTTATTTCCTAGTGTTTCAATTTCTTTCTCAGTTTTTCCCCTTTTATTTCCAAGTTCTCCACTTTTATTTCAAAGGGTTTCCACTTTTTATTTCCAAGTTTCCCTTTATTTCAGTTTTTTCTCTTCCAAGTTTTTCCCCCTTTATTTCCAAGTTTCTCCACTTTGTCTCCATGTTTTCTGCTTTCTTTCCAGTTTTTTCCCTTCATTTCCCAATTCTCCCCTTGATTTTCAAGTTTTTCCACTTGATTTTAGTTTCCACTTGATTTCCTAGTTTTCTCCCTTGACTTCAACACTTCCCATCTGAAGAGCAAACCAACCTGTCTGCATTTCCCTTCTTTCCATCAAGCAGGAAGAATAAATTTCCATTAATTTGGATTTCCTGCTTTCCTACCAGCGCTGTGCCACCTGAGGCTACCCCAAAGCTTTCAAGAAGGGGCCATCACCTGCCTGCTCTGCATCTTTAGGCAATTAATGCTTATTTGGTGAAATTCCTCAAATAAACCCATTTCTCCCACTTCTCCACACCTCCACAGGCAAAGTTGGATGTTCTCAGCATCTTGTTGGGGCTCAGTTTGGGGCAGGGCCTGCACAGAACCCAAGAGTGGGCAATGGGTTGCTGCAGCTCAGCCTCTCTTGTCCCCTGGCAGGCCCAGCAGATGCTGAGCTCCCGTGCACGCATGACAGGAGTGGGAAACATGAGGACCATGTTGGAATATGTTTGGGATATTTATAAATTGGGATTATTTGGCCCACAGACAATTATGTATATGTATATTTATTTCATTATTATTTCATTATATATAAATATATCTGGTGCATTTCAGGTGCTTTTTATAGAGAACAGATCCAGCCCATCTCCAGCCTCCAGGGCTGCCCCAGTGTTAGCTCCAGTGAGACACTGGGCATCAGACCCAGCCAGGTGAGGGGACAGCAGCACATGACAGCCACCCCACTGCCAGCACAGGAGGTTGCATTTCTCCAGCAGGCAAGTGCAGCCCCTCAATGTGGTGGCCATGGACCAGCACCAGGCTGCTGGCACTCTCACTTTACATGCTGAAGAAGCTTTCCAGGCTGCAATCCTGCCATCAGGCTGTTCCCTTTCCTGGTATGTGGTTAAATACATCACTAGGAGTGGCAGTCAGGACTCAGGGCTGCTTATCATGGAGGCAAGTGCTATCAGGAGCTGATGGTGGCTCCATCCATGTCACTGAAGCCATGACTGTAGCACAGAAGGCAGCAGTCCCCAGTCCCTCGATGAAGCTTTCAGAGAGCTGCAGGTCTAAATCCGTCCTCAGCAGAAGCTGCTGCTCGGATGTTTCTGCAGTCAACAGGTTCCTCTTCATCATCTGAAAATAAAACCCCAAAGCCAGCAGTCAGCATCACATCAGTTGGAACAAACCCTCAAAAGTCTTCCACTCACCTGCTCTGCATTGATTCCAGTGTTGGACACTGCAGCTGTCACGGCTTCCAGCACTAAAGAAAAGGCAACTACTGCTGCACTTGTAAGAAATCACCAGTCCCGAGCTCCTCCTCGCTGCTACTCAGCTCACCCCAAATGCTTCTCCAATTCCAAAAGCTGCCCACAGGGTGCTTGCAAAGCCCAGGAGAAATGCTTCCCTGAGGTGCCGCAGAAGACTTTGCTCTGAGACCTTGATTCGGCCAACAACCACCTCACCTTGGAACCATCTTCACCACTCCAAGACCACATGCATCAACGGCTGACAGTTTGACCAGGCCCAGTGTCTTTTCTTTGCACAGCCAAGGGCTGCAGGCAACAGGGCAGAGAGAGAGGAATTCAAAGCAAGACACAAAGTATAGGATCAAGAAAGATGGAGAAAGAAATACCCTCATGACATGCTACAGGGTCCAGAAGGAAGACATTGATAACAGTGACAAGATGCCAGACACAGAAAGAGGCAGCAGAAATACCAAGGGGGACAGACAGGAAGGAATGAAAAAATGGCATCTGGGAACTGGACAGAGATGGAGAATGAGAAAATAGTCACTGGCAGAGAGAGGAAAAACCTAGAAGATGGGGACAAGGAGCTGGTCCCAGACACATGGAGAAAGCAGGTACAGGGGAGAAGAGAGAAAATACAGCCGTGTGGGAAAGGGGTGGGAAAGGGGTGGGAAAGGGGAAAGAACGGGGACGAAAAGGGGAGGACCCAGGACACAGAAGTAGCGCAACAGTGCCGCGCGGGACAGCAGAACGCAGCGGGCCCGGCACTGTTGGTGGACATCGCTTTCGGTGCTTACCTTTTCTTTCTCCTCCAGCCAATGCACCCGGGGTACCCAGAGGCGGCAGCGCGCCCCGGGTCACTGTCCCACTCAGAATCATCTACAGTCATGCCCCCAGACTGCCAGAATTTCACCCCAAAGTGTGGCGTTTGGTGGTGTGTGTGGTTTTCTTCTTTTCCTTAGTACAAGAATTGTGGGGTTTTCCTTTTCCAAAATACTCAGCTGAGGGGCTTTCCAGTGCTTTTTCACAACGTAAAAATTAGTGAATTTTGGGTTTGTGCATGAAAATGTGGGGAGGTTTTGCTTCCTGGCTGCAAAATCCAGGGAGGAATTTGGTTTTCCCAGAAGCCCCAAAGTGGGAGTACTTCCCCAAAATTGTTCTGGTATTGTCCCCATGCAGTTTTATATATTTACACTCATCTATTTAGACTGTCTATTTGCATTTATTATATAGAGTATCTATTTATACCTATAGATCTATTGACATCTAAATCTACTTACACTTATATCAACACTTAAAGTTTTAGGCTATCTGTTGAGACTTACGTATTTTGCCACTTTGAGATCATTTTAGATTCCTTTATTTTTACATTGGTATCTACTTACATCTATTTAGTTATCTTCTTACACACGATTTCTATTTAGACACCCTGTAGTTCTCTATTCAGTTTCTTATATTCTAAAATCCTTTATATTATGTAGTATATGCAGCTTTTTATTTTGAAATCAATTTTTACCCATAGATTATTTTTCAATATATATAAAAATGAGCGTTTTTTTCTCTATTTCAACTCCTCACAACCATATTTAAAGAGTTTTGATATTTTTTAACATTCCCACCATGAAGTTGTGGGCACTTTTGGGCTGTAACTGTTGCCAAAATCCTCCAAAATTGTCATGATAAATAAAACCTTCTAACACCATCTTTTTAGTGTGAGCAAGGCATTCCTTTATTCTTGGCGAAGAGGTGTGTGTGTAACCAGTAAAATCCTGGCCTCCACACTGACACTCATACAAAACTTTTTCACCTATTTATGCATTTTTAGCAAACAAAGAAATTACTATTCATTGATTCTAAATTACATAATTCTCTTTCATCATTGGTATTCTATCCTCTCTTGGTTATTAACCTTCACTATTCATGCAAATTATTCCATATTTTTAGTATCTTTTTCCTCCAGTAAGGACTTCGCAACACATATACTGAGTCTCTGATAGTCTTTTCTTTCTCTAGATGTCCAACTTCACCAATACATCTTTCTCTTCCAGGCTTTGTTCACTGAAGCATATCAGAGTTGCTTTATCAAAACTTAGTTTTGGTAATTTTCCCAAGATGTGTTCCCACAGTAGCAGCTCATGAAACTTTGCTAAATACTAACTGAAAGTGATTTAAGACTTAGCACACTGCTTATGATTAATCAAAACAACTAATTAAAAAGTTTAATAAAACCATCAAAAATTAGAAATGTTTTACCTTTTCCAACATAACTTCTCTTTTTTGAGGGGACCCTGCAACCCTCAAAAATCCCTCGTCCCTTGGACTCTCTCCGTCAGACAGCCCTCATTGCCACCACTGCGACCAGCCCCAGACAGCATCTGGAGGGGTATCTCTGTCCCTGGAGATGCTCAGCTGTGCCAGGGGCAGGGTTTGGTATCCCCCAAGCAAGGGCCAGAACAGCCTTTTCCAGAGTGCCAGTCCATCCCCATTCTTTCCCCATCCCAAGGGGCAGCCCTACCCCCTGGCTGTACAGACAGGTACCCACAGCCCAGCCACAGACATCCTGGCCCCCAACCTGCACCCCTGAGCCCACGTGCCCTCCCCATGGGACTCCCCAAATCTGTTGCCCCCAGCCCTGTCACCCCCTGCCCTACCTGCACCAGCCGGGCTGGCAGCTGGGCATGTGCTGCTTTGGTCTGTACCTCGGTGCAGTCCAACTGCTCTTTGAGGGAGCTGGCCTGGCACAGGCTCGGCTCTTCCTGCGGCGTCTGTGCAGCTCCTCTTACTGCCCTGGGCCCATGAGGGCTTCAAAGCCACTTGGTCAGAACATGGCCCAAGTAGAGGGCTAGTCCTTGGCATTTGGACCATGTCATGCACAGGAATTCCCTACAGGGGCAGGGAAGGCTATTCCCAGGTCTGGGAATAGCTCTCAGGACTCAGGGCACTTAGCATGGCCATTGTCATGTTGCACCAGTGGTGGGTAACCATTGCCATGGTGGTGGTTGTCTGTGCCTCTGTTTCCCCATATGGAATTGTTGTGCTGTCACGGAAGTGGGTGAGAGCTCCCATGTCCTGGGGCTGGGTGTATGAGTAGGGCTGGGCTTGAACATCTCCCCTGGCTCCAGGGCAGAGGCTCAGGCAAAGCCAGGGTGCTGTTTGGCACCTGGGCTGCAAGTACTCACTGTTGGCTCATGTCCAGCTCTTTATCTGTGAGAACCCCCACATACTTCTCTACAGGGTTCTTGTTCCAGTCTATGCTCATGCCTGTGTTTGCCCCAACCAGGTATAGCACTCCACCCTTGGACTTGAACTTCATGAGGTTCGCGTGGTCCTACTTCTCAAGATTGTCCAGGTCCCTCTAGATGTCCCGGACCTTCTGTTATGTCAACTGCACCACTCAGCTTTGTGCCATCTGCAAATTTACTGAAGGTACACTCAATCCCCCTGTCTGTGTCGTTGATAAAGAGATTGAAGAGCTGTGGTCACAAGGCAGAACCCTGAGGGACAACCCTTGTCATCAGCATCCATCTGGACATGGAGTCAATGACCACAGCTCTCTGACTGCACTCATCCAGCCAATTCCTTATCCACTGAGTAGTCCATCCATCAAATCCATGTCTCTCCAATATGTATATAAGGATGTAATATGGGACTGTATCAAAAGCCTTACAGAAGTGTAGGTAGATGACATTGATTGATCTCCCTTTGTCAACCATTGTCACTCCATCACAGAAGGACACCAGATTGATAAGGCACCATTTGCCCTTTGTAGAGCCATTCTGACTGCATCAGGTGACCTTGTCTTGCATGTGCCTTAGCATTACCTCCTTGAGGATCTGCTCCATGATCTTCCCAGGCACAGTGTCATCAGGTGCTCTTGAACCTGCTCTTCCCTGGTGGGCAAGGGACATCACTAACCCCCACCTGGAGGTTCTGGAACTCAAGAGACATTGGAAGCTTGATGGCCACTGCAGGCTGACATGAAGACCTCAATGAGTACCTCAGCCTTTTTTATATCTATATCTTCTCATTTATTGGGGGTTACACTCTCCTTGCCCTTTCTTTTCTGACCAATGTCCTTAGAGAATCCCTTCTTGCTATTCTTCACATCCCTTGCCAAGTCCCATTTCATCTGTGCCTTGGTTTTCCTGATCCCATACCTACATATCCAAATTGTATCCCTATACCATTCCCAGGCCAGAAGTCCTTGCTTCCACGGCTGTGCAATTCTTCTTTCTCCTCAGTGTGAGAAGCAGATTCTTGCTCAGTCATGATTCCTTGCACACGAGGATGAAGAGTTCTTGTGCCCAAAGAAAAGTGGCCTTAAAGAGTGTCCACTCTGGTCAGTTCCCCTGTCGCTAAGGACAGTTTCTCAGGGAATCTCATCCACTAATTCTTGTGGAATTAGTTCTAACAACTTCAGTTCTAACAACTGGAAGTTTACTCTTCCCAAGTTTATTGTTTTTTTCACTGGTGACACCTGCTCATATGGTGTAGGAATCTATGTACAGACATATGTGGATGCTTGCACAAGGGCCATCCCCCTGCTCTGAGCTCTGCTAGAGCCATGGATTGTGAAAGCTCCCTGATCTCTACCATTATCAGGGAGAAGGGTGGCTGGGAGTACTCCACAGGAATCCCAATTTGTTCTATGCTTTCCTGTAGCTTGCTTTCTGTACTTGTCACTGAGGTGAGGTGTAGACAAAGCTCAGCACTGTACCAAAGGTTTTTGTGCTGCACCTAGTTAAAATCAGTTTTAAAATAGGAATAGGCACACATACTTCATCTTTCTGGAGATACTGACTCAGTGGTTGTCAGACCTTTGACAATGGTGGCACTTTTCGAAAGTGGAGTGTAGTTCCTCTGGAAGCCTTGCCAGCCAAAAGTAATGGGGAATCCTTTCTACCGTCCATATCTTGCTGCTATCCCCTTTGGTATCCCCAATCACCTGTGCCCTATGTTGTGTAAGCAGGTGTGAAGGGTAGTGCGTACCCCCACAGGTCGGGTGGTTGGTCCCACAGTAAGTGAAACAGGTGTTGCTTTATGATTTTTCTGATCTGGGTTCCACAATGGGGTTTTCTTCTTTACTGTTTTCTTCTTTTATTTCTTCTCATTTCCTCTTTTCTTCTTTCCTCCTTCTGTGACACATGGCACCATTTTCCATCAGATCCCTAAAAAACGTACCCTCTTCACTTGGTCCTTGTCACGTTGAGTCAGGAATGTGAATATTTAATTCCTGTAAATGCTGGACAAAATTATTCATAGTTTGGCCAAGCATTTCCTCATTTGGTTCCCTGAGCAGAATATGCTCATTATATTGTCAAATTGTTGCTTCGAGTGGGAGGAGGATTGATCCTGTCTCTTTAGCTAACATGACATGAACCACCTAAGGGGCTTGGGACAAGGGTCTCAAAGGACAGGGCAAAGGGAATGGCTTTCCAATAACAGAGGATGGGGTAGATGGAATACTGTGAAGAAATTCTTCCCTTTGAGGGTGCCAAGGTCCTGGCACAGGTTGTCCAGGGAAGCTGTGGCTGCCCCATCCCATGCAGCGTTCAAGGCCAGGTTGGATGGGGCTTGGAACTACTTGGTCCAAGCCCTAAAAACAAGATGAGCTTTAAGGTCCCCTCCAGTTCAAACCATTCTGGGATTCTAGGATTTCTTCAGCACTGTGCCAAAGCATGCAATGCTACAGCCAGGGCTTGGCAAAATTTCATTGAACTTGACAACAACCATTTCACAGCCTCTTTTGAGGTTTTTTCTGTAATAGGAACAACTTGAAGCCATATGCCAGTGTGGAAACCATTCTGCTGTCCTACTGCATGGAAAACCAGTCCAGAAAAAGAGCCAGTGAGCGCAGTCAGCGGTGCCTATCCTCCCTCTGCATCCCCCTCCTGCGAGGCCAGACCTTAAGTCTGGGAAACTGATCCTAAACACAGGATCATGGAGACAGCTTAAACCCGGGATCTGGGAAACTGAGTTTGAATCCAAATGTTCGACTGGGCTGTGAACTGTTAAGCCCAAGTTTCAAAAGGAAAAAAATCCAGCATACATGATAACATTCTTCTAAAACAAGTGTTTAAATTGTTAAAAATTAAGAAATTAAAAAAATTAAAGCTGAAAAAATATTAGAAAAAGCTACTCATTTTTGGTCATTATTTCAATTTTTGAAAGGAAAAAGTTTTTGAGAGTTTTAGTTTTTAAATAGACTTCTATTTTTATTCTATACGTTTTTAATTTTTTTATTTTATAAAGGAAATAATTTTTGGATTTATGATTTCTCCTTTAGCTCATCTTTTTTTATTTCCTATTTGTAAATTTCTATTTTTATCTCCATGTTTTCAATTATTTTTTCCTTTCTCCCTCAGTGTCCTCGTTCCGTGCAGACGGTCGTGTATAAGTGAATGGATAGCCAGGGAAGGGGCTCAACCAGATTTTAGGAATCGAAAAAATGTTGGAGCGCTCCCTGGAATGCCCGATGACATCAGCGCTCCCTTCAGCACCATCCGCATCCCCCGGCCCGGTGACGTCACCAGTCCTCCCGGGCGCGTGCGCAGGGCAACGCCCCCGGCCCCCATCGCGGCGCGGAGGATGCGGGGCCGCAGGTGAGTGCGGGGCCGGCGATGGATGCGGGGCCGCAGGTGAGTGCGGGGCCGCAGGTGAGTGCGGGGCCGGGGATGGATGCGGGGCCGCAGGTGAGTGCGGGGCCGCAGGTGAGTGCGGGGCCGGGGATTGGATGCGGGGCCGCAGGTGAGTGCGGGGCCG
>WBMV01002860.1:143622-241799 GCA_013396655.1 Campylorhamphus procurvoides | reverse complement strand
TTTGGGGTGCAGCGGCCGTGGGGTGGGGGGCTCCGCTGCCGTCAGCGCCCGTGCAGGGGCGGTGCGGGGGCTGCACTCACGCTGCGGGGGCCTTCGGGGGGAGCCGCAGGGGGGTGCGAAGGGTGCGGGAGCGGCGGAGCGGGGGCAGCGAGCACAGCGAGGACGTGTGTGTAGGGGTGTGCGTGTGTGCAGGGGTGTGCATGTGCAAGGGTGTACATGTGTGCAGCAGCGTTGTGTGCTTGTGCAGGGCTGTGTGTGTATGTGTATGTGCAGGTATATGCGCATGCAGAGGGGGTGATGTGTGCATGCAGGGGGGAGTGTGCACTGGTGTGTGTGTCTCTGTGTGTGCATGTGCAGGTGTTGGAGGAGTGTGTGCAGGTGTGTGCAGCTGCAGGCTTGTGCAGTTATGTGTATGTGCAGGGGTGTGTGTGCACATGTGCATGTGTGTGAGCAGGTGTGTGCACACGTGTGTGTGCATGAGAGGGCATGTGTGTGCACGGGTGTGTGCATGCAGTTAGGATGCTGGCATTTGTGGGGCCTGGAGCCAGGTGTCTGCGGGTGGTGCAGGTGTGGTGGGGTCCGTGGTGCAAGTGTGGGTTGTGTGTGTGGGGATACACGTGCACAGCGGTGCACAGTGTGTAGGTAGGGATGGAGGCATGACCAGAGGTGCATGTGGGGATGCAGGAGTGCATATGTGCATGGGAGGTGTGTGTGTGGATGCAGGTGTGCACAGATGCATAGTGTGTGTGGATGCATGTTTGCAAAGGTACGCACACTTGCGCGGAGTGAGGAGTGTGCATTCACAGGGGCGTGTGTGTGTGAGGGTGCATGTGTGTGCATTGTGTGCTTGCCCCGCTGTGCACACATGCAGCTTCAGCATGTGCACACTGCCCGAACACATGTGCAGTGAGCCTACAGCATGTTTGTCATCTGTCTGCAAGCATCCTGTGCTCATGTGCACTGCTGTGCGTGTGTGCTTTGGATGTGTACATAGAGTTCTTGTGCACAGGATGCATCAGGCACAGTGCAGGCACAGGCACCATTCTGTGTGTGCATGCACCTCTTGCACACATACCCTGTGGTCTGCGTGCAGCAGACCTGTGCACTGGGATGGGCTTACCCTCAGATGCACTTGCACAGGGAGTACCTGCACCCCATACACATGCAGGGTTGTGCATGCACAAGGCTTGCGGTGCAGGCATGTGGTGACTTGGGCACACCCATTGGAGCACAAGTGTGCAGAGGGATGTGTGGCTGTGCTGCGAGTGCAGGAGCATGTGTGCATGGGCGCTACACAAAGCCCCAGTCTGGCCATGTTTCCCCTCAGAACTGTGGTTTTTGCTCCCCTCCCCAGGGAAGCGCTGCCAGGTCTGGGGGAATGAGTCAGGGTAGTGTTGCCTTTACTGGGCCATTCCTGGCTAACTACTAGGTTACCTATGAAGCTACTACTAAGATATTACAGGGATATTCTCAGTAAACTTCTGAGTTGCTGAGATAGTGAAATACTATGAAGACATACCTGAGATACTGCTGGGATGCAAAGATGCCAGCATGAGTTTACTAGAATGTGGACACATTACTCTGCGGACTGTAGTAAGGAACTTAGAGGGTGATGCTAAGATATTCTCAAGGTAGTATGTGGATGCTGGTGGGATGCTGCGAGGATTCTACTAAGATACTATCAGGGCCCTACCAGGATGCTATCGGGACACTACTAGGATACTTCCAGCATATTTCCGGGGCTGATACTGAAATACTCATATGAAGGTACCACTGGAGCAGCTCACACACCATCCACTTACTCTCAGGATATGTTTAAGTTGCTTTCAGCATAGTTACCTGGCAGTAAGATAATACCTGGATATGACTTTGCACTACCAAGATACCAGGACACTATGAAGATATTAGCTGTATGCCATTACTCCACTACTAGGATCCTTATCAGAACACTCTTATCTAATTATATACCGTGATACTATAAGGGCACTGTAAGGTCTGTAACTAGGATGCTGTTGGGATGGTCCTGACATAGTATCAGGATTTTCCGGCCTGTACTAGTACAATATCAGGGCAATGCTGAGCTATTCAGTGGCTGCTACTAGGATACTCTCAGTGTAGCAAAAAGGTGCTATAAGGATGCTGCTAAAATGCTGTCTGGATACTTCAAAGGTACTGCTGCGATATTTTCACAGTGTTAATAAGGCACTAAGGTGCTATCAGGACAGTACTCATTTTTCAGTAGGATGCTCTCAGGATGCAAGTGGAATATCAGTAGGATACTTCCAAGGTACTACAAGGGCACTAGAAAACATAGTGGTAAGATAGTTCTGGGTTGCTATCAGGGCAACACTCAATCTTTTGAGATACTATCAGCCCATTACTGCTACTAGTATGATACTTTCAGGCCACTGCTAAGATAGTAGTGATATAGTATAAGGATATTATTAAGATGCTACCACTTCAGGAAAAAAGGTAATGTTATGTTGTTTTTTACATACTACCAGAGTAGCACTGAGCTACTTGGACCACTGTCAGCACTTCATTGCTACTGTGAAATTACCGCTAGAATAATGTCAGGGTATCAGCACATTTTTATGAAGACATCCTGTTAGGATGCTGCTGGTATACTGCAGAGATACTGTTGGTGGTGTAATAGCCCTGGCAGTAGGGTTTCAGTCAGCATGGCAGCAGCAAAGGGGAGCCTGGTGTTTAACCTGTTAGTAGTCTGGTGCCTCACAGGCACCCTCTCCTTGTCTACCTGCAGCTAAGGCGGCACACTGGTGTTGAGGAGGATGGAGGCACCCTTGGTTAGCCTGGAGGAAGAGTTTGAGGAGGGGCCTGGGGACGATGGAGGGACCCTGCAGCGCCCTGCAGACCCAGCGCTGGCGGAGCTGGAGAGCTTCTCGGCTGAGATGATGAGCTTCAAGTCGATGGAGGACCTGGTACAGGAGTTTGATGAGAAGCTCACTGTCTGCTTCCGGAACTATGATGCTGCCACCGAGGGCTTGGCCCCTGTGAGGGGGCATCTCCAGGCACAGGAGGAGGAGGAACGCCTCCAGGATGAGGAGTGAGTAAGGCCTCCCTGCTTCTAGGGACATGGGCCTTCTTGCACCCCTGAAAACCCACCTACAGTGCAAACTGGCTCCCAGCATTGCAGCATGGTCATGCAGCATATCAAAGCAGTGGTGTAGTAAGCTGTAAGCCCTCTCAAAGCCAGCCTGCTTCCCTGCACCCTTGCAAGACTTCTCTGACCAGCTTCCTGCATTTAGACAGGGTCATGCTCCATGTCAGGAGTAGCACTGTAGTATTGTATAGAAAAGGACATCTTTGCGGTCTGCATGCCACCTTGCTAGCATGCACCTCGGCCCCTTGCATCATGGTGTAGCACCATGGAGTAGCTGTGTGATATCCTGAGAGTAGCTGCATAGGATCATGTGAGTAGGCCATATGATTGGGCCTGCATGCCTCCTTGCAGGGTCATGAATTACACCCACAGCATGCAGTCCAGCTCACCTGTTGCAACATGATTGTGTAGCACTTCAGGGTAGTGGTGTATCTTGTGACTAACACCCCTCGGGGACCTACTGCACCTCCTTGCATGCTTCTAAGCTTCCACCACATGCAAATCAGTGCCTGGACTGTGGCATGATTGTGCAGCACCTGGGAGTAGCTGTGTAGGTTCTTTGGAGTAGCTGCGTGGGATCCCTGGTATAGCATCTGAGGAGGTGTCACAGCATGTCCCATGTCATATTGCAGGGTCATCATGGCTCCTTTTATGCAAGGAGAGCCCTGAGGTTTAAGCATAAACCTTGAGTAAGGTGTGAGTAGAGCTTAGCCACCTCTTGTACCATGCCAGAGGACAGCCAGTTTGGGGTCCAGTTACCCGCAGGCTCTCCAATAAACATTGTGCCTTTTGCATTAAATTCTACAGTTTCATTAAAAACCTTGTTTTTTTGCAAAATGCCATATTTTACCCAAATCCATGGGCTTTTTCCCCCGTGTAATGTCTATACACTATCACATTTCTAGTGGTTTTTTGGTGTGCTTAATTAGGATTATTCCCCAGGCCACGATTGCTAGCCCTTATTCTCACCAGGCAAAGGAGTTGTTTTCAATCCAAAAAGCCCCAAATGCTGATTTTTTGTTTTGCTGGTTTGTTGTTGGGGTTTTTCACCAAAACCAGCTGAGGCCAAATTGATTTTCACAATCAGCCAAATTGTCGGCTTTTTAGAGCAAAACGCAGCTTGGCTGCGTGCCCAGGCTGCCGCGCTGTCACTGCTTTGTGCCGCTTATTGTCTTTTTTGGGTCAGTTTGGGCAAAACAGGGCGCTTTTTTTATTCTTCTTTGAATGAGCCCTGTGTGCAGGGTGAGGGAGGGACAGGGGCCTTACAAGCACTGGATTTCCTGAATTATTAACTATTTCTTGCCATAATTAACCCAGAAGTTGCTGCTGCTCATGCCCTGTCCCTGTGGGGAACTGGCCCTTTAAGAGGAGAGAAAAGCAACTTTGGGGGGATAATCGCTAATTTGCTGCATTTTTGTTAAAAAATAGGAATATAGAAGTTTGCTATCTGCATTTTTGAGTGTTAATTAGTGGAATCTTTAATTTCAAGAGGAATTCAGCTCTGATAAGGAGTCAAATAAGATAAATGCCAAAAAATGAGCAGGTTTGGGATTGGGAAGGGGGCAGGCAGTTTTGGGCAGATTTTCAGAAAATTAGGATGTGGCACTGTGTTGGACTAAACCCACCATTTCCGGAGGGAAAATGGGTGAGTTTGCCTGAGCTGAGGTGAAAATCTCATTTTGTGCCTTTTCTCTCATTTTTGACCTTTTTCTAAATGTTCCCATTTTTCAGCTCTTCTCTGCTGTTTTCTCTCTTCCTCCTCCATTTCTCCACTTTTCTCCCTTTTCCCCTACTTTTCCCTTCATTCCCTCTTTCTTCTTACATTTTCTCTTTTTCCCCATTTTCTTTTTCTCCCAATTTTTCCTTTTCCCCTCTTCTGGCCCTTTTCCTTCTTTCCTTATTCTCTATTTTACCCTTTTTCCCCAAATCCCCTTTTTTCTCATCTTTCCCCATTTTCAGCCTTTTTCTTTCTTTTCCCTCTTTCTCATTTTTTTCAATTTCCCTTCTTTTACCCAAATTTCCTTTCCCCCATTTTTCCCCCTTTCCCCCCTTTTTATTCTTTTTCTCCATCCTTATGCCTTTTTTCTCTTTTCTCCTTTGTTTTCCCCTTTTCCCTTCTTTCCTTTTCCCCCCTTTCCCTTCTCTTCCTTTTTCCTCCTCTTTCTATTTTCTCCCTTTTTATCCCGCTTTTTCACCTTTTTTCACTTTTAATGCAATTTTTTTCCCTTTTTACCCCCCTCTCCCCCTTTTTTCTACCTTTTCATTTTTTGGACTTTTTGAACGTTTTATTCTCCATTTTGCCCCACCTTTTTCCCTGCCTTTTTATTTCCTGTCTGTTTGCCCTCCCTCATGCAACTTCATTGGGGTGAAATTGCGCAAAATTGGTCCAGCCCTGCAGTGTAGAACCAGACGCCCCCAGTAACGACACAGGGGAGGGAAGTTTAGGGGGATTTTGGGCAGTTCTGAGGGATTTTGGTGCATTTTGGGATACCAGGGCCACGGTTTGGGAAACTTTCAGGGTTGTTTCCAAGTGTTTTAGAACTGTATTTTGGGAAGCTTTGTGGTGTTTTGAGGCATCTCAGGGCAGCACAGCTGTTTTTGGAGTGTTTTGGGGTATATTTCAGAGCAGCATTTTTGTATGTTCCAGGGGCATCTTTTAGGGCCACTCAGGGCAGCTTTGGGGCATTTCAGGGTTGTCTCAAGGTGACAATTTGGGCTGTTTCAGGCTGGCATTTTTTGGGTGCTGTGACTGCCTTGTGAGGCCCTTCAGTATGTTCCAGCTCAGCATTTTATGGAGTTTTCAGGCATTTGGGGCATTTTGGAAGCATTTTGGTGTGTTGGACAATTGAGGGATGTTCTGGAGCATCACAGTGGTATTTTGAGGTATTTCAAAAAGCAGGGCAGCTTTTTGAGGCATTTTAAGGGACTTCTGGGCAATGTGTCAAGGCAGCATTTTAGGGTGTTTTGAGATGTCAGAGCAGTATTTGGAGGCATTGGGAAGCTTTCTGGAGTGGAGTATGAGAACAGCATTTTGAGATGTTTCAGGATGTTCTGAAGCAGCATTTTGGAGCATTTTGGTCAGTATTTCAGCAAAGCATTTTAGGATATTTCTGCGTGTTCAAAAGTGACATTTTGGGGTGTTTGGGGTATTTTGGGGATCTTTTCAGGGTGGCATTCTGGAGCTTTGTGACCTTTACGGGTGTTTTGGGGTGTTTCAGGAGAACATTTGGGGACATTTTGGGCTGTTCCAGGGCAGTATTTTGAGGTGGTCTGGGGCCTTTCAAAGAGTCTTGGGGCTTTGGGGCAGTGTTTTAGGGTGGTGCTTTCGGCCACTTCAGGGCATCATGGTGATGTTTTTGCATGGCATTTTGGGCCATTTCAGGGTGATCTTTTGGGGCATCTGGAGACATTTTTGAACATTGTAGTGGCCTTTTGGCAGTGTTTTGATGGCAGCTTTTCAAAATGACATGGGAGCATCTCAGGTGCTGGGGCAGCATTTTTGTGTACTTTGGGGTTTTTCAGGGTGGTATTTCATGATGCTGTTTTGAGAAGTTTTGGGGTCTTCTAGAGCAGTATTTGGGGTCTTCTAGTATATTATTTGGGGTGCTTTGAGATGTTTTAGGCATCAGAGTGGTAGTTTGGGATTTTTGGAGGGTGTTTCAGGTTGTTTCTGGGGCTGCATTTTGGGACGTTTTGAGGCATCTTGGCATGCAGTTTTTGAGATGGCTCTCTGAGAGGCAGTGTTTTGGGATTGCCACTCATCACCCACCTCCCTGCAGGGTCTGGGATGCTCTCACTGATGGCTTTTCCCCCCGGAGCTCCACCCAGCCATGGCTGCTCCCTGAGAATGAGGCCCCCGATGGCACCAACCCCCAGGTACGGCTCTGGCCCCAGTTGGCTCTCCAGAACTCCCCTCTCCTCTAATGATTGTATGGTGATGCTTGACAGCTGTCAATCATCCCCAAGGCTTGGCAACCATCAGGGCACCACAGACTATTCAGAAATGGTGGGTTTGGGGTGCTACAGCACCGATGAATTGAGTGTCCACGTTTTAGGGTGAAACACACTGAAATGGGCAAGATTTAGTTTGACAATCTGGTCTTTGCCAGTTTGTCCCCATGTCAGGGGTGGGGTGAGATATTTTTGGGGGTAGAAAATAGTGTTTCCATCATTGTAGTGAGTTTGTGCTGTCAATAGCTGCTTTTTGGGGTTGTAAAAATGCCTCAGTATCCCTGTAATTTAACCCATTTGGATGTAGCATGACCTGTTGCTTGAAGGGGAAGAGAAAATAACTTTTGCAGGTTCTTTGCTTCTAAAAAGGTGAAAAAGATTGAAAGGTGGTAAAAAAGATGCTTCCTCATTTGACATCTCCATCCATCTCTTCCCTATTCAGCAGTCCCCTCTTGCCATCTCCCCATTTCATGTCCCCATGCAATGTCTCCATCAGACCTCTCCCTGTTTAGCTTCACCGTCCATCATCTCCCCATTCAGCATCCCCAGCATCTCCAGCACCTCCTCATACCATATATTCATTAAAGCATCTTTCCATCCAACGGACCTGTACTTCTCCCTGCCTTCTTCCTAGTCCAGTGTCTCCATCCAACAACTCTTCATCCATTGCCTCCCTATCCAACATCTCTATACATCTCCTTGAAACACCTCCCCCTTCAGTCCTTCCCTGTTCATGGTTTCTGTCTCCAGTGTCTCTATCTAGTGTCTCTGTTCAAAGCCCCATCCACCACTTCCCCATCCAACATCTGCATCCATCTCCATCCAGTGTCTCTGTCCAACATCCCCAGCATCTCCATCCAATACCCTCAATCCAACATGTCCCTATCCAGGGTGTTTCCTTACGCCATGCACATGCATTATGTCTGCCTGAGCCAGAGTTCCCTGGTGGCTCTCCCTGTGCCAGGGCCAGGGTCATGCCTGAGTTCATGCTGGGTCGTGCCTGCACTGGGCCGGGCCTGTGGTGCCACCAAAGCTGCCCAGCCTGTGTCTCCTGCAGTTTGGTGGAAAGGAGGAGGAGGAGGAGGAGCTCACTGAGAGGAGTGAGCAGGACTCGGGCATCAACGAGGAGCCGCTGCTGACAGCTGAGCAGGTACCCCCAGCCCCATGGGCACCTGGATCCCTGTGTGTTCCTCAGAAGCCGGGCTTTCCTCCCCCAGCCCCATGGCTATGTGCTGAAAGCACAAGAAAAAGCCAAATCCCATTATCTTGGGATGAGGACATGAACCATGGATGTGGATGTAAACAGGAAGTGTAGGCTGTGGGTGCTGATGCGGAATTTGGGTGCAGATGGGAATGTGGGGTGCAGGTGCTGCTAGATAAAATAGGTGGCATGGGAAGAATGAAAGTGTTGGGGGGCAGAGGTGGGTTCCAGCTACAGGATGCTAGTGAAGAGGCAGAATGTGGATGTGGAGTGCAGCATGCAGGGTACAAGTGTGGGGAAGGGGATGCGGAGGCAGCTGCAGCGTGTGGAGGCTGGATAGAGGATGGAGATGCAGGTGCAGGAAAAGAATCCAGGATGCAGGAGGAGGAGGTGGGTGCAGGCAGCAGGATGCAGATGGGTGCAGGATGCAAATTTAGATGGGGATGTAGGTCCAGAGTCCTTGTGGAATGTGGGATTTGCATGCAGATGGGAATGTGGGATGGAGATGCATGATGCAAATGGAGGGCCCAAGGTACAGATGAATATAAATGCAAGTGTGGATGCAGGATCAAGGGAGCAGGATGCAGATGCCAGATACTTAATGTCGATAAGGATGGAGAATGCAGATGCAGATGAAATGAGCAGGTTGCAGATGGAGAATGCAGATGCAGGACAAGGATGCAAGGTGCAGGTGTGGCTGCAGGGCAGGGATGTAAGTGCAAGATGCAGCTGTGGGATGCAGGGTGCAGATGCAAGGTAGAGGTAGGATGCAGCTGCAGATGGAGGACACTGATGCCCCGCAGGTCATCGAGGAGCTGGAGGAGCTGATGCAGAGTTCACCTGACCCTGAGGCTGACCACGAGGGTGAGGAGGAAGAAGAGGAGGAGGACGAGGAGGAGGAAACTGAGGCTGATGCTGAAGGCGAAGGTGGTGGGGGGGCCACAGAGCCCATCCTGCTGCGGGAGCTGCGTGCTTTCTCCCCTGCCTTCAATAACAACTGCTCCCACGAAGGTATGGCCAGCAAAGCCCAGGCCAGTCACTTTTGGGGGACAATTCCAACCAAATTGGGCAACTGGCTTGCTCAGGAGCTTGGCCAGTGGGGCTCTTGGCAAAAACTGAAGAATGGAGGGATCTGGCTTTTGGTATGGAAAGGCACACAGGGTTTGCGAGGAGCTTTTGCATTCCACAGAGAGTGCACCATACGCATGAGATTTGTCACCAGTGGCACAGGGTGTGTCACTGATCACCCCAGGCATTGCACTAATTGCTCATTCCCCTAATTATAAAGCCCCTTTATCACACCACACATGTCACTAGTCGCATCATGCATGTCACTGATCATTCCATACATGTCACTAATTGCACCATGCACATCACTAATCGCACTGTGAATTATCACCAAGTGCCCCTTATCACCAAATGACCTTGTATGTCACTAATAGTGCCAGGCACTTCCGTAATTGCTATGCGCACGGCATTTATCAGTAATTGCACTATAGGTTTATTTCTTAGCTCAGGAAATGCAGAGCATATCTCAGCACGAGATGCATTTTAATGGCTGCAATGTGCATTTCACTGATTGCACCAGGCGTGCTGCTGATTGCACTGGCTGTGTCACTGTACCAGGAATTTCCCTGGTTTCATCATGCATGTCACTGGCTTACACCAAGTCCAGAGGAGGTTGTAGAGATGGTCTGAGGGCTGGAGCATCTCTTTTATGGAGACAGGCTGGGAGAGCTGGGGCTGTTCAGCCTGGAGAAGAGAAGGCTCCAGGGAGACCTGAGACCCCCTTCCAATACTTAAAAGGGGCTACAGGAGAACTGGAGAGGGCCTTTGATCGAGGGCCTGGAGGGACAGGGCAAGGGGGAATAGCTCCACCCTGACAGAGGGCTGGGTTAGATGGGATTTTGGAAAGAAATTCTTGCGTGTGAGGGTGGATAAGCCCTGGCAGAGATTGCCCAGAGAAGCTGTGACTGCCCCCTCAGTGGAAGTGCCCAAGGCCAGGTTGGACGGGGCTTGGAGCAACCTGGGGTAGTGGAAGGTGTCCCTGCCCATGGCATGGCGTTGGAACGAGATAGATTTTAAAGTCCCTTCCAGCCCAAACCATTCTGGGGCTTCCCCTTGGGCACGTGGCCGTCTCTAACCCGACACCGGCGCAGGGCTGCGGCGGCTGTCGGCGCGGGAGCTGGCGGCGGCGGCGGGCCGGGCGGAGGCAGCGAGCCGGGCACTGTCGGCAGAGCTGGTGGCACAGCTGGCACGGCGGGACGAGCTGGCTTTCGAGAAGGAGGTGAAGACGGCGTTCATCGGGGCGCTGCTGGCTGTGCAGGGAGAGCAACGGGAGCAGCGAGAGGCCGCCCGGCGCCGCCGTCGGGACAAGGGGCTGAGCCTGCAAGGGGGTCGTGCCGAGCGTGGGAACCACATGCCTCGGAAGGTGGGGGACGGGGCCATGGGGTGGGGAGCTGTGGGGACAAGAGGGTGCAGAGGGACGTGGGAACGGGGATGAGAGACAGGATGGGACAGGGTAAGGTGAGGATGGGAATGGTGACAGGCCTGGGCAGAGTGAGATGGAATGGGGTGATGAGCAATAGGATGGGATAGGATGAGGGTGCATGGTATGGGAATATAGAGGTGGAAATGGTGGCAGGATGGGGCAGAGGGACCATGGAGCAGGGGATGGGGAGGATGTGGGACCGGGGGACACGGAGTAGGGGGATGAGGGGATATCGGACAGGGATGTGGAGCAGAGGGATGGGAGGGAAATGAAACAGAGGGACGTGGGCAGGGTGTGGATGTGGACTGGGGAGACAGGGATGTGCCAACAGAGGGTGGGATAGAGAAACATGGTACAAGGGGGAATGTGGTGACAGGGCATGGGCTGGGGCAAGGGGACCGAGACATGGGAACACAGGGAGGGGGGGAATGTAGAACTGGGATATACAAGGGACATGGTTGGGAGTCAGGGAGCTTAGGGAACGTTGGTGCCAGAGGAGGTGCCATGGGTGATGTTGCTGTCCCTGGGAGGTGACAGGGTGACATGTCCCCCCCAGCGCTTCAGCATGGAGGGCATCTCCAGCATCCTGCACTCCAGCCTGCGCCAGACTTTTGGTCCTGCCACCACCGAGAAGCAGGTGCCCTTTTCTCTAAACATTTGCCCAAATGAGTTACCTTTCACTCCCCATCCCCACATTTGCCGTTTCCTTGCATCCTTCAACCCCCTTTTAGAATTATTTAAGCTCCATCCCATATACCCCGCTAATCCATCTTGCAAAAATCACTGGTTTTCACCCCAGAAAGTCTTCCCTGAGCAGGGATGGATTTAGGTGGAGTTTGCAGCACCCAGTTTATTCAGAACACCCCAAAATCATAGAAATGTTGCAGAAATACTCTCTTTTTGCACAAATTTGGGGTGATTTGTCTCAAAGCAGTGCAGAAAATAGGCAGTGTTGTGCCATCTGGGTGGTTTTTTGGGGTGGCTTTTTTTTTTTTTTGCAGTACCTGAACACAGTGATTCCCTACGAGAAGAAGGGATCACCGCCCTCTGTCGAGGACCTGCAGATGCTCACCAACAGTGAGTATTCCTTTGAGCTGCCATTTTGGGAGAGAATTGGACGTTTTGGGGACAGAAAGGCACATTCGCATTGATGCAGCAGCTGCAATTTGGGGTAGCAGAGTGCAGCCAGCTGGGGGACAATGCCCCTTTTTTTCCATCGCTGCAGCATGGGCAAATGGAGGTGCTACAACTTGTGTTGCATCACCATTGCAACAAACCTGTTTTGGAGGGGAAATACCTGTTTTCCATCATTAGCACAGCTGGTTTGCAGCCAACACCTCCCCTCCGAGTTATGCATGATTTGGGGCTAAATCACTCGTTTTGCATGCCATGGATTGACTAATTGGGGGTAAAAGTGCTTTTTATTGGATGCTTCCAGGCCTGCTGCATCATGGGAAATTCTATGGTGACTGTGGGCCTGGTTTTAGGGGGCAAAACAACATTTGTGGGGCAGCAGGGATGAACTTACAGCTCCATTCTCCCTCACAGTCCTGTTTGCCATGAAGGAGGGGAATGAGAAGGTGCCCACACTGCTCACGGATTACATCCTCAAAGGTACCTGTTCCCCTCCTGCCTGCCCTGTGCACACCTTGTCCATCCTTCACACAGTTCCCATGCAGCCCTTGTGTGTCTGTGCTTCCACTGTGGATCTCTGCTGCATGCTTCTGCATCCTCCTGCCTCTCCCTTGTGCCCTTTATGCATCCTTTGCCCATCCCTCATGCAACCTAATGCAACCTCATGCATCCTGTATGCTTTTCTTGTGCGTCCTCCTTGCATCCTTGGAGAATCCTGGATACATCCTGTGTGCATTCCTCATGCATCTCTTGTGTATCCTTTGTGCCTCCTCCATGCATCCTTCAGGAACCCCACGTGCATCTCCTGAACATCCCTCACACATTCTTCGTTTAGGCCTTAGACTTTGTTTAGTCCTGACACACCTCTGGAGGTCTCTGTGCACCTCCCTGCACCATCCTGGGGCCCATCTGCTTCTTTCACACAACCTCACTACTCTCTGAGTACCCCTTCTCAGCACCCATGCCCCATTGGGCACCCTTCCTCTGCATCCCTCAGGCATCCTCATTCATCTTCCATGTGTCCCCTGAGTATCCTTGGGCATCCTTGTGCATCCTCCACAAACCTCTTGTCCATCTCTCATGTAGCTTGCCGAGGCCTCATGCATCCCTTGTGCTCCTTTTGTGCAGTTGTCAGTGCCTCATGCATTCCCTGTGCATCCCTCCTGTGTTCCTCCTGCATCCTTGTGTGCCCATGTGCCTCATTCATGCTTGTGCAGCCTTTCTGCTCCTGAACCCTTGTGCATGCGTGTGCATGCATGTGAGCATACTCATGCACCCTTGTGCACCCCTGGGCGTCCCAATACACACTCATGTGCTTACGCAACCCCCAGGCGTTCTTGTGCACCATTGTGCACCCTTGTGCATCCCCATGCACACATATGAATCCCCTGTGCACACATCCTCATACATCCTCATGCACACTGCTGCATCCCTGTGCATCCTCATGCATCCCTGTGCACACTTGTGCATCATATAGCATCCTTGTGCACGCTCAGGCCTCACTGTGCCTGCAGAGCCCCCCATGCGGTGCCCCCCAGGCCTCTCTCTCTCTCTCTTTGCAGTGCTCTGCCCAACCTGATGCGGCGCTGCCCTTGCACCCCCACCCTGGTGCCCCTCAAAATGGGGCCAANCCCCCCCCTCCTCCCTTTGCACAGCTGGGAATAAAGAATTCCTTATGTTAATTGGGCAACTGGCCTCCAGTGTCTGCATCCCCTCTGCTTGTGACGGTGCTTTGCAACTTTCGATAGAAAATGCAGTTTTTAAGCAAAAAATCCCAATGTGGACTTTGCTGCAGTGCTCATGAATATTCTGGAATCTATAAAATATGCAAATGTTTGGCTAACAAGCTGCTGAGTGCTCAGAGGTAGCTGCAGCTGTCAGAATACTAAGGGTAAATTCAACTCTACATTCTATTCTCATGGATTTTCCCCATTTTTTTCACTTTTCTGTAGCCCTATTTTCTGCTCAAAATTGTGCAAAAGTCACCTTTTTCCCCCCCAGAATATCAACCCATTAATTACCAACAGCTTGTTAGGGAGTGAGGAGGGCTTCTGTTTGGGAGAGAATTGCTCCCCTAATTTGGGGGATCATTGCTCATTTTTGGAGAGTGTCATTCATTTGGTGGCAAACTCAGTAATTTTGGGGGAAGTCATTTATTGTGAAGACAGTCACTCATTTCTGGGATGGGGGCATGTCACTTATTTGGGGGATTATTGCTCCCTTGGGTGGACAGTTGTTCATTTGAGGGAAACATGGTTTTGAGAGGATCGTGTTTGGGCACTACTTCAAAAAACTTCCTTAATTTTGGAGGAGCATCCCTCTTTTGGGGAGAGCTTCATTCATTTTTGGGAAATGCTGCTTTTGGGGGCGAAACACCTGATATTTTGGGCGCATCCCTCATTTTCAGAAAGCACAACACATTTTGGTGCAGCATCACCCACTGTGGGGTAGGTCACTCTTCTGGAAGCATCACTTTCTTTTGTGGGAGAATCATTCTTTTTTGGAGAATACAACTCATTTTGGAGTGAGCATCACCCATTTTGCGGTTGTGTGTAACATTTTGGGGAAGCATCACTCATTGTGGGGGAGAATCACTAATTTTTGGAAAACATAGCTCATTCTGGGGTAAGCATCACTGATTTGGGGGGGTATATCATTCATTTGTGGGCAAAATCCCACTGGAACTCATTTGGTGGGGAGGGACATATCTCATTTTTGGGAGACTGTCACTTCTGAAAGTATAAATCAAATTTTCTCCACATCACTTAATTACCAGTTTGGGTCCATTCACCCATTTTGGGGGAGAGTTATTTGGGTCTTATATGCTTACAGGAAGAAGCTGCCAAGAAAATACAGCTACGACCCCTCATCTTGTAGCACTTTATAATAAATGGCCAGGAATTAATAGTAAATTACAATGAACCCTTTATGAAATTACAAGATTACATTCACGCTAGATCAGTACTGAAAAATAGGCTTTTCTGCCTATTGTATCACTCATGGTTTTTTTCCCTGGCTCCTGTTGGGGTTTTTTATCAACTTTTCAAGAGCAAAAAAAAAAAATTACAATACTGGCAAAAAGCCACAAAGAAAATTATCCTTCTTGTGGATTCCTACATTTAGAGCAGGAACCTGCAGAAGAGAATTCCTTTATTTTTGCCCTGGTTTGCTTTAGCATTTCCTCCCACAACATCTTTTAAGGCGAAATACACCCTTTTGTTAGCATTTAAAATAAAGAAAACACCAGAATTCAGGGGTTTTGGCAGTTGCCCTTCCCCATGGTGCTAAAACTCCACCATTTTCCCATGTGGAGGGACAATTCCAGGAGGAAACCATCTTTCAAGAAACAGTATTGAGATTCCTTCCACCCATGAAAATCTTGGGGACTGCTATTCAATTTTGGGTTAAATCTTGCATTTTTTAAACTTTTTTCCCCCCATTTTTTCCTGAATCAGTGCCAAAGCTCCTTGGAAAAGTTTCACTCCTAGCAGCCTTTGCCCCAACTCTGCATCCAGTATCAGGCCTTAAGGACAAGAGTGGGGTGAGTTGCTTTTTTTCCAGATTCAAAGGATTTTTAGCACATAAATTAAAGGATTTGGAGGAATTTCCTCCCTTTTCCAGAAAGTTGTGTCCAGAGCCACCAAACAGCCGCAGCAATGGGGCCAAAGTGGGGAGATTTGGGCAATCCAGTGGGTTGAGCACCAAACCCTTCTCAGATCCAGCAGAACTTGCACTCGGTGATTACTTTTCTTCCCCTTCTGTGCTGATATTTATGCCTGTGAATAATCCTTTGGGGGGGAAAAACTGAAAAAGCATCAAGTCTTGGGGTTGGTTTGGTTTTTCTTTGCACCAAGAAATCCAAGGGATGGACGCGGTGACTCACAGTAAAACCCCACAGTTGCCCGACAGCATCCAAGCATCATGTAGGGAAAACACCGTTCCCCAAAACTGCTTTTGCTTACCAAAAAATTAAGGGAAAAATAAAAGTAAAACCCGAAATAAAAGATTAACTTGGCCACAATATGTGCCTTGTAAACATGTGTCCTTCACTTCCATGTGCTGACATGGTGGTTCCCATGCTCCCATGGGCAGCTGGGGCATCCACCAACGCTGCCAGTTTGCTTTTTTCTCACAAATTTTTTTGTTCCTGCCTTGTTTTTTTTGGCATTTTTGGGGAATTTTGTATCTGGTGGTGTCAGTGATTTGGGAAGGGTGCAGGAGGAGCTATTCCAGCGAGTCACTGTGGTCCAAGCCAAGGTCAGTGCCAGATGCTGCTGGGAGGCCACCAGGCTCTTCCTCTAGCTCTTCCTCCTCTTCCTCCTCCTCCTCCATCTCATCCTCATCCTCCTCATCCTCCTCCTCTTCCTCGGTGCCATCAAGGGAGTCATCGTGGGCTGCCAGCATCGCCTGCTGCATGGCCATGGTGGCTGTGGCTGATGAGAGGGGTTGGAGGTTGTCCATGCTGAGTGAGCCTGAAATTAAAAAAAATAAGGATTCCCCAACTAATACAAAAAGAACAAAGAAAAAGTGCTTAAACCAAGAATAAATCAAGTGAAAACCTCAGAGAGCATCCTATAATGTCCCACCTGCCCCAGTCACTCCCTAATGTCCAACCCTTTATTTTTCTAGCTAATATATCATCATTAAATAACAAGAGACCTTCACTTCTGGGCAAGTAGATGCCCAAATTGGTTGGGCAGATCTTCATCTTCTCTTAATTCCCACATTTCCTTATCTTCCTATCCTCATCCTGTCTGGTCTGTGCTCATCTCTGCTCTCTTTANTTCCCCCTTCCCAGCACCTCAGGAGATACTGAAGTCAGGCCCCTAGTGCATGATTGTTGAGGGCTGTTCCTGTGCCGAAGGCATGGGAGTGCCCCATTGCCAGTGCCTTGTGATCGCCAGTTGGAAGGAACTTCTTGCATAGACCACATGTTTTTCCCCACAGGGTGATAAAGGACTCTAGAAATCCCTAACTACCAATTAAGGCCATAATTTAATGTGTGGCCACTCCTTCCTGGACGAGCTGGGGCCACTGGGTTTTGTCCTTACCATCAGGATTTGTCCCTGAATTGCCACCCTGCTGCTGCAGGACCCCAGCGGCAATGGAGTTGGGCCAGAACCGCTGCGTGGGCCGGTGCTGAGATTTGATTTTCTTGGCTTTGGGGGCTGGATCTGGGTTGCTGGCATCAAGCATTGGCTGTAGGATGCGCCGCCGGGCATTTATGAACCTTTTCACGGAAAAGGGAGAACACTGGAGTAAATATGAATCATTACAGCAGTACTGAATTAAAACAATAGACATTAGGGCAAATCAATGGGTTGCAATATAAAACCTTTTCAAAAGTAGCGTCATGATTCAAAAATCTGGGTTTTTTTACTCTATTTCATTTGCCTGTGGCACATTATACCACTGCATTAATTTTTCCAGCTGAGTGGGAAGATGCTACACACTGTATTTGCCAGGAGAGGGCACTGAGACCTCACAAACCAACGCTGCATTAAACATAACCAAGCTTGTCTCCNTAAAAAAAATAAGGATTCCCCAACTAATACAAAAAGAACAAAGAAAAAGTGCTTAAACCAAGAATAAATCAAGTGAAAACCTCAGAGAGCATCCTATAATGTCCCACCTGCCCCAGTCACTCCCTAATGTCCAACCCTTTATTTTTCTAGCTAATATATCATCATTAAATAACAAGAGACCTTCACTTCTGGGCAAGTAGATGCCCAAATTGGTTGGGCAGATCTTCATCTTCTCTTAATTCCCACATTTCCTTATCTTCCTATCCTCATCCTGTCTGGTCTGTGCTCATCTCTGCTCTCTTTACCTTCATATTCTCTTCATTTTCATCATTTTTTCTCTGCATCTCTCTTCCCACTCTGTCTCATCTGTCATCAGATCTTAATCTTCTCTATTCTTCTCTTAATTTTCATCATTATTCATTTCTTGTCCTATTTCATCATCTGCCTTCTCCTCTCCATCTCTCCTCTCCTCTCCATCTCTCTATCTCCCCTCTTCCCTCCCCTCCCCTCTCCTCCNCTGGGTTGCTGGCATCAAGCATTGGCTGTAGGATGCGCCGCCGGGCATTTATGAACCTTTTCACGGAAAAGGGAGAACACTGGAGTAAATATGAATCATTACAGCAGTACTGAATTAAAACAATAGACATTAGGGCAAATCAATGGGTTGCAATATAAAACCTTTTCAAAAGTAGCGTCATGATTCAAAAATCTGGGTTTTTTTACTCTATTTCATTTGCCTGTGGCACATTATACCACTGCATTAATTTTTCCAGCTGAGTGGGAAGATGCTACACACTGTATTTGCCAGGAGAGGGCACTGAGACCTCACAAACCAACGCTGCATTAAACATAACCAAGCTTGTCTCCCAGAAATCACAGAATCATAGAATATGCTGGGTTGGAAGGAACCCATCAGGATCATCAAGTCCAACTCTTGGCCCTAAGCACTTAAGCTACCGCAGAAAACGTAGTATACAACATCAAAATAGTGTGAAAAAACAGTCCGAAAGTCAGCAAGATGACTGCATGGGCCACCAACGCACTCACCAGTTGTTGACTTGCAAGAGGGTCAGGTTGGTTTGGGCAGCAATTTGCCTCTTCTCATCTTCTGTTGGGTAGGGGTGCTGGAAAAGAGAGAGGTGGAAGGAAAATTATATCACTGCATGCAAACCAGTGGCCCCAAGTGAAAAAATAATGAAAACCTGCCTTTTATTTTCCCGCCCTAAATTTGGTGGGTTCTTGCATTTGCAAGATGCAAGGTTGAAGGACGGCATCCAAGAGCATCAAGATTTCCTCAGTGTCCTTAGGGCTTTTCCAAGACTTTCCATCAAAGGCTTTTCCTTCAAGGAAAATGTTGATTTTTTAAAAAAAATTTTAGCAATTTTCTAATGATGGTTGTTCGTAAAGGTGGGCTCTGGGCTTCAAAACCCACCATGAACCACAATGCTTACTGTGGGAGGCATTAATAAAACACTCTGAAACATCTGCACTGGGAGACCACCAGCACACAAAGCTTCAGCAACCTTCTCCCAACCATACAAAATTCCTCCTTTCCAGCCCCAAAAATGAAATTATCAAACCAGCCCCACATGTCATTTTTTGGACCCTCAAGCCAGTGAAGGTGTTGAGTGCAGTGACTTGTTTTCTAGCTGTCAGCCCCCAAAACAGTGTGATTTCCTTGACAAAACCACCCAAAGTCAATGTACACTGGAGACTTGAGTCCCACCAGACCCTCACTGGTTTAAAATGGCTTTTTGGCAAAAGTATCCCCATTTTTGGTATATTATTTCCAATATTCTTTCTTCCTGCTGGTGCTCCAAAACTTCCAATAAAATGATGAGCATAGGCAGTATTTGTTTAAAAACCAGATTATCCATGGTGCCGAATGGAGAAATCCCGTAAGGAAGCCCAAGTTTCTTCTGACCACAAGGACCAAGCTGAGAGCAAAGGTCCAACCATTGAGTACGTGAATTTCTTTTAGTTTTTCCATCCTGCTTTGGAAATCTCAAAACTTGGGGTTCTCCTGGCACCTCATAGAAAATGCCTTCTCAGTTTCTGGTCTTCCAAATCCTTTTTGTGTTTGCAAATCTGCAGTTCTGCCATCCAGAAACATGGGAGACGCATGACACAGCGGGGCATGGCAGCCCAACACTCTGATGCTCTTGTCCTCAATCCAGTAAATCCAAAATTTGCCATTAAAAAAAAATTGCTGAGAAGTCCCTAACCTGCTGCTGCTCCATGTCCTAGCTGTGGTTTTCCTGCAAGTTGCTCCTTGAAGCTGCTATTTTCTGCATTGCGGATGCCTTGGGGATCTGCCACCTTCCGGGAAAGCAAGTCTTTGCAGTCAGTTTTCAAGTGATTTCTTGGCTGAATTATGCAGGGAAAAGGGGTGGGATTTTTAGCATTTGCCTTTCTCCCAGCCCTGCTTATGGGAGAGAAGTCTTCTTCCATGAAAATATCCAGGTTGCATCTAAGCTCCCTCTGTCTACCTCCATCTCTAATCCCCAAAAATGGAGTGATTTTGTCATCCTGCATTTTGATTGATGGCTGATGTGCCACAGCCCTACCTGTGAGGCAGCTTTCACATTTCAGCTTGTTAGAAAAGGGTATTTTGGAGCTGTTAACTGCAAAAAATGCTCTATTATCCATCTGTAAAAATTCATAGAAGTCCCCTTCCAGTCTTGTTTGCTTCTTCATGCCTTAAAGGAATATTTTTCTCACCTGCAGTGAAAATGGTCGTGCCCAGAATACAACAAAAATACAAGCAAAGCACTTTATGCCTTCAAATACAAATTCAGACAAGCCACCACCTGGATTTGAAAATTTCTGGGCTTTTTTTCCTTATTTTTCCCCCAGCTTGCAGGTTGTTTTGGCGACTGTGGTGCTCACCATGAGATGCTGGAAGAGCCATGAGCGCATGATATTGGTGGCATGTTTGGGGAGAACGCCCCGTTTATTCTTGGATTTCTTATCTTCACTGTCAAGGAGGGAGGTGAGATCCAGGTTCACCTGTCAGGGGAGAGGAATGGGGAGAGAATTGGTTGAAAATGGCAACTGGCAACCCAAAAACTGAGCAAAACCAACAAAAGAAATGAGCAAAGCCAACCCAAACTGGGGCTGGGATGACTGCAAAAAACCCCAGCACTTAAAATCTCCCAGGATCTGTATTTTTTATCTCCACTTTTTTGTCAATGCCTTGTAAGGTACAATGGCACACTCGGGGTCTGTGGTGATGAAGCCACAAGCAATTTCAATGTGTGATTTAGAAGAAAAACACTTTTACCTTAAAAAAGCAATGAAAAAAACCCCTGAAACCTCATAAAAAGATGACTTCCTCAACCGAAAGTTAAAACCTGCCATTCACTAACCCCTTGCCAATTCTCACCCACCTGATTCCCACCACAAGAAAGATGCCCATTCCCACCACAAGGAGGAAGATGTCCATTGAGCCAAAATTTGCTTTTTCCCTCCTCTAAAATTAAAAATAAGCATCTTGCTGCAAGAGAAGTTTCAATGAGGATGCAGGAACCAAACTGAAATCTAAGCACTTGAGTTAAAAAGGGATTTTCTTTTCCAGCTCTTCATCAAAACACTTCTCCTGTATGAATTAAACATCAGGCCAGAAGGTCCCTGCGATTCCCCTGGGCTCCAGCTGAATAAATCATGCTGGCGGCACAGAAAGAGCATCCGGAGGTGCTTGTCCAGGGCTTTCTCCCTGCCCCGATATTCCCTGTGCGCATGTTTTTCCCACCACAGAGGCTTTTGCTGCAAGATTTAAACCTGCAATGGAGAGATATTAAAGAAAGGAATTTTTTAAGGCATTGCGCAGGCAATAAAACCTGCCAGGGAGGTGCCACCCCTAAGTGCCATTCATTGATTGTTTTATAAGAGACTCCTGCAATTAAAATGGAGCATTTCAGTAAAAAATGGAGAACTTTTGCTGCTCTGCCCCTGGGAAACAGTGCAGCAGAAACTGATGGATTTTATTTCCCAAATTCCTGGGGAATGGGTGTTAGGAGGAGCTCATGGACCAATTGTGCTAACAAATCCATTTCTGCTCCAAATCATTGTCTTATTGCAAGAATGCAGGGAAACCCTGCACAGTTCATTGCAATGTCAAAAAAAAAAAACCCAAAGCCAAAAACAAAACCAGAGAAAATGGCTAAAAAATACCCCAAATCCAGAAAGCAAGGGGAAAAAATGGGCCTTTCTCACAAGCTGTGATTGCTGTATAGGACAGGCAATGCCAGTGATCCCAGATCACCATATGTATCACTGTTATAATATACTGCTGATAAAATATATCAGCAATAACATTTAACCTCTCCTATCCCATCCTATCCTATTCCATCCCATCCTATCCTATCCTATCCTATAATATATAGTATACAATTAATATACAATATAAAATATATAGTACAATGGAATATGTTCTAGTATACATTATAATATTTCAGATATTGTGTATTATTATTAAAATATGGGACAATATAATATTATGTATATATATTGTAATATTTTATAACCATATTATGGGCATTTCTGTAACTCATTAGATTGTTGCTAGAAGTCGTTAGGTACCCCAAGGGTACCTGGCTGATGGATTTAATCAATGTTTCTTGATAATGAAAAATTTAGGATACTTCCAAGGGTTGAATTCCAGCTCAGCATATTCTGTGATTCTGTGAATTTATGGAGAAACTGGGGGACTCTGCTTGTTGCAGTGCAAAGTACTGGGTAAAACAGAAATTTGAGGTGGGAAGGTCTTACCTGGGCACTGGGGATCTGCAGGGCTCCGGGGGCAATGGCTTGGGCAAGGACCTGGCCCTGTGACGTCACCATCGTCACTGGCTGGTACAAGGCTCCACCTATGGAAAAAAACACTTGTGGGGGTCCTGAAACCCCCCAAATTTCTACCCACCCACCAGTCTTCCCTGTGGTCCTTACCTGGCACGGTGGGTGAGCCACTGCCCGTGCTCATGGCCAAATTGCCCGGTGGCAGCGTGGCTGCTGGCACCACAATGCCCGGCTGTGGGTTGGATGCAGGAGGCAGTGCTGCTGGAGAGTTCTGCAGCATCTCCTGCAGAAAAAAACCCCAAACATGAAACCATGAATTTTAACACATGGGAGCACAAAAGGTTTAATTGCCGCCCCCCNNTTGCTCTTTTTATTCCATTGATTTAACAGGCAAAATTGAAAAAAAAAGGATTTTTCAGTTGGTTGCAATCGCAAAAAAAGACGGAAAAGTAAGTATTTATCCTCTGCAAAGCTCCCACTTAGCACCTTCCCCAAACTCACTTTCTTTGTGCAGCTACTATTTCCCATAAGGAAAAATGGAAGGGGGAAAAAAAATCATGATAGACCAGAAGGCATTTCTTTAAACTTTTTCTTTCTAAATATTTGTTGTCTTGGTGCTTTGACCAAGACTGGAGGATGCAGCATTTGCTGTTAGTCCAGGTGAGAGCCACGGTTTCACTTTGCCAAAATAATAGTAAAATAATGAAATTAATATCATTCTTTGCAGTTTTAAGCTGATTTCTTGCAAAAATTGGCACTTTTTTAGCTAAAAGCTGTAATTTTATTATCAGCCCTGTCTCTGGAGCAGCTCTTGCATGAGTACCAATAGCAAAGACCCCAAATTGGATCATTATTTGATTATTTATTTGACTATTATTTATTTGAATATTTAAATGATTGTTTGAGTATTTAATTTGACATTTTGAGAAGGGAAGAGTGCCACAGCCGAGGCTATGGGGGGAAATACAGAGCAATGTACTCTGACCTCTCAGATGGGCAGGATTTTGCAAATAATATTGATAAAATGATACTTTCAAAATAATCCCAAGATAACTATATCTCTCTAATTCACCCAGCTGGAATGGAAATAAAGCAGCACGGTTTTTTTTCTCCCTTTTCTACTCATTTTTTCATTCTGCATCTCTTCCATGGTGTCCAGCTGTCAACAAAGGGGACTTTTTCCACCTTTTAATTAATTTTTCTTACATTTCAATGCATTTCTTCAGGAAGCCTGTTATTTGGATTAAGAAAAGAAAATTTCTCTGGACTAGTGATATGCAATGACACTGGAAAAGGCGACTGTGCAAATGTGGTGAGGGTGGAAAAAGCTGCGAACAGAACAGAACTACAGAGATGAGAATCTGAATGCACCAATCAACTCATTTTACATCAAGACCTGGGGGTGTCATTCCACAGGGAGCTGAGGTACTCTGTGTCCACATCGATGCATTTCCAGTTGGTGGGGGAGGACATGTGAGGTCTCTTCCTTTTTTCTCCTTTTCTCCATCGCATTCATGCAGCTTTTTCCTTATCAGTAACCACCACTTTGTCTGTGCAATGCTTCTCAATAAAATCCATGCTTTTACTATTAAAACCTCCTTAGTGTGATGCCAAGCCCACACCCAACACCTCTGCTACATGGATGTTGGACCCAACAGCTCTGCTACATGTTATTTTTGTCCTCCCCATTAATAATCTGAATTTATCTGGAAACTTTGCTGCAGTTGCTGTGATTTTTTCATTCACATCCCAGACATTCTATTTCATAGCTGAATTAATTTAAAAAATGCAAATACAACCATAAAATACTGTACTTCTTTTTTAGTGTCCCTTCCACACCTTCAGTCTTCTATGGGATGTGGTTTTCAGTTTGAAAACTGAGGATTTCCCAGCATACAGAGAGCAAAAATCAGTCTCTTTTGCATGCACTTGGACTTAGCTCTTGCTAAGCATCTATCTAACAAACACGATGGAAATATTCATAGAAAACAAAGCATTGTTCAGGAAAACCTCAAAAAGCAGCAAGATACAGCCAAGAGATTTGCAGCGGCCTGAAGACCTCTAGCTTTCCTCTCCTGACTTGTTTTCCTATGATTCTTCCTAAGGAAGGGCATCTGGAAAACCATTTTTAGAAGTGCATTGGTAAGAAATCATTTGGAATATCAGAAAATTGGAACAAAGAAACTGCTGTTTCCAGATACAGTGGTGAAAGCCATTTTCAACAGCATTTTAGGATGACAAAAACTGCATTTTTTTTGTGGTGTTGAGGAAAACTGTCCCAAAACACCTCAGTAGTGTCCAAAAAGGCAAAATATTGGTAATTATTAGAAAAAGACATTAAAGGAATTCATGGTGTTTCTGCAACAGAACTATGAAACCAAGGGGACCCAATGGAAGTGGAGGCTCTGCCTTAAAATAAATATAGATATCTCCAAGAAGGTTTAAAATACAGATTTTTCATACCAGTTCCCTCAGATTGCAAATGTCAGCCAAATTCTATTATGCTTGGCAGTTTTGCTGCAGTGGAAAATATTTTATTGAGACTCAGAGAAGTTCATGGAATCCTAGAACGGTTTGGGTTGGAAGGGAACTGAAAGCCCACCTTGTTCCAACCCCATGCCATGGGCAGGGACACCTTCCACTATCGCAGATTGCTCCAAGTGCCATTCAACCTGGCCTCGGACACTTCCACGGATGGGGCAGCCACAGCTGCTCTGGGCAACCTGTCCTGGTACCGCACCACCTTCAAGCTGAAATGTTTTGGGTGATTTTGAAACCTGAGTGTGGAAAAAGTACATCACTAGGTGTCTCTGCAGATCCACGTCTCAGTGCTGACCAATGGCAAAACATTATTTCTCCAAATTAAAAGTTACTTTGATGAAGAAATAGACCTGGAACATATTGCATTGCACAAAAAAAAAAAACCTTTCTTACAATAAGGCAAATGTCTAAGTGTCCAAGGGTAAATGCTAAAATTCAGTGCTACTTGAGCTGCTGACCTTCCCCCTGTGCTTCATGACACAGACATTTATTTCTGGGTGAAATACAATGCCTAAAGATGTCTGTCTCACCCTAATGTTTTGAAAATTATTTGTGCTGGGGGAAATTGGGATTATTTGGAGAAAAAAAAGACACCCATGGGTTTGCTGAGAAAGAGCTGGCCAAACTCAATCTTACGTAAGATGATTCTTGAGACTCTTTTGTGAATGGATGGGTAGATGGAGAGGGACAAAAGTTGTCTTTAAGTAACAGAAAAATCCAGGCTTGTCCACAGGGCAAACCTGGACAAATTAAGATCTCTACAGAGAAGCATTGCATTTTTACCAACTCAACTGTCAGCCTCCAACCACCAGCAACCTGGTCTAGGGGAAGGTGCACCCACCCATGGCAGGAGGTTAAAATGAAATTAAGGTCCCCTCCAACCCAGACCATTCTGTGGAGAAGGAATTTGAGAAGAAGAAATGCTGTCCTTAAAATACCTATTTAAGCACTGCCAACCTGAAACAAGAGCTGAAAATGCAAAATTTGATTCAGTTTGAATAACCCAGGCAGTGCTGTGGTTCCTGATGTGATTGGCTTAGCAGTGGTTTTCTTCTTGCAAGTGGAGAGTAGTGAGGACCCCTTTAATACTGAAGGAAAGTTGGACTTACTTTAAGCATTGGGTTAAATTGACTAAGGGAGGACTCCACCTTGAAAGAAGTACCTCCCTGCTCCCACTCCTGTCTGAAAAACTAAAAAAATATTCATTAAATGAAGGGAGGGGATTAAAAAGTGCCTGATGAGGACTCAGGGAAGGATGCCAAGTGAAAAACAACCAACAAAAATGAAAGAAAGGGAATTGCTTGGTGTTGCTTGTGGACTTGCAGGACAAAGAGTTTTACAACTACACAAAACAAAGGAAAGCACAAAATGAGGAAGCAATGGAGAAAACAGGGTAGAAAAACATCTGTAAGGTAATGAAGGTTCATCGTATGGGAAAACCCCTAACTTATCACCCAAACATGGCCAACACCAGGAGTCCTCTCTAGACGTGGCGGCAAAAGAAGATTTCAGCAACAGCCGAAACACCTGTTTCAGTGTTTTCTCATCTTCCCATCATTTCCAGGCATTTTCTTTTATGTTTCCAGAAATTCCTGCATTTTTTATCTTAGAAAGCACAAATAACACCAGGCCAATGGCCCTTTTGGATACACCAAGGAAATACAACAGTGATTGTCCTGTGATGACCTTTTGACAGCTCCAGACCTTACTCTCCCAGTTTTGTTTGACATCCTTGTTATTGTGCATCCGTAACTTTTTAAACATGCTGTCCTGCGGTAAAAAACTTTGCAAAAAACTGAAATATTTCACTTTCATGACAAACTTGGTGTATCTCCTCACAAAATGACTGATACTCCTCCCCAGTCCCAACAAAACCTATTTGCTGAGAAACCTTATTTGTTATTAATTCTATTTTGGTATTCAGACTTTATTATATTTTTTTATTTAGACTTTTTTTTAAATCCTAAATTAACGACCCATTTGCTCTTGCACCTGCCCTCAGCCTCAGATAAGTAGGTCGAAAATTAGAGAAATCATCCCATTTGTCATTTTTTAAACACTGATCCCACAATGTTTCGGCTCTCTGGAGCATCCTCAGCCCTTAAAACTCAACTGATGGATATATTTTCACCCTATTTTTTAAGCCTTATCCATGCAAACTCAGGTGTACTCAATGAGTTGAAGCACACAGGAACTTGACATTGCTTTGTTGGATACTTAGAAAACATTTGCTATTGTATTGCCACCAGCATGTCATTCTCATTCAATGACCAGATGAGACAGTGGCTCCTTCTGGTCCATCACTGTGAATATTTCAGCTCCTGTAGCCTGCTGAAAATCCCTTAGTCTTGAGTGAACATTTCCCCTCCATCTGGATCTTTTCTGGGTGTGTTCCAATTTATTTAGCAACTGCCTCCAAATCCTCTCTTGAATTCCTCAACTTTCAATTCTTGCCCGGAAGGGAAACGTCAGCAGCTCTGGGTTTGCAGGAACCAGAGATGCTTGGTACCTCTCCATGGGCCTGATTATTTTCCAAAGACTTGTGCTAATTTTCTGATATGATCCCCACCTCTTTGTGAGGCACTAAATCCTCATTACTTTTCCTGACCGATGCATTCTAATTAGATCAACACTTTGGGAAAAAAAAAAAAAAAAGGAAAGGAGAGAAAAAAAAAATCACAATAGCCACAGGAAGGCTTTCCATCTCATTAACTCCCTCACTTATTATTTTCATGAAAATTACTGATAAAAAACGTGCATCTCCATTTGCTGGGACTGGGAGCTTCGTCGGCTCATATCTAACATCTCTCTCATCACCCGGGATGTGAGCTGTTGCCATGGCAATGCACAATAATAGAAACTAATAAATTACAAACGAGATGCTCGTTGAGCAATTATTGTTCTCTTTTATGCAAGTGTCTTGCTAATTTTGATCATAAGGAATGCTACCATAAAGCAGCAAAGGGATAATAAGTCCATTTCTAGAGATTATTAGAATATAGAGTGAGGATGGGGTTTTTTAGATCAATGATTAAGTGGTTTGGTGCTTTCTGGGAACCCAAACAAAAAACTGAACTTTTCTGTGGGATTTTTCACTCATTGTGTTGGGAGCTTCAAACTCTGCAGCACCTGGAGCTGAGCTACTAAAAATGGTATTTTTTTTCTTTCTACCACCTTAAAAATGCCCCGAAAGGCCCTAAAAAGCCACCACCACCTGCCTCCTTTTTAGGGAGAACCCCAGGAGCTGCCAGGGTTTGTTTGGGTTGGCTGTAGTTATTTCTGGCGGGATTGTACAACCTTGAATTTCATTTTTCTTCCCCCAAAAACTGAGTGTCTGGCAGAGACATATCTCCTCGGGTCACACAAGGTTTGGGGATGCAACCAGTCAAGATTTATTCCCTGCACTGCAGATGCATGTGAAAACCCCAAGCCATGGGCAACTTCTTTTCCAAATATTAAGTTACATTCCCTTATTTTGCCTCAAAAGCGACCAAAGTGCAGCTTAGTTTGGCCATTTCAGTTGCTATTTCTGCCATTCTCAGAAATAGAACATTTCCGTGTACTCTTCCACTATGCTTGAGGCACCAAGTGTTTTCTTCTCCAGCTAAAATCCAAATTATGCAAAAAGGAAGTGAAGGGAATGTTGATCATGCTGGGCCAGTACTGTAAGATGTGCTGAGGCCCAAAAAGGAGCAGTGAAGCCAAAAAGGGTTATCTGAGACTCAAAAATCTGTTGACCTGCCATGAAACAAACAGGAAGAGAGCAGCAGTGAAGAAAATGATGATGTTTCTGTCCCTCCTGCCAATAAATACTACTTTTCATGGAAAAATGCTCATGTCTTGATGATACTGACATGAGATCTCCCCTCTCCTTTTGGCAGAGCCACAGACATAGGGGTTGCAGCTCTACCAAACCCATGAGAAAAAGGCTATAAAAACTTAAAAATACAGTAAAAATCACCACAGCATCGTTTATTGCACTATATATGCAAGATACAGGGGTTTTTTTCATTATTGGGGGTGGATTTGGAGAAAGCCACAACTTCTATAGAGCAACTCTGAAACCTTGTTGGCCCAACTTGCCCATTGGCCAGCGTGCAATAATGGTGACTAGAGAATTTTAAGCCATTACCTGGGGGTGGAGGCTGATGGAGGAGGGATTGGGGGAGTAGGGCCCCCCCAGGTCATTCCTGAGTAGGTTGTCACTGTGCATCTTGGTTTTGAGGCAGGTGATGTAGCGGTTGCAAAAGTCCTTGCACAACTCATTGACCTTCTCTAACTCCAGGAGGTGGATGCGCAGCACCTGGATTGCCTTCACCATCTACACAAGGGCACACAATGGCGAAGTTAAAATAATTTTTTCCCTTGGGAAAAAAAAACCAAAATCAATATTCTCACCAAAAGTCTAATGTGGAACTGATGTCTATGTAGAAATAAATCAATTTCCTTTCTCAACACACCAAAAAAATTAATATTCTTGCCCAAAACCCATCCCAGACCCCATCCGTCTGCACATCTGCATTTCTTTTCCTTCACTATCAATCATAACTCTGAAATCCCAAGAGGAAAAAAAATTACCAAATTCACCATTGCCTTAATGGGAATTGCTTCCAATGCCCAAAAAAATGTCCATACCAAAACCCTGAATGTTGAAAAGTGTTTGGTTATTCTCCAGAGGGCACTTCTAACAAGAATACAGGGCTGCAACTCAGCTGTGAGCTGTTGCTGGTGCAAAGCCTGGTCCTCATTAAAATGTACCCCATAAACCTTAAAAAATTTACACATAAAACATTCCTCTCGCTGAGCTGAAACCTTACGTTTTATAGCTGCTGTTTGAAATCTTGCATAATATATAAAATTTCAGCTATTCACTCTGGGGCAATAAATCCCGTTTTATGTAACAAAGCGTCTTTACATTTCAAAGGGTGTTTTTAACTTGCAAATTTTAGTGGTCATCTTTACAAACTGCAAGTCACCATGGTTGGGAAACCTCCTGAAAAATCCAGGGCGAAACTCCAGTGGTGGCTCCGTGATGGAGAAAGTCAGTTTTTGGTTGCTGAACAATTGGAATGGTAAATTGTGGATGGAAAGATTTTTTTTCCCCCCTCTTTTTTTCTGTTTTTTTTCCCCTCCTCTGCAGTTGGCACAGGCAAAGCACAAGGTGGAGGTGTCGTGCCCCAGCTTTCCACATCTTCCCAGGGCTCAACGGCCATGAAAGTCAATATTCAAGGGCAAAGGCAAGAAGACCTGACACATACATGTATAAAAAATAAATCTCTCAATTATCTCAGCTCATTTGCTTAGGGTCTCATTTTATGTCCCTGCTCTGCTGCATCGTATATCTGTCCGGATAAAGAGTTACAGTCCAACGGCGTACGTGCGCGGGGTTGTAAAAAATACAGATGCTGAATTAATTGACTGTGTGGCACTCGGCAGCTGATTGAGTTGATAATGGTGAGATCTGACCTTTTTCTAATTTCTAATTATGTGAATCTTGGCAGTGAGAAATACATGACTCTTATTCTAATGATAGCTAATGCCACTGGCCTTTTCATCCCTGCTTTGCCATCACCAATATCTGTCGAATTGGAGGCATTAAAAAAAACCAACACTGAAACAATAACAAAAAAAAAGGACAATGTAAACAGCAAAAAAGTGCCAGGCCATGAACAGGTTGAAATGTTGAGTTCTGAGCTCTGCAAGATTTTTTCACCCAAAATTCCCCTCAGTTAGTGCCTTCCACCAACAGGAATGGTGCTTCTACAGCATCATATTAAATGTCTCCTCTGTCTCGATGCAGGTGTTCCACACTGACCAATCTGGATGACTTTTGGAGGAGTTCTGAGCACTGGATAGAACATATACATACAGAAAGATCCCAGAAATAGGGCAAACCCATACATACAGAGATACAGCTACAGATATAGCTACAGATAAATATGAATATGACTATATAGAGTGCTGCAAGGTTATACATGGGATCAGTGCAACTGCCCATGGCCAAATTTCACCTTGGCAGCAAGAGTTGCTCCAAAATATGGCCAAAGAACCATCTTTTTTTGTAAGAAATCACAGAAAAACCCAGTGAAAACAACCAGTGTCGACATTTTCCGCACTATTTGCTGAGGATGTTTCACCTTGAAATGTGTAGAAATAGGTTTTCCTTCCCCAAAATTTTAGATTTTTCTTGCTTCACCTGACTCCATTTCTCTCCTCCTGCTAGATTATTACATCCATTTTTATGTAATTTAAGGCAATGGGGTTTTGTTGGCGTACCACAGCAACAGATGCATGTTTAGTCTCAAAACTGAAATAATCCAAAACATTGGTTAGTTTGGGGGTTTTTTGATAGCTGTCCTAGAGTGATTTCTGGTCTTGAGTATAAGTTATTGCAAAACAGGTTTAGTAATCTGCAAAAGGGCTTTGCATAGA
Organism: Campylorhamphus procurvoides; assembly: GCA_013396655.1. Classification (NCBI taxonomy): domain Eukaryota; kingdom Metazoa; phylum Chordata; class Aves; order Passeriformes; family Dendrocolaptidae; genus Campylorhamphus; species Campylorhamphus procurvoides. The sequence continues at coordinate 210,603 of WBMV01002860.1, read as the reverse complement.
GATGTTGCAGAACTCTCCTCCACCAGCTGAAATCAGGCACAAAAGGTGTGGGATTTTACTCCATCTTCAAACCACCTCTTGCTTGTTTTAGGAAAGCAGTAGTACTTGCACCTAGGTGACTTTTGCTCATTCCTCTTCCCACTGTGACAGATTATCATCCAATATCACCTCGATATCTGTAATACTTAGAAAAAGCTGCCTTTGAGTTGCCTGATTCTGCTTCTTTTCTGGGAGGGAAATCCCTCTTCTGCATATCCCAGGGGACACGCCAACACCCAGGGAAGGTGTTTTGCTCTTTGCATCATCAGAGGTGGGCAAAATTGCCTCTTAAGACCTTGACAATTCACTTGCAGAGCATCAGGATGTTGCCATGGACCTGTTTACCCACAAACTTGCCACGGAGAACAAATGTGGAAGCCTTCTGGAGAAAATAATGGTATTTAGGGATGTTTCCTAAGTTTGCAGAAGAGAAAAGCAGTCTTTTGAAGCACCTTCTGGCAGCAGTTGGCACATTAGGAAATTTGGGTTGCCACCAAAACTCATCCAGTGTGTCCCAAACCTTTTTCCATTTATGGATAAAGCTCCTATTTTGCCCTTCTACGACAAGAGCTGACCATCATGCTTCAAACAAGATGGTGCCAGACAAGAATGCTGATGTTATTGCACGTTGCGCTGAAGAGCAGCAATTCCTACCTATAGAGGCTAGAAGTTCTGGGGCACAAACCATCCAGCAACATTAACTGTTTCCAGAAACCTTGTTGACCCAATGGAGTTTGTGTGGGAAAACTAGGCAAAAATGGGGTAGGGGTTTGTTCTCACAGGGAATCTTCTGGAAAAGGTCTTAGTGAAGGTAGTGGAGAAGGTGTCACAACGTCTATGGCAAACATTGCCAAGGTGGTAAACACTTCAGAGACCAAAGACATGATGGTAGATCCTAACTTGTTCCTCACCCCCTACCTTCTTGCCAACCCCCCAGAAATCATCTGCTAAGCCCCAGCTGCCTCTACCAGGTTGTCCAGCTCAGGGTCATCACTGAAGAAGGGCTTGTGCTCCTGTTCCTGCTGGTGGACAAAGTTCTCAATGTCGACATCAAAGCTGGCTGAGGTGATGCACTCAGAGCCTTGTGTTGCCTGCTCACACTTTTCAAAGAGCAACGTCAGCAGCGGGAACAGTGGGTGCCTGCAGAGGACAAAGGAGACCCCCCATAATGCCAACTATTTTAGTTCCCATGTCCATCTTTTCCTCACATCATCCATCCATCCATCCATCCATCCATCCATCCATCCATCCATCCATCCATCCATTCCCTCCCAGCTTGTAAGAACCTGGTGGTGCAAACCTCACTCCCAAGCCACATTGGAAGTGTTCCCTCAAGACATTTTCCAACAACAAGAAAAAGCTTAAAAAGTGCAAAATTCACTATCTGCTCTATCAAGCAATAACTTCTCCCAATGTCTTGGTGTTTTCTATTGCTGCACCAAAGTCGGCATTTCCTAAATATATTACCATAGACAAAAAGGCTTGGCTTTACGGTGGATGTCTTAGAGCCATCTGCTGTCCTGGTGGCTTTGCGCTTCAAGGATCGACATCAGCATCTGCTCATCTATGGTACTATTTTATCTCAAATTGTCTCTGTTTGTTGGAGATTATGGATGGGGACTTCTACGTGCCTGCAGCATCCTAGGGACCAACCTTGCTTTGGGTTGCTCCTTCCCCAAGAGGTCTCTGTACCTCTTTCAAGTCCACAAAGATGGATCAAATCCCACTTCTTTCTTACCATGAGAGGACTCTTGAAAACAAGGATTCATAGCTCTTCTTGAAATCCACAATTCTCTCCAATGATGATGCTAAATCGATGCAATATAAAATGCAAATACACATATAGCACCAAAGCATGTGGAGAATATGGGGATGAAGACTCCGTATCTCACTGAGCCTCTCCAGCTGCGCAAATTAAAATCAAAAAGTTTTATGGAGTCTTTCAGGGCAGAAATGCAAAATGGTGGTGCAGAATTGGTCTCCCACAGCATTCCAGTTACCCCAGCACAATGGGATTGGTTCCATCATTTTACCTCCAAAAGATGTCCCAAAAGATGATTATGAATCACTTCCTCGCAGTCTTTTTGAGTCAAAGTAAGGCGAAGGGGTTAAACCCCTCAGCTAAGTCTTCATTTGCAGCTGCTAATACCACATCATATTATAGTTTAATCTGTCCTGATCCTGGTTTAATGTAAGATTCACTGAGGCTGGAGCAGAGAACAGCAAGGGGGGGAAATCATTTCATAATTTCAGCAGCCCTGCTGGGGCTTAGCCAAGGGATATGAAAGGCAAATTCCAGGCAGCGGGTTGAATTATTGGGACTTATGAACTGGTGGCACTGCAGCAGGTACCTGCTGCCATTTCCAGAGACACTCCATCAATTAGGAGTAAAGGCATGGAATTACCCCAAGGATGGGGGTTTGGGGAGGGGAGAAGGGGATTGCAGCCCCTGAGCAATTTGTAGCCCCTTTACCTGGAGGGGTTACATCGATCAAGGAGGAATTAAGACCATTGCTGGCATCACCCTGTGCTCTTCAGTATTAGTAATGGGAGCAGTGCTGCTATGGATCCCCAGGAATGTTTGAGCTGGAGATGAGGAGGAGCGGGAGGCATGTGGCTGAGGGGAGAATGGTTTGCCTTTCAGTTGAAACTAAATTAAACTAAACTAAACTAAACATTTAAAAATTTTGCATAAAATAAAACGAAACAAAGTAAAATCTAATCCAATCAAATCCATCAACAAATAAAATTGAAAGAAACAAAATAATAGACAAAAACACTAAACAAAATAAAATAACATTAAGCAAAATAATAAAATACAGTAATACAAGGGGAAACAAGGGGGCAAACACCCCAGGGATGGGTTAAAGGAAGAGTACCGAGGGCACTCTGAGCACAGTGTCAAGCACTGCTGGAACGTGGGACTTTGCCATGACCTATATGCTTAATTGTTGCATTGTTGTGAGTTTTTTTTCATTTTTGCATGGGAAAAACCCCCACTATTTTCTCCATTTCCAGCCCTTCCGTGGCCATGCCAGGCAGAGGAAAGGACGGCCCACCACAGGGGTTTGCAGGTGGATGTTGTGGCATAGAAACTGAGATCTGGAGTCCCTTCCTTCTATGAAATTTGCAGTGCAAGGAATAGATGGATATCCAGAATGCACAGGGAAAACAGAAGGATTTTCCTCAGCACGGTTGTTACAGAGGTGGAAAACCACCCCTATGGCATGAAGGAAAGTTTTGGGATGGAAAAATCTGGTTTTGCTGAATACGGTTTTGCAAAAAAAAAAAAAAAGAGGCTTGTGTTGGTTTTTTTTTTCCCAGGGATTCCTCCAAATGAAAGGGCTAAACCAGCCCTGACATTTTCCTGCAGGAGAGAGGTCATTTGCAGCCTCTAATAAAAAGGATTCGACACGGGCTAATAAAGAGGAATGAATTCCTCTAATGGCCTAATTTCCCACCTTCAGCCAGGCTCAAGCCAACGGCAGTGTGGGAACATCACAACAGGAATTTTTTTTTTTCACCCCTTTCCCCCTCAAAAAAGAAAAGAAGAAAAAAAAAGAAAACTTAATGCAAAGAAATCCAGCCATTTCCCACTTGGAAAAATCCAATTTACAGCGTTCGGATGGTTTAAGCACCACTTCCCTTCAGAAGCATAATTCTTTCCTGGTCCAAAATCCACTGGGAACTCCCAGACCTACTGTTGCATAAAGTCAAGAAAACACTTTTGCTGGGAAAAAGTTGCAGCTGAAAAGTGACACTGCTGGACCAGTCTAGGCCAATCTGCTCCCACACCGAGCAGGGAGGGGGAGGATTCATTTTTTTCCCCTTTTCTCTATTTTTTAATGGGTGATAAACCTCCTGCTAGAGCATAAAACCCAGCAGGGTGACTTGTCCACAGTTTTTTGTATTTTCCATCACATTTTGCCAGCAATTTCCCTCCAGGTTGGTTGACAGACACTTACAGCCGATGCCTTCTGCCTTGGTGCTATTACTGAAAAGTAACAAAAATCCATTGTTTTGGGTGGAGGGAACGGACCTAGGAGGGCTGAGAAAATCCTTGTGTGCATCTGATACTTAATGACATGCACACCATCCATATTAACTGCTGGGTACAGGAATATTCATTAAAAAAGGCTCATTTTAGGGATAAAAATTTGTCTGGGGGGTTGCTTGGCTGCTACCCAAAAATAATCATCCTGGTTTGGGCAGCGAGTCCACACATGGGACTAGGCAACAAATTTTCCCCTGCTTTTCTAAGTGGGAAATACCTCCCACTAGGTATTTTTTGCATGTTTTTGATGTTGAAATTAAGGTTATGAAAACTCCAAAGGTGGGTCATTTTGTTTTCCTTATCCCCCCAAATGCTGCAAAACTCCACATGGAAGGGCAAAAAGAAGGTGGTGGTGTCCACAAATGGCTTCTTTTGCTTTGAGAAAATGAGCTTCTTCCACACTTTCATCTGCCTTTTCAGACCTTTCAGTCTTGTAATATTTGAATATTTGGAGTACAGATGTTTTAATTCCTTCATTTCCAAGCTGCAGTTTTTTGGTTCACAAACCCCCACAGCCCTAGCCATTGACAGGGGGGTTTAACCCTTAACCTTAATCCTAATTATATTAGAATATTGTTGCTGTTACATCATTACTGTATATTCTAATATTGTAAATAATCACATATCCTTTACATAATAATTTGCTTATATTACTTTTTACATAATTAGAATATTACTCACAGCAATTATATGATAACATTACTTCATGTATTACAATATTATATATTATCATCCACGAAGTGACATATAAAAAGGGGACCAAAGAAGTCATCCATTCCTTGCCTATCACTGTCTGCATCCTGTATGGATGCACAAACTGCGTATTTCAGGTTAATATGTTTCCCCCACCCCAAAGGCTAATCTGGGGGGTTTTGAGGGTGAATATATTGGAGGGTGGGAGGTGCTGCAAAACGAAGTACACAAACAAGCTCCATCACCACGTGTTATGACCAATAGCTATTATTGCTAAAAAGGAGCTAATTGATAAGGCCCTCTTTCCTGTGTGTTAATTAATGCATTAGGAGAATAGTGGATTAATAAACCATTATAATAATGAATGCATCAAAGGACTGATGCAGTAACCCATGCATTAATTAATGCATCATGGAATTGATGCGATAATCATGCACTGCAATAATTAAACTGCATTAATGAATGCACACTGCAATTAGCTTGCATCACCTGTAGACAGCCCTCTTGTCGGCCTCCAGCTGTGCCTGGGGGTCCCCGCCCGTGGCTTGCACCGGTGTGTTGGCAGTTGCCACTGGCGTGGCGAGATGCACAGGCTGTGCCTTGGTGGCCTGCTGGGCTGTGGCTGTCATCTGGGAACGGGAGGGAATAAAGGAGAGGGGAGAAAAAGAAGAAAAAAAAAAAATAGGGTTTGTTGCACTTCTCTCCTGAGTTTTGCAGCCTCCCGCACGGGATTTTGGAAATTCAGGAGGAAGCAGCACTGGGATGGGGCTCTGAGCAGGATGGTTTGGGAGAGGTAAAATATATATTTGCATTTCATCTTAGCCCGGAAAGAGCAGGTTTGGGGTTTTACCAGATTTTTTCCCTATTTTTTTTTTTTGCTTTTCACTTGGCTTAGAAACAGGCCCACAGTGAATAATCCTTTGCATTTTCCTGGGAAAGAGTGAGTTTATTCCACACTTTCATCTGCCTTTTCAGATCTTTCAGTCTCGTAATATTTGAATATTTGGAGTACAAGTATTTTAATTCCTTCAATTCCACCATCCTTCTTGCATGCAGTAATTTCGGAAGGGATGTTTTGCAGAAGTCCCAAATTAAATCAGCTGCAACACTGCAGCTTGCCAAGAGTTTTTTCAAAGCAGGTATTACTGTCTAGACACACTCATTTTCAATTTTATCCCAAAATTAGGTGTGCTTCTTTCAACTTGCCAAGCCCAGCAATGAGTCATCTTGGTGACGTGAGAAGACAGCAAAAAAAAAAAAAAAACCAAAACACAACGTTTTTTTAGTGCCCGTGCCCAAATCACCCGTCTTTAGCCCCAGTGCTGCCCCAGATCACTGACACCATGAGAATCTGCTGTGTAATAAACCATCCTGACATTTAAACATTGTCCTTAGTTTAAAAACTGCATTTTAGGTCTTTAAGATGTGAGACGTGCCCTTGCCAATGCTCCTGCAAATCCTTGCATATCCTTCCAGTGTCACCCCCAAACTCTCACCCTCTGGTACAGGATAACATCTATTCAGGGGAAATTTTCTCTTAAAACTAACAACTCCATTAAAAAAAAATCTGAATTATTTGCTGCCGGGCTTCAGACAAGTCCAACGTGGGCTTCACGTTATCATCACAAGATTCCATTAAAAAAAATCCAAGGAGAATTTGAAGTTACTGGGGTTCAAATGCATCAGTAGTGCCCCAAAGCCTGTGGTTTTAGCTTAAAACCTCAGCAGAAAATTAATGTGAAGTGGTTGTTTCACCTGCTTTGCTGTCAAAATTTGTAAAAAATAAGTATTAGCCTCTTTTCACCAGTAAATGTTCAATCCTCCCTTAAGGTGGGAAGCAAAAGCAAGCTCTGACTGTTGCTAAATATTAGATTTATAATTTATTTATAGTCTAATAAACTTATATGTACTTATTTCTGTGTCCATACGTAATTACATATTTTCTATATTTGAATAATGTTTCTTCGTTCCCGTGTTGATTTCAATATAAATATTTATTTGTATGATACACTTACATATTTATTTCTGTGTTTATTTGCATAAAAATGGGTTTATATGCATTATTTATTTGTCTGATATGCCTCTAGATTTGTGATTATTAATATAGAAAAATGTTCATATACATAAATTATGTGATTACTTATTATATTGGCTTTTTATATAAAGCTTTGTAAATCCAAGCTGGACCAGAACCATGACACCTTTTGCTTTTAACATGTTTGCCTTTAATATCTCCTGCCTGACCTTTCGCTGACGCTTTTTTCCTCATTTTTTTCTCCATCTCCTGTATTGTTCATAACTCCAAAGTTTGGCTCCAGCACCTGCAAATTCACCCAGCACTATTTAATTTCCAGCTCTCCCAACTGAGCAGCCAGTTTGATTTCTGTCCTTCTTACCTTCCCTGGTGCTAAAAGAATCAGTGAAATTTGGGCTTCACTTCCCAATCCCAGCAGTTTGGATTTTCCTTTCTCCCCCTCATTTTCCATCTAAAACTGAAACGCCAGAAGATTTTGGGATGCTCCAGCCATGCCACTGAATATTTTCCCAACCTTCTTCCCTTTTCCACCTTTTTTTCCTCTGTTATCTCCCTTAAAAATTACAGTTCAGTCAGGGAAAATGGTTTTTTCCTCAATCTTTTCCTTTTTTTCTCTCTCTCATCACACTCATTTACCAGGATTCCAAAGCCCTTTTCGCATCCTGCCTCAAAATCCTGCCAAGCTGAATATTTCCAGCCAAGTCTTCAACTAATTGAGCTATTACCTAAAAAAAGCCTCCTCTGGGGCTTTTACCTCAAAGCCATTACCTCACCTTGCACTAAAGAAAAGAATAAAAAAATCAGTAAAAATAATTCCAAGTCCATGGAAAAAGAGGTGAGATGATGCCAGGATGGAGGGATTTGCAGGTGCGTAGAGAGGAAGGCAAAAATGGAGCCAAAAACAGCTTTAGGGGGAGCAGGTAGGCATGGGAAAGGACAGAAAAGGCAGCAGAGACTTGGCAGTGAGAAAATGGGGAAATAGGGGGAGATATTTGGGTATGAAAGTTGTAAGCATTGAAAAAAATGCAGGTTTTGGGTTTTTTTTCTGAAAAATGTCCAAAAAGAGTTGCAGAGGGAGAAAAAAGGTAAACAAAAAAGGCAGGGGAAAAAGTACAAAAAACATGTTTAAAAATGTAGAAAAAAAAGTTTGAAAAAGGTAAAAATCCCACTTATAATAATGAAAATCATTATGTAAGCTGTTAAAAATATGTAAAAATATGCTTAAAATATGTAAAAATATATAAAAATGTAAAATATGTTCAAAATATGTTTACAAATACATTGGGAAAAGTAACGTTTTGAAATACAAAACATACATTCAAAGATAAAAATTTAAAAGTTTTTAAATTATGATAAAAATTAATTTAATAGATGAATAATGTAAAAAATTATATTTACAAGTATGTAAAAAAGTAAAGTTTTAAAATGTAGAATACACATTAAAAATGTTAAAATTAAAAAAGTTTTAAAATTATGTTTTAAATGCAAAACTCTTTAAAAAGTTAAAATTTTTTAAATATGTAAAAAAATGAAAAATAAATGTAAATATGAAATTTAGTAAACAGTATATGAATAGCAAAGAAAGATTTAAAAAATCCATGTCTTTTTGCTCCTGCATAAAGAAGATATTTTTGAGGTGCTGCTCAAGCTGGGTATGATATTTCTGGGTCTTGGTATTGCATTTTGGGGTTCGGGTATAACACTTCTGTGGTTTTGGCTTCTTTTGGAAGGAAATCCTCTGCTGGTGTTACCAGCTGCTCCTGGGCTCTGGGAAGGCTTCCCACAGGTTAAAATGCCATAATCTCCCTTCTTTAGGCTTTTTTTTTTTGAAGACTATGGCCAAACACACCAAGTCCAGAGTGCAAATCACCTAAATCAGCAATATTTCCCCTGTTCCTTAGCATTTCGCTGGGAAACCCCTCCACTGCCATCACACATGCTGAAAACAGTGGTTTTGAGCCCACAAACCTGCTGAGGATAAAAAACCATGATCTCCACTCAGTTTTTAATCTGGGACTTTTTAAAAAATTATTTTAAGATTAAAAATAGAACTGCGTTCATAATTTTCCATTTTTGTCCCTGTTGTAACCACCTAAAAAGCACTTTGAGGAGGGGAGAAGGGCAGGAAGCAAAGATACCTTTATCATTATCTATGCTGAAAATTGTGAAAAATCAACTTCTCCATCCAATTTTTAATTATTTTTCAAAATACATTTACAGAATAGATTATTTATTTATTTGTCCTTTTTGTTCCTATAGTAGCCAACTCTGAAGGGTAGGGAGAAGATGATTTTTATCCCTTTCTGTGCTGAAATTTATGAAATATTGGCATCTCCACCCAATTTTTAATAACGTTTTTTCTTAAATATATTTTTTTAATATGTAAATAAATAAATCATTTCATCCCCACCCTTTTTTGTCCCTGTTGTAACCACCTAAGAAGCACCTTTTTGGGAGGGCAAAGCTGCTTTCATCACTTTCAGTGCTGAAAATACTTTATTTTTAAAACAATCTCTTTTTGCTAACTTTGCCAATGAAATGCGTGAAGACTCTTTAGGTATTTCATTTTATTTACTATGGAAAACACACGGATTTTTATTCAGACTCCTTAATTTTCAACCGGTAAGAGTGCTTGAGGAGCACGACCACGCTCAGTATAAAAGATGTGCCACTCTAACAAATTTCAGGTGTTGAACAAAGCATTTTTTTTCCTCCAAAAGGCAGTTTTTCTCATAATTTCTTCTTCATTTTTGCACATTTCTGACAGTGAGGGCAACAGCTTACACAGCCTCTGCTGTGAAACATGAACGCAAAGCTCCCCAGATCTCTTTTTCCAGCATGCTTCTGCCCGAAATGGTTCCCTTCATGAGGAGGAGCTCACTGTAGATCTAATAATTCACAATTTTTTTACCACCAGTCCTCCCTATCTTTTCCTCATCTCTGGGGAGAAGAAATTTGTGCAATTTGCTTTTCCAACCCCTAGAAAACACAAATTTTCAGGTGAAAAGTTTACAGCAGTCACAGATGAGTCAAAGAAGTCAACTCCTGGCTGCAGCTTTTCCTGCAAACCCACTAAGTAGGAGAAACACTTGAGCAACCCCCTTGACAAGGGATAAAAGGAAGGATTTGGTCAGTGATGCTCCTGAAGGTTCCCAAAATTCAATGTATTAAAACAGGGGGCAGGTAAGGGACAGGGATAGAGAAGGTGGAGGGAATGTCACCGTAGGATGCTACGGAAAATGCCGGCTATTTTAGAAGTCCCTTAAATTGCCCATTAGGGCTAAAACGGCGTTGCAGCTCCCTGCTGCGTAAGTGAGAAAGGAAAAAAAAAAAATTGGGAAAAAAAGCCCTACTCAGAGCGAAGCAGCGAAGCGAGTAAATGATGACACGGAAGTTGGAGGAGCCATAAAAACCCCACCGAGGTGTCGTTTGTGAGAAGTGACCTTTTCCCACTGAAGGAAACGAGCAGGAAGGAGACCCGGGTGGCTTCAAGGGGGATGTAAATGTCGATTTATTTATTTTAGCTTGCAGAGAACAGGCTTGGGGGGTTGAGGGGTTTTTTTGTTTCTTTTTTCCTGGGAGGGGAGATTTTTCTACTTTTGCAAATGAAAGAAGCAGCAAATGGGGAAAATCTCAAAATCTTCCATATGAACAAAACATAAAGCTGCTTTGAAAATAGAGCTGTCTCTGTGCTTAATACGAATCACCCCTCTTAGGTCATTGTAGTTGGGAAAGCAGAAACATGACATAAATTTGTCCCTAAAAAATCTTGGGATGGGCCACAATGTGTAGGACCATCTCTGAAATCCAATCTCAACCCCCAAGTCCAGCCCATTAGGGTGCTTCAGTAGTGTTTCTCTTGGACAAACTTCTTATAATCATAACGATGCTTGGAAAAGTTATTCGACCCCTTAGAGCACCACTGGAGAAGAAATCTTTTTTCTCCCCTGCCACGTTATTAAAAAATGCCATTGAAATAAATCAAAAGGCCATTTCTCTGGTTAAAACCATCCTGGTTTAGTCAAATGTTTCGTTTTCCAGCTAATTAACTTGCTAGTCATAAACACACCACTGTGTCAGCTTTCCAAGAAGACCTCAAAATAAGACTGAAAGGGGAAAAAAACATAGTTTGACCCAAAACCTTTCAATCTTGGAAACTGTGTTGAGGGGTTTTTAATTTTGCCAGTCTCTCACATGAACATTCTGGGGTGAAATGCTTTGTAATGGCCGTTATTTAGGAAGGCACAGTAATTAATGCAGAGGGCTGGGATCCCCAGAGCTCTGGAGAAGCCCATGGATGCTGGAGGACACTCACCTGTGGGGTGTCTTGGTAGGGAGGAGGAGGTACTGTCTGGGTGGCCATCATAGTCAGAGCCGGTGCTGGGGAGACATGGTGCATCCTGGGTGGGAGTCACATTGAGAACCTGCAGGCAGGAGTAGAGCCACTGGATTAAGAGGGATTTCTCCCAAAAAAAGTTCCACAAAAAGGAAAAAAAACATAAAGGAGAGATGACATTCCTTGCATGAGCACCCCAGCAAAGCACTCCACCATGCAGACCCTGGAAGAAACTCAAAATGATTCGATGACCCTTATCATGCTTTGATGATTATTTGAGATTTGTGATTTTGGATACGGATCAGGGCCAAAGTGAAGCAGGTCAGGGTTAGGGAGATCTTCACTGGATAGCAGCCAGGCAAAGGAGGCTCTTGAAGACGATGGCTGCCATTGGTGACCCTCATTACATTTTTCCCCTGCGAACCCTGGTGCACCAAGGGCGTTTTTTTTCCACCCTTTATGCCTAACTGCAGTGACTAAGTGGGGATTTCCATCCCCTATCCAGTTATTTTTTCTTTTCGGAAGCAGGAAGACAAATCGTAAATGCTTGCCATTTTCTGAAATTATATGCTGGAGCCCCCCAAAATTATGTGTCTCTTTGACTTTGGCCACCACAGAGTCACATCCTCAAGCACTGCATGTTCGTTCCAGAAGGAACATTGAGTATCCAACGTGGAGATGATTCCTAAGTTGTGCTGTCCAACCCAGTTGACTCCTACACTGAGGTAACTAACCCCATGGTGACTGAATGCAGAGAAATGTTGAAACTCTTGCTTGATTTGAACCAGAAAGCAAACCTGGATTTTGCATGGCCCATAAACAGAGGAGGGAATCCTCATGCTGTCCTCAACTTCTCTGGAAGTTCCTGCTTTCTATAAATGCAGTTATTTGGGGGAAAACAGACTAATTTTTTTTTTTGTATTTCTGGATCCAAAGGAGATGGGCAAAAAAGAGGGGCACCAGGAAGAAACAAATTTGTAGTGCAGCACTTGGCTGGGAGAAGTCCCTAAGGACAGACCTGGTGGCAAATGTGACCCAAAAGCAACTCCTGGCCTCGAAATGTCTCACCTCCCATTATTTCACTGCAGCTATGGGGTCGCTTTAGAAGAAGAGCCAATAACCTTGCTTAAATCCTTAAAAAAGCCCTGTCCTGTCCTGTCCTCTCTGTAGCTCTGAGTTCTGTTTTGGGACAACTCACAAAGCTACCCAGCAAAACTTTCCCAGATGCTCCAAAAGTGCATTTCTTTCTGCAAGACCCTTTTTTTGTAGGAGATGACATCTCTCGAAGGGTTCACCCCTTTATGATGCCCATCAATGCATTGGCTTCTCCATTGCCTTCTCATCTGGAGAAGAGCCATGGTGCCATGCGTGAAGAAATGCAAAACGTTATGTAAAATCCTCTGATATTGTGGCAGGATATAATAGTGCCAGTGTCGTTTTCGCCGTGAAACGGTGACACGCAGAAAAGAGCAAAGCAGAGGAACAGGGACACTGAGGAGTTCAGTCAAAACTGATGCACATTTGGCAATCCTTCCGAAAGATTCGCAATATTCTGGTCTTCTCCTCAAGGCATCAGGCTTTACAAGAACCACCAGGCACCAAGTTCACAAATGTACCATATGCACACAAAAAGCCAAGTGCTCTGTGCATGGGATAAGCATCAACTAATCTGATTTATTTTGCATGAATAAATGAGGTTATTCTTTTTCTTACTTTGCACAAATATGGATAGCCCATGAATTGAGTATTAAGAGATCACAGCCAAAATCCTGTGCATTGTGAAGATAGATCAGGGTCCTTGCATGACATGGACCTCCTGCAGAGAGAAGGATACTGCATTTATGGGATTAAAATGATGCTTTTCATCTTTTTCCCCCAACAGCAAAATAGCAGGAGGCAAAATTATCTGCTCTTGAGTGAACTTACCGCTTAAAATCTTTGGTGTCCAATGTCAACTCGCTTGCAGCTGCTGGCACATGAATATCTGTGTCCACAAAGGGTTACACCAAGGGGAAAACCTGCCCACCAGAAATAGCTGCAGCTGAGGAAAAGCAGAATTTAGCACTGTGATGGTCTGGCCATGTGAGTGTGAAGATAAAAAAAAAAAAAGACAATGCTGTCTTGGGAAAAATACCCTGCTCAGCATCTATTGTTCCCACCAGGAACGAGCCTACAACCAGCACATGGCTATTTATTGTGGGGTGTGAGTTTTTGGATGAATAAATTCCCAGAAGGTGGCAGTCCGGAGCCCAATTTAATTGCTGAATAACATCTAAGCTGCTCAAATCAAGTCATTCACCAAGGTTTAGGTGTGTTGTTTTGTTTTGAGAATAGGACTCATACCCAAATGTGAAAAATAAAAAAAGGACAAAAGTGAGAGACAGCTGCTGCCAACAGCAGTATATTTATCTTGGGGGAAAAAAATGCACTTGGGCACCCTAAATATCCAGGGAAGTGACTGGTGCCTGCGGGAAAAGCCAGACAGGTGTTTCATGTGGGAACCCCTGGCCATGAATCTCAGGGTAACAGCACAAAGCTGTCAGCCCAATGGATTTATCAGCACAGGAGAGGGTCAAAAGCTGCTATTTTATGATTAATACTTTCTTATTTTTTATATTTTTTTATTTTATGCACTAATCCTCTCTTTTTTCTTCCTTTTCCCCACTTCCACTTCTTAAATCAATTTAGTTGCATGAACTCTTCATCACAGGCATCCGGATGTCGAAAGGAGAAGAGCATCATCAAACCCCTGCCAAATCCTTTCAGCTCAGCTCAAGGTAATCCTCAGATCTTGGGTGAAGAGTGAATTTTGGGGGCTGGGGATTGAGGTGGGCAGGAATTGCAGTCAACTCCTGGGGCATTTGCACAGACAAATGAAAAGGTGAGCAGTAAAACCCATAAAGGCTCTTTCATTTCCTGAAGCAGCAATACTTTACATTTTGGCAACAATTAGAGATCAAAGTATCCTAAAATTCCTTATGAAATAAAATTATTTCAGCTATCACTGAAATGTTGCCATTACATTAGACATGTATTTCCCAAAGAGCCCGTGCCTACCTAAGAGTCCCACACTTATAGACTACTTTTTTTTGCCAACAATAAAATGACACACTTTTTCAAGTAAAAAGAATTAAAGGATAAGTTGAGAAGTCAGCATTTTTTTCCATGTGGTCACTGATGCCTTGAAACATTAAAAATCAAAGTATTGTTAGTCACCCCCTCACGCCACAAAACCATACTAGAATAAAGGCTGAATGAAAAACAAAAAAAAAATTAAAAATTACATTTCTGGATTCCACATCACCCATTTCAAAGACAAATATTTGATTTGCAAAGCACAACTCTTGTTTCCAAACCAATTGGAAAATGAGGATAATTTTTTCTAGCTCATTCAGCAGTTTCTGCCCTGCAGCAACATGTGCAATCGATAACGGAGGATTCAATGTGAGAAATCAGAAAAACAATTTTTTGGGCATTTCTTCTCCACCTGAAGCTTCAAAATTACTAGATGTACTTGAGGATGGTTTTTATCCAGCCACGGAAGGTATTTTTCTGTATTATATATTTTCCAAAGTGGATTTTTTTGAAGAGAGGATGCTTGTGGGATTCACAATGATGCCATGTCAGTCACGCTCCCTCCAGTCTTTTATGTCACCATCATCACACAGGCTCTGTGCAGGCTGAAGTTTATGATATATGCATGCATTCAGCTAAGTTAAAATGAAGAAATAGCAGAGTGGGGAGGGAGAGGATCCTCCAGAGGACAATATATCTCGCTCAGAACAGCAACGACAGGTTCACTCTCAATGGGTGATGCCAGCTTTGACTGGCCATAAAGTGAATTAAGAGTTACCCTCTTACACTTGAACACCTCATTTCAATCCACCAATCTTCACCTTTTTTACTTGTTTTTACCAAAATTCATGTGTTACCCTAAAAGATGAACACCAGTTTTCACAAACTGTTAAAGGAACTTCTTTATGCCACCCTGAGCTCATTAAAAATAAACCAAATTCTATTAAATGGTCAAAGCTGGGGAAAAATCCAATTTTGCAAGATAGAACCCATTCCTGACCATTCCTCATGTTCAAGGTTGCTTCCAAGGGGGCTCAGGTAATGTCTCATCTGGAGAGATCAGGAGCATTTGTGCAAGACATGCCACTGTGTCACCAAACAGTTTTAACTTTTTTTAGGAATATTTGGTAGCCAAATTTTCTCTATCCAAACCCAGGAGGTTTCGCGCTGGGAACATCCTTGCTCTTGACCAAGATGATGCATTTTCCGAATGCTGACCTTTCTACCCTTCCCAGCATCCAGTTATCAAGTTATTGCCCAGTAAAAAAAAGATTAACTGATTCTGTGATTCTGCAATTCTGCTACAACCATGGGCTAAAGCAAATGGCAGTTTGATATTTCTGAAGAATAAACTCTGGACCCCCTTTACTATTTTTCTCTATAAAAGAAGTTGGTCAATGCATAAGCAATTGCGATAAAAGGGACAAGGAAACGCTATGTCAGACAACATCAAAACACTCTTGCCAAGCACCAGTTCGGAACATCCCTGGATGAGCCCCTGTGCACAGGGGAAAGGAGGATTTACTCATTTAATATTTTCACTTACGTTTTTAATATTCTTATTTATTTATTTATTATTTGCAGGTATTTACTTGCTATTTGCATGCATTTATTTAATATTTCCAATCCTCCACCCAGCTCCGTAGAAAGGAGGGAGCTGCTACAGTGAATTTCCAATGAGAACAACAATTACTGCTAAGTATTTCTCTCCTCTCCGAAGATACCCATCCCTGAAAGGCTCCAGGGATATCTCTACAACATAAACATGAGAATAAAAACCTGCAAGAACCAGTCAGAGCTTTAGTAGACAAGGTTAATGTACCTTGAACGGCAGCAGTAAACAACTTCCCTCATTTTTTAAGAGGAGAGCTGAGATACCTACATACATTTTAAAGTGTTATTTTTATAGGGGAAGACCATTAAAGCATCTTCCAAAACAAACTGGCACAGGGAAACATCAAAGAAGCTTCTTCAAAGTAACTTGAAAATACTTGCATTTTGTGCAACTCAGCCCTTGGCCCAAGAAAAGTTCCCAAAAGAGCAAATTGTGAATTTTTTCACAAGGCAAATCAAAAAGCTTTGAAGTGAAGCATAGCTGAGGAACACCAAAAATGTCCTCTTTCTGGACAAAAATTATCTAAAACAATTCTGAGCCTGTAAAAAGTAGTGAGCAGGTGAATTTTCCAACAGTTCTTCTCTGTAAGCAATTACCAGTGAATAATTTATGTCCCGAATCTTGCCCTATGCTTTCAACTGAAAAGAAACACTCCCAAACCTGTCTTGCTCTACAAAGATGTAAACATCGTACAAGTTCTTCTATCCCAAACTGGCAACTGTAGTCCTAAACCAATGTCCTGGTTTCAGCCAGGACAGAGTTAATTTTTTACAGTAGCCAGGAGCAGGGTGAGACCAGACAGTAACTTACTCCATGCCATCTTATGCCTGTTGCCAGGGGCAGGGGAAAGGAATTCCCTTGATCTCTTCCCTCCCCCTCTTTGCAGAAAGGGGGTCCTTTCCAGCAGAGCAAGTGTGGTGGATGGAACAGTGGGGTAACAACGGTCCTGACCAGAGGGAAGCGTGTGGGCAGTGTGGCTGCAGTGGGGTTGAGCTCCATACTCTCTCTTTTGCACACTTTTGTTATTAATATTGTTGCTGTTACTGTTATTTTCTTATTGCTGTTTCCAGTAAATTTTTCTTATCTCAACCTGTGATCTTTGTCTTTTGAGTCTCCAATTATCATCCCCAGGCAGCCATGGGTGGAAAGGGAGGGAGGGGAAGTGAGTGAGTGAGTTGTGATTTCAGAGTTGGGGCCAGGGGGAAGTATTAAATTGGGGAATACTATTACTAAACCACAACAACCGATTTCTCCACAAGCAAAACTGTCAATCAGCAGTGCAAGATCCACCCACAAGCTCAACATAGACATGTGCCAACAATTCTAGCAGGGATCCCACCACAAACCATGCAAGGACCTTTTGTAACTGTTGCTGCAGCCCATAAACACTCCATGACCCATAGAGGAATTTTTCCTATTTCTAAATATAGTTTTAATTTTAGTACCCTTTTGGAGTGTTTATTTTGCAAATCAAAGCTCACATGCAAATCTCCCAACACTTACATGAGCAGCACCAAGTAAACACAGACAGAAATCAGCTTTTTAGTGGACTCGCAGGAATTGGTCTAAAAGCAGCAGAGCCAACCCAACCACAGAAACACAGGCGAGACGTGCATGGGAGTGTGCAAAGATTTTCCCACACCATGGGAAACCCCCCCAGAACAGCAATGCTGCAGCACACCTAATAAAACGCTCTCCTTCCTTAAATCTGCCTCATTTCTCACTATATCATGCTATCACACTTTGAAATTTTTGCTTTGGGAGAGGGAAAGAAATCCCCCCAGAGCTCGCTGTTTTCCTCTTTCCCATACGGCGGATAAATCAGAGCTCCTGACCCACCGAGTTTCCACTTCACATCCCCCTCTTGCAGTTCTCTGTCTCCTCCAGGTCTTCCTCCTCCCTGAATTTCCTTTTGAAATGTAAAATTCCCTATAAGAAATTACTGACCAGAAGACAAAAAGTAGGGTTTTCATTGAGGCATGCCAGCCTTTCTGGTATCTGCAGAGAGTTGTCCTGAGCCAAGACATAAGGACTGCGATGGAAGCCCCTAGATTAATCGTCTCAATTGAAACATCTTTCACTTGACCATTTGAAAGCAATTTCTTTGCCGTATTTTCAACCTTGATGACAAAAGATAAGTCTGAGGTGTGACATGGTGATTTATACAAGCTCCAACCAGCTAGGGAGTTACCAGGGGTTTCAAACTCCTTTAATGATGCTTAATAACACCATCTTCTCCATTTACTTCAAATGAGAGTAAATCTCAGCCTGGTCTGAACTTAACACAGTGAGGAAATTGGGGTGAAAAAAAGGACTGGAAAGTGCTCATGGTGTGAGACAGATGTGTCAAATTTTTTCACAACTTTTCTTGCACAGTGACAAAAGATATGGCCTGGCCTTAAAAGTGCATCTCCCTGTTCACACGGGCTTCAGGAGGAGGAAAGCCGAAATAGTTTTTTGCATGGAAATTTGGGGGAGCAACACACAAAGTACAAAAATCCAAGGGGAACCAAGTTGTTTCTCAGAAGTCTTCAGGACAGGTAATTTCTATCATTAACCACTTAGAGCAATGCCAGCCCTGTGTTCCAGAAGGTAATTAGGTGGAAACTCAACACCATATCTTTCTATGTCTTTAATGGCAGGTGTCTAGACCTTGTTGGCACAATTTGTAGAGCTGTTTTGGTTTGGTCTTCTTGCCGGAGATACTTCCAGGACAAATTGCACTTGTGTACTCGACAGTCACATGCTCATGTTCTTCTCCACGGGCTCAGTTTCCACCAAAGAGAACAACCCAAAGTGCACAAAAGAGATGGCAGGGTACCAAGTCCTTCCATGCAAGCACCGGGCAGCTGACATCAAAATACAGACTGGAAAGAGAGCTTCAAGGCAGGGAGAATCCCCACAAAAAGTGGTTATCGTGGTGACCCCAGGCCTCCCCAAACTCACCAGAAAGTCATTTCAAAGTGTACCTGTACCTTTATCAGAACGGGGGCAAAATCAGGCTAAGGAGAAATTTATCACTTCCTTCATCATGTGGTTTTCTCTGGCCAAGGGAAGGTCACCAGCAAGAATCAGGGCTGAAAAGGCAGTCTGGGAGAAATAATCCTGCTCTTATTGGCTCCTTTTTATTAAAAGGGCCTTTCAGAGGAGACAAGACTCAAAAAGAAAATACTCAAAGAAAAGATGCTCTGCTGCACCATGAACATTTCAGGTTTTCCCCTGAGAAGCCCCCACCCTAAGTATCACCAGTTTAAGAAGAAACCAGGCACTTTTGCAGGGCATTTGCATGAATCGAAGGCAGCACATCCATTTTCAGCGACCCAAGACTTCTCTTTGCTCCTCTAAGAGGAAATTTGCAACCCACAGGGTTTCATTTTCTTTGTCACCTGCCGGGTGCCTCCAGTTTTGGCACAGTGACATCTGTCACTCTGTCAAGCCCTAATTTTAGTGATCAGGGTTGATTAAACGACTGTGAGACCCTTGGTTTCATGTATATCTTATTTCAAGCTCTGCATTTCAGTTATTTTTAGCTGGTGACCATTCCTCTGCATTCTACTGCTGGCTGTGCCAAAATATGGGTAATAACAGCCCACACTTCAGAGTATTTTCACAAAAATATATCTGTGTTTTCCTCCTGGCTAGCTATGGCTTGTAGGGCTCTTGAAAATATGTTATTGACACTTGAGCTTTAAATCAAGACTCCCTGCACAGACTGANGTACAAAACTGTAACTTTTCCCTCACTGCATTTCGGGAAGGATTGCTAAAATTTAAGTGTAATAGAAAGCAGTAGCAATTCCCCCAAACAAAGCCATACTGAGGTCATGCCTCAACACATCCCACTCAATTAATATACATAAACGCACAATTAATATACATAATTGCTTAATTAATATAAAGAGAAGAAGCCTTACTGTTTGGAAGGGTGCTGAGGGAG
Organism: Campylorhamphus procurvoides; assembly: GCA_013396655.1. Classification (NCBI taxonomy): domain Eukaryota; kingdom Metazoa; phylum Chordata; class Aves; order Passeriformes; family Dendrocolaptidae; genus Campylorhamphus; species Campylorhamphus procurvoides. The sequence continues at coordinate 190,820 of WBMV01002860.1, read as the reverse complement.
CCACTGCCCTGGAATTGTCTTCCCACTGCCCCAAAAGCTATATTTTCTCGGTAGGAATCACAACCTGGGAAAGCAAAGGATGAAATATTTGAAGATTGAGAAAAACTGATGAAACAAGAAGGCAAAATATTAAACAGAAAATGAACATCTGTTTCCTGGCAGTGGCAGCAAAGTCATGGCAGACAAGTCTACTCCTGACACATTTTTTTTAAAGGATGATGGGAAAAATAGAGGGAATCAAGGAAAACTTGGGTGGGAATATCCCCTGGAGATGAAGGCAGGACTGATGTGTAAGCTTGATCAGGGGTTTACCCCAGCAGGTTTGAACATCTCCAAGAAACGACAAAACAAAAATCAGATTTTTAGAGATCGAACCTAGACGTGTCCAGAAAATGAAGGCGTGCTTGTTGATGGTCTGTCCACAAAGGATGAAGATTGACACAGTCCTGTCCTGTCCTTTTAAACTCCTGGGGGATGGTGAATCCTCGGTACAAGATCTCACAGAGTGTTACTGCTACAATCCAGGTCTGAAAAAGAGAAAAAAGGGGAAAAGCAATGAAAAAACACTGCTATTGGCCTTGCTGCCATTTCACACTGACTGTTGCCATTTCCCTTGTTAATTATAATCTTTGTTTAAGTGTAAATGTGTTTTTATACTTGGGCTAAGACATAGTGAACTGGGGAAACACCATTAACTCAAAAATGGGGAAGGTCCCAGCCACTATTTAATAAGGAAAAGTCCATGCAGATGTTAGAGATGATGTTGCAATTACCAAGAATCTGGCCTTTATGAAGTCACGATTTCTAAACCTCTTTCAGCAGTTTCAATGGAAAAATGAAAATGGGCGGAGCAAGGATGAGCACAGCCACCAACACAGAGGTGGTTTGTGTCTGACTGCAAAAAAAGGAATAAAAGAGATAAAATGCACCAGATCTCTCAATATACATCACCTCTAGCAAGACCCTCAGATCTCCAATATCTAATAAATGTCCCTCAACATATATCACTTCCAGATATTACCTCTTTGTCAGGTGATAAACATCACCCGGTATCTCTGATATATGTCTGATATATCTACCTCGATATATATCACCCGGTAGAGAGCTCCTCAGATCTCCAGTATATATATCTGATATATGTCTCTCGATACACATAATCTCTGCCAAGCTCCTCTGATCTTCAGTCTACAGCTGATATATCTACCCTTACACAAACCAGCTCAAGACAGCTCCTCACCAATATAGCTACTCACCTCCTCCTCTGACATATACATCTCTGATATATGTCACCTGGCTGGAGCTCCTCAAATCTCCATTATGTATCTGATACATCTAGCACGGTACACATCACCTCCAGAGAGCTACTCAGATCTTCAATACACATCTGATATACCTACCTTGAAATAGTTACAGAGCTTCTCAGATTGCTGATATATGTCCAACATATATATGTATATGCACCCTGATGTGCTGAACTGCTGATTTGAATGCTTCTCTGATATATGCACCTTTAGTTACACACCACCTCTAGAGAGCTCCTCAGATCCCCAAGATACACCCCAAGGATGCATCTCTACTATACATTACCAGCAGAGAGCTATGTCTCATGTGGTGAGGCCAGATGGGAGATCCACGAGAACTGTTTCCTCCGGTTTCAATTCCATCCCAAACCCTTTGCAACAACAACCTGCACACTTTTGTGCCCTCACAGCCGGTGTCCATCATCTCAGCTGGGAACACGGGTCCAAGAGACAGCGCTATAGGGGGAAGCTTGCATAGCAAATGCCATTTCTGAAAACCTGGACATCATCAAGGTCATTGCCCAAGGAGAGATATGGGAACAACTGGGTGATTTCAGGGTGAAATAGGGCAGAAATGCCCAGACACAGAAAACTCAGTGAAAGGGACAATAAGTCAAGGTGCCTCTTGATTTCTCAGGCCACTGCAGGTCCTGCCAGGAGTTTTAACACCCTCATCTGTGTTATACTAAATGCTCAGAAGGGCCTGAGTCCAAAAGCTTTCCACTACAGCAGCAGCTAAAATATTAAGGTTTCTTTATGATAAAGAATTAAGGCCCATGCCTTGAAGGAGCATGCACAGGCTCATGACAAATACATATCAAGAACCTGGGACTTGATTTTCATTGTATTTGTCCCGACATCATGATGAAAAACGCTCATGTTTTGCAGCAATCCTTCATCTCTGTAAAGAACTTTTTCCATCCTGCAGGAAAGACTTCTGTCATCTGGGCTTGCTGTGCAAACAAAACATGAGGACTGGAGGATAAAGACCAGGTAAGGAAGGCTCTGTCAGTGTTAAGAGCTCTAGTAGAGTGATTTTCATCCTTGGAGGTGGTCAGGGATGAGGTCTTCGATGTTGCATGCATGTAAGGCAAAAATACTGTGCACCTTCTGCACAAATGATGTCATTTTTGTCCCCATCACAAAGAGCACCAGGAGCCAACCCCACCAGGGACATCTCCCTGAACATCCTTGCAGAGGGAGAGAGGTCTTTTTGAGCTGGCACACACTTTTAGCAACTTCAAAAGGCATCCTTTGAAGTTTAGCAGGGGCCTTTGAAGTCCTCCCGATGCAAAATGGAATGGAGGAGATGCCTCCTTCATGATGCTCCACCGCAGGCGATGCAAGCCAGCAAGATACACCGTGTCCTGGGCACTCGCGGTTGAATTCGGCAGCTGCCCGAGGAACATAAATGAGACACCATTTCTGACAAGTCATCAAAGCCCCCCCAGATGCCCCAAATCCTGATCTAGTTGACCTGAATAGCATCCAAGAGCAGAGATGGGAGCTCAGTATCATGGGACCTCAGCCTGTTCTCTGACTGCAAAAAGCCAAGGGCAGCCCTTTTAATAAAGATTTAATGACGTATAAGGGAATGATAATAAAGCTGACATTTAGCAAAACAAAACCCAGGATTTTTGCAAAAAGTCCAAGATTTTAAAGCAAGAAGGCTTTTCCTGGCATGTCACTTTGTTTCTTCCAATGTGAGCCAACCGTGATGTTTCCAACCCCGTCGTGTCAATGCCATTTAATTGTGACTACCATTTTTTAATGAATTTAATGCCAGCTCTTCTGACTTAAATGCAAACTACAAATGGTGAAATCCCCAGTAATGCTGGGTCTTGCTGAATTATTTTCACACTCCACACTATGCCAAATAGCAAGTTGTACTGGCCCCAAACTCCATATCCACGAGGACAACCAAAGAAACCCTGTATGCGTGAAAAATAGTATAAATGCAAAAATCAAAGCTCAAATTTCAGTTAACCCTTTAAGGAGCAATAAGGTTACTCTCCAAATACTTTGGTAACACTTGCTGCCATCTGCAAAGAGGACTATTGTTATTAAAACCTTTGGTGTACTGAGTTTCGTCCCCACAGTGCAACTTCTGCAGCATCTCCAGCTTCTGGGTAAGGGCTGGGCCCAGGTGCCGGGGATGCTCAAAGGGGCAAAGAGGAATATGGTATTTTCATCCTCCCCACTCCCACCAGTTAAAACTGGTGATGTACAGACCCCATCCTTTCTCAGAGAGTGAAAGATTTGAGGCATGCCCATTCACATGCAGTATTTCTGTATTTCTGCAAAAGCAAAGCTGCTTTGAGGAAAAACATGGTTGGGAGAGATGAGTCCATTGGCGGAGCCCTGCCCTAGGAGACTCACATCATCCAAAGGGGAAATGCAGGGAAATACTTGACACCCCCCCTCGCCGGGCTGTGCACACGTGAACACATCTGGATCTACAGAACAAAAGTAGCCTTGCTACGCCACACTGATAAATAATGGAAAGGCAAAGTGCCCCACAGAAGCAGCACCATACTGTTCAGCCCTGGGCAAGATGGAGGAAAATTCGGTACCCATGAGGTCTGGAACAGTGGGATTAATAACACATCAATTTTAATGCAGGGTGGTTTGTGCGCTTTTTTCCTCTTTCTTTCTTTTTTTTTCTCTGCTTCACAAACAGCAAAGTGAATGTTTGAGCATCTCAGCAGGGGGTTAATGAGGACTCTGATTAGTTATTCAGATTCGAGATGCTGCCTACATCCATCCTCGGATGGGGGAATAACAGAAAAGCGTTGGAAGAAAAAGCTCTTAAGGACAACTTGCTTGGCTTTCACAGCTCAGACGGACACAGGTTTTTTGGGGGGCTTATGCTACAGACATCCCCCAAAGCCAAAATCCTACTGCCAACTTTGGGGTGGAAAAGGACATTTTCCCATCATTTGTCGGGGATACAAAAAAACTGCTGCATATTTAGCCATGCCAATTCTTGCAAAGGCTCAGTGAAAAATACTTGGATTTGAGGTGGTTTTTCCATGTTAAAAACAAAGTGTTCAGTGCTATCAATAAATTTTGTGTGCCATTATGGTCAGAGGTACACGATCAAAAATGACGGATGGACGGAAGCAAGGATACACAGATGTGAGGCTGCACAGATGTGACGATGCACAGATGCAAGGATGCACAGATGTAAGGATGCATATATTTAGAGATGCATGGATGCAGAAAGGTACGGAGGCACAGGATGATCCTGTGCATCTGATCATATGGATGCAAGGATGCACAGAACAACAGGTACAAATATGCATTAACAGGCACCTGGACGCATGCAGGCAAGGGTGGAAATAAGGACGACCATCCCAAAAGCCACCATGGGCTGCAAAAATGCAACAACTGCTGCAGTATTTTGCATAGCATCCCACAAAAGTCTAACGATGCTTTACATCCTTGTCGAAAAGCAACTAGCTCACCTTCTTGCTCCTTGGCCCAGGGTTAAGCAGGTTGAGCTCACCTCAGTATTTTAAGCAGATTGAACAGCTGTATTTTAGGGTTTATTTCTAGATTTAGGCTTCTCTTCTTCACCTGCATCAAAAATCAAAAGGGAACCTGAGAAAATAGATGGCAGGTGTCCAAAATGATGCTGCAAAAAGTTTTAAAGGATGCAGCTAGGGAGATGTTTCATGGCACTGCAAAAGGGCTCATCAAAAAATCAACACATTTTAGGATTCACTCTAGGATTCGTTGTTTCTTTATCAAGAAGAAATATTTGAAGGGTCGGCAGGGTAGTGGCAGAACTCCCTCAGGTCATCCCAACAACAAATATCAGCACTTTATTTCTACTTGGGCCTAGAGACCCAGCTGGCTTTTGCTTTGAGCATCACTCAACTTAGCATTCAACAGGAGTTCTGGGGGGCTAAACTTCCCAGTGTTCATGTCACCCTCCAAAACACCTGCCAGGATCTCAAAGACAAATTGGGAGTTATCCATCCAATTTTGCAAACACTGAGGGGCTCCATCCCAAACAGACTTTTTTCCCCAGGACCACCTCCATATGCTTTGTCTGGGTTTTAAAGGGTGCATTAATTGTTCTGAATTAACAGCTCCAGCTGGAGAAGCAAACAAGCAATTTGCAACCTTAAGATAACACTCAGCTTATCTCAAGTGATTTAAGCTGGCATTTATTTTTTTTTAAATGGGAAATCGCACCTTTCTGGTGCAAATGCACTGCCCAGAGCCTCGCTAAAATCACCCACTTATCAAGAGTGGCTACTGGCACACAGTAGCTGGAGCAGGTGGGGTGGTAGGAGAAAAAGAAGTGAGACATCTGCATTTGGCTTTACTTTAGAGACAGAAAATACGCAACATATCATCACTGCTGGGCAACCCACTGACTGCAGGAGGGCTAAGGATTATTTTCTTCCCAACACCGTTTTTTTTTCTTTTTTTAATTACATAGAGTTCATAGAATCCCAGAATGGTTTGGGCTTAAAGGGACCTTAAAGCTCATCTCATTCCAATTCCCTGCCATGGGCAGGTACACCTCTCCTACTAGACCAGGCTGCTTCAAGCCCCATCCAACCCAGCCTTGGACACTTCCAGGGATGGGGCAGCCACAGATTCTCTGGGTAACCTGTGCCAGGGCCTCATCACCTTCAGAGGGAAGAATTTACATTTTGTTTCAAAACACTCAATCTCTCAAAAAAGAAATCCAAAAAATCCACCAGCAAACTCTATCCTTTTGCCTTCTTTCATCTCTTTTTCCCTTTTTTTTTCATTTGTTCCTAGACAGAGGAGTGAAGGAAAGCCCATGATTATTTGTTTGTAAGACTGGATCTTCAACATAGATTTTTTTTTTTTAATAGTCATTTTCACCACTTTAAACCCTTTCTAATCTCAACCAGGGTGTGGGATTCAGGAAGGAAAGTTCACCCCTATCTTGCCACCCTTCTGGTTTTAAGAGTACCCAGTGGTGCTTGGCAGTGAAAAGGACTCCACAAGAAAAGCTTTTTCTGACTACAGCCAAGTGTCAGCTGCTTCTTGCTACCTGTCCTGGTTCCAGCCAGGACAGGGTTAATTTTTTGCAGTAGCTGGGAGAGGTCGTGGCCAGGACCCGGGAGGTTAGTCTGCATCACCTCACTTCATTGCCGGAGGCAGGGGGCAGGAGTCTCTTCAGGGGAGGAGGAGTTCCTTCTGGTCATGTAAGCCGGGGGCTGATCCTGAGCCAGAGGGATTGTTTGGGTAACGCCAGTCCTGAGCCAGAGGGAGCAGTTGAGGTGTGGTGTCTGCAGCTGGGTCACATTTTTGCATGTGAATCACTCTCTCTCGTACACTTTTATTATTAATATTGTTGCTGTTACTGTTCTAATCTCATTGGTGATTCCAGTAAATTGTTCCTATGTCAGCCTGTCACCTTTACATGTTGTGTCTTCAATTCTCCTCTCCAGTTTGCCACAGGTGAGGGAAAGGGTGAGAAAGTGTGGTTTGCAGAGTCTCAACAGAAGCACTAAACTGAGGGGTACCATTTCTAAACCATGACATCACCCCAGCCAAGGCTGAGTAGGGAGTCAGTGTCCATCAACCCCCAACAGTCTTCCAAGAGCATCAAGGTTGCATCCCATTAAATGATATTCTGGATAGAGTCATGGTTCTTCAACAAGGTTTTCTGCTGAAGTGAGGACCATTTGTCTCCATAGTACAGAAGGGAAAAAGGTCTAACTGTGCCCAGAAGACACAAAGAAGTGACATCAAGATGCAACAGTGCAACCTTCTCCAATGATGGGAGGTACCTCCAGAATACAGGTCCCATGCTGGAGGCCATGGGACTCAGGCAGCCTTGGATGACTGGATCCCCAGGGCCAAGCTGTGCTACCTGACAACCTCCTGGCTCACATATAACGTAACAGGAGAAGCAATAAATCTCTTTGGCACCTTCCCTGAGCATGGCAGCCCTTGATGAAGAACCAAAACTCGAGGGAGCCTGACACCACACTATTCCCAGGGCACCCCGTTACGCAGATTAATCCTTCTTGATGGAGAATTAAAATTAGGGCTCCATTTTAAGATATCAACAATCAGGTATCTTATCAAATACCACCTCAATTATTCAAATAATCCCTGGCTCTTAGATTCGGGTGCTGTTTAGGGAAAGCGGTCCGATTAATGTGCTGACACTTCCCCATCACGTCTGACATCCTCAACTTCATGTCTGATTACAGAATTTGCATTCAATTTAATTTTTTCCATCTGGAGTAAATGAATAATCCGAGTACCTACCCCAGCCTTAATTACATTTGTTAGATTAAAAACCCAGGATGTGAGAAATTTAAATGTATGTAGCTCCATGGCCAGACAAACCTGCACATTCAACCGGCCATAGCCCTGCCAGCTAGTGCTCCAATTTCCCTTCCCTCCCCACAGCCAAGCATCAGAGAAATTACAACTGAAAAACAAAAATTCTTTCTAAATGATGAAACAATAGATGATCTTTTGACATTTCCAGCGCTGTTTGCAGGGAAATGAGATAAAATGTAATAAATTCATATACTTCTGTGTGTTTCTTGGCTCCAGCAGCTAAAATTTCCATCTCTTTATGCAGGAGTCCTGGGGAGCAGAAATCCTTGATAATGCCAAACAATTCGACACTTTATTTTCTCTTTACTCCACACCATGCAAAACACAGGCTTCAAGCTGCCAGCTGCTGGGAGTGAAACCAGATGCCGCATCCCTTTTCCATATGGAAACAGAAATCGCCTCGTCTGAGGGTGCGTGTGCTCCCCTCCATCGCAGCCCTCCATGACCCCAGGGTTGCTGCCAGCACAGGGCAAAGCCTCTCCCCAGCAGTAAAAAAAAAAAATCCTTTCAATGGTGCAATTGTAATTCTTTACACTCAGCCTAGTCTAGGCCATATCCTGGTACCATCAGCCTCACAGAACGGCAGGAAAGATTTGCCCCAAGCCACACATTTCCTAATTTTAAAATGAAAAAGATAAACAGAGAGGTGAAAATAAAACTACTGAACTTGATGAGTTTTTTTAAAAATAAATGTCACAGAATATTGCTAGATTTCCCTTCTTTTGGAGAATATGAAACTCAAAAGGGTAGAATAGGTGAACTCAAAGTAGTGATAAGTGTCTGAATAATTAAAGAATAATTAAACATAAATGGAAGATAAAGCATTACCAGCTCAGGCCACTTTAGGAGCAATATTTCATAGATTGAGTGATGGGAAATGTCAAATAAATATATTTGGGTGTTGATCTAGATGTCAGCGGCAACACTGAGGGAAGTCTTTTCTTAGCACTCACACAGACTGAATTAAATAACTTACATGTGAGTGAGTGCAATGGCAAGTACCCCAGTTTGAGGCTTGTGAGACCAGTAATAAAATATGGCTAAAAATACTCAGGGAAAGCCACACTCGGGTAAAATGAGACAGGTGAGAGTAGAGTCAAAAAGAGCTTTTCCCTTGTTCCCGGCATGCTCACAGCTCAGACAATATTTCTGCACTCCCAGGAAGATGGATTTGACTCCCCACCTGCAAAAAATTCCCTTTGGAGGGGTGTAGCAGAAGGTCCCCTCCAGGCACAGTGGCAGGATTTGGCCATCAGAGCAGGCAATCTGGATGCCGTGCGATGAACGTGTGGTTCCTCACCCTTCCTGACTTCTTTCTGCTTTGTTTTGAGTTAACAGTTATGGTGCTGGAGGAGAAAACATCATGTTTTAGCAATGAAGTCCCCAGAAACAGTGTTTAAAAATTAATTAGTGCCATGCAACTATTAGCGACGAATAGTAATTTTAACTTTTGTACCTACTTCATTGCCTTTTATATGGTTGTTACTTCAGCTTTTCCGTGGTTCTTTCAGCCAACCAGTACTTAATAGAGAGCGTAACAACAAAATTGTTGACTGTGTGTCCTGGAAATACCCAATTCAACAGCAAACACACATCCCAGTGTGGTCTCTCTGGAGCTTTTCAACAAATTAAGGTCATATTTGGTGAGCTGGCTGGAAGGTGGGGAACCTGGTCTGCTCACAGAGGTTCCAAACATCCCAGAACAGCAGTTGTCCAAGTGTATGAGCCTGGCTAGACCCATCCATAATTCCTATGGAAGGCAGATGTTGTGATGTGAAGGAGGTTATGGGCCATGGATTCATCCAGGATGGAGAACAGAGAGGAGTGAGGATCACCCAACCCTGCAGAAGGAGAACCTTCACAGATGGATATCTCCCTTCCCCAAGGATGGAGACCTGCAAACGCCAAGGATGAGGACTCCTCCCCCAAGCCCAAGGAAAAAGATTCCCATAACTCACAGATGGAGACGCCTCCCCAGTTCTGAAGGTGAAGATGCCCAAGACTCAAGGATGGAGCAAAACAAAACACAAAGATGGATCCACCTAACCTCAAGGATGAGAATCCCCCCAACCACAGGGATGGGAATCCCCCACCAAAACCTGAGGTTGGAGATTCACAAACCTGAAGGATGGAGATCCTCCTAACCCTGAGTACTGGGACAGTGTAGATCCCCAAAACCCAAGGACTTTCACAATCCTGAGGATAGAGATTCTACAGACTTCAAAGATGGAGATTCCCCAACCCAAGAACAGAGAACTTCCATGGAGAGAGAGAGAGACTACCTCCAGCTATAAGAACAAGGACCCCTCCAAAACCCAAGGATGCAAACCCCACCTTCCCCAGCACCAGGAGAGCGCAATCACCCTCTGGAGCAACAGTAGCTGAAGTCTTCACCCCACACTGCATTGGACAGGACCTAGGGGCATTACTCTGGTCTGGTAATGGCCAGCTGCAACCCCAAATGAGCCACCATTTTGCTCCTTTTGGCAGTGAGTGAGGCAGCAGGGACCGAGGAACCTCACTTGCGTCGGCTGCCTTCAGGTGGCTGGTGAAGTTGAGGGGAATTTGTGGGGACATCTGGAATATATTCATTTTATGGCATGTTTCATATCACAGACAGGTACTTTGAAGCAGTTAAGCAGTAGCAGGGCACCACGTCCCCATGGGTGGGCTGTGGTTTGCGCTTTCAGCCCGAGCTGCCCGGGCATGACAAAGGGGCTGGGGAGACAGAGTTGACATTTTCCAAACACAGCTCTGTGCCTCTAGGGGCAAATCCAGCTAGAAATTAACCCCCTCCCTCCCCCAAAAAAAAAGAGACAGAAAGAAACCAACTCCTGTGTCTAAGTGGTGTTGATCCCCACATCAAGCTATTAACAGCCCCATCACAAATTGTAAATGACTCAGATAAATTAAATGGCTTAGCAGCTGTGAGGAAAGGCCCTTCTGAAGATTCATTTGTTTCACGGAAAAGAAATTAGTTGGGAATTTAAAATCTTTTCCAGCAGCTTGATGCAGACACCCTGTCAAACCCACATATTGATGCCCACATAGCCCTGGGAGGCAGTCGGCCTCAAAAGGAAAAGTTAGAGAAACATAGAATCCCAGAATGTTCTGGGTTTGAAGGGATCTTAAAGATCATTTAATTCCAAGCCCCTGCCATAGGCAGGGGCACCTTCCATTAAACCAAATTTCTCCAAGCCCTGTCCAGCCTGGCCTCAGACATTTCCAGGGATGTTCTCTTAGCAGCCTATGCCAGGGCTTCAACACTCTCACAGGGAAGAATTTCTTCCTAATATCTAAACCTATTCTCTTTCAGTTTAGCACGATTAAAGCCTTCTGTAAGCATCCAACAGTGGGGGATGGAGGCATGTTCCCATCAGCATGCCACTAACGATGCTGTGGCTTCCCCCAGTAAACCTATTAAATCCTCAACCAAGGGAAGGGGCTGAAAAAGGGAAGATATGACCCAAAACATCCCCATGCTGAGGGAAAGCTAGCAACCGAGTTGCAACTGAAAAAGAAAGGGGGGACAGTAACATGAGGAAAGAAGTTGGGGTTGCAACCCTGAGTGCAGTGAGCTGCAGTGATATAGCCCCCCAAAGCAGGGAGCCACTGCTCTGCTCCCATGTTAATACAAGACATTCATGCATTAAACCTCCCTGCCTTTGAAGGCAAAGCCCACCTCTCCATCCCATCTGATTTTAGCTCATGCAAAATTGAGGGATTATTCACCTTCAGACACTATTTTGCCAGCAGCAGCAACTCAAAACACCTTTTAGTGGAAGTTCAGAGGTATAAAAGATGCAAAACGCCCCTAAATTATTCACATAGACTTTCAATCAAAGCCCTGCTATGGGATAAAGGGGAGGATCGGCTGACCCCGGGATGTCTCTTCACCTCTGTTTGGAGGCAAAAGCCCTTCTTGTGTTTACAGGGGAGAAGTGAATGGGGGAGAGGATGAAATAAAGGGTTTCCCACATCCAGAAAGGACTAGAGAGTGAGGACTACAAAGGGCACCTATTTTTCAGGTGCATCCAACCAGAGTATTCTGGTTGCATTTGCCCCTTGGCAACACTGAATCTTTTTCAAACTTTTATAGTACCAGTGAAGCAAAATTAAAGTGGGGTATGGGGAGAGAAATTTGCAAACCAAGAAACCCAGCAAGAAGGGATGGAAGCAATCAAGAGGGGGGAAAAAAAAAAAGGAACATGAATAAGAAACTCAAAAATTGTTTTGCGTTTCAAATGCTGGTTTTCAAAAACAAAAAACGCTGGAAGATATTTTTTTTCTTCCAGTTTTTCCTGGTTTGCATCCAAGTGCTCTTGAGCTGGGATTTCCATTTCTCTGGCTCCTTCTTGGGGCAAAACCCCAAGATCTCAATGAAAAAAAATTTAAATAAAACCAAAAGTAGGACACCAAGCCCCGCTCAATCCAACCTCAGCTTGATGCTCACTAATTACCCAGTAATGGTATTTATATGCTGCCGGCACACTCGGAAATGCAGCTCCTAATAACCGAGGCTGGCATCAATATTAATGTCCCGGCTTGACTCTCAATACCTGGGGTCCGATGAGAGACAAAGAAACATCACAGCAAAGTGAAAAGAGCAGCAGAAAATGAATTTTAAAAGTATTTTCCTGTATTTGGGCAGGAAGGGAGTGCTTGACATTAAATGAGGGGATCAGCAATAAGAGCAAATATAAATTTTAAGTTCCCATCTCTGAGGCATAAAATGTTTCAACAGTGCAGAATTTTTCACCATCCGTATGCCCTTCCTAAAACTTTGAGTTTCCCCATACGTAGGAGCAGACTGGAAAAATTCTTCTTTTCTTGTGATGGTAACAGATTTCTAAAGCTTAGGGCTTTCCCCTTACCAGAGTTACTCCAAGGCTTCAAATATTCATCCCTGCAAACTTCAGCCACTTTTGGCTGCTTGTGCAAAACCCCAGGCTTTGGGTTGGCTCAGCAAGAAACGCTGCTGGAAACAACCTCCTGAGAAGTGCTTTTTTCCCAGCGGTGGCTCGATCCCTATGTAACCAGGGAGCACATCCCCCCACATTCACCAATATTACACTGCATGCAAAGGTACACAGAGTATTTGCAGAAACATGGCTATGCAGGGCACAGCACAGGTTGCAAATGTGCCCCAGCACCACTCCATAATTCAATTAAAACTGTATTTTCTTACTAATTTCTATGCAGAGACACTTGGCACGTCAGGAGCATTAAGGTAGAGTTTAAACGGAGTTAATAAACTATTAATAGCCTGCAGTAAGGCTATGATAGATTTGAGCTGCATGTGATCTGTGCCCCTTGGTACAAGGTGTTATTACCAATGTCTGCACTCAACGCACATTGAAAAAAGTCTCACAGAGGTCTTCCATAAAAAACACAGGTTCCACAAAATCTGATGTTTCTCATGGAAAGACGCATGCTTTCAGGAGTTTTTCCATCAAAATGAAAGCTGGCAGTTTGAGAGTAAGCATGGATGTGGCATTTGCTTTCTGCAGTGTCCGATGCGGTGTCAAGCCACATCATTAACACACTGACTTATGTTGATTACTATTGAAAGAACATGAATGGAAGCCAAAAAGTTCACATCCAAGAATGCTGTTCCCAGATCATTGTCTTTTGATACTTTCATTTCCAAGCAGTTTGAGAATTTTTAGTCAAATTCCAATCATGAAAAGGGTAAACCGTGGAATGAACTTGAAAACAGACGCTCTGCTTCCCCAAGAAACCATAGTTGTGAAGCCTTTGCTGACACAATTTGAGCAGTTATTAAACATCAATGAGTAACACACTGACCCTTCAGAGAAAACCTAGCTCTGTGCTCGTGACTTAAAACAGCAACAGGTAACACATGAACCCTTCAAAGAAGACCTAGACAGAGGGCTACAACGGCAACGAGTAAACTGTTGATCCTACAGAGATCTTATGGCCTCAAGATGCCATAAGAATCAAATGCCACTATAGTGACTTCATAGTGAAGTGACTTCAGATACTGCAAGAAATCTCCAGAAAGAGACTAATTATAATCCTGTTTGACAATATGGATGGAAAGAGCACTCTGCAGTTGTAGCCTTGGCCATCAATTACGGTCAAATTTGAGATCTTTCTGAAGTGAAAATGGCAGTTTTTCATATGGGAATTCTCCCAAAGTTTAAATCACCTCTTTATTAAGTATTTCTTAGTTCTAGCTTGTGGAAAGAGGCCATGAGGTCTGTTCCAAGAGGTGCAGCCTGTGAGACGAAGTCAGAAAGTAAGAACTTATAAGGGAAAAAAAATGAGGATTTCCACTCAAGCGATACTCACTGGCATCAATGGAGGACCAAAAGACAAATCCTTTAATAGGAGGGTTTTGTCTTTCTTTGTTGGGGTGATGGAAGAAAAACCATGAGAAGAAGTAATGTCTTCTTCCATCTTCTCCAGATGCAGGTGCTCACCACCTTTTGGGCACTCAGAAATGCTGTCTCTCCAACTAAAACCCTGACAAGCCTCAAGAAGACTCCTTGATACCACTTCCAACGATGGTGAGTGAAAAGAGAGCACCGTGCCTCAATCCCTTCATCAGCACCAGAGAAGACACCCAAATCACTGCAATTTGCACATGCCTCTCCGCAGAGGATCCGCCAAGATGCCCAAAACCTGCGCAAAATCATGGCCTACCAAAAAAATACTGGAAATCAATGAGAAACAGAGCTAATTAATAAACTGGGAACTGATGCATGCCAACATGCCACAAGACCAACTTGTTATTTGGGCACCCATGCTAGACATGGCTGTTTTATTGGTGGTCCATGTCTGCCCCCATTAATTTCCCAAGAAATGGGAGCTGAAAGGACTGACACAAGTAAGAGTAAAAGCAATTTTGAGGGCCACTGTAGCTTTTCAGCTTTCTGATGAGATATTATTGGTGGATCTCCTACACAGCTGCTCCCTGCTGAATAGACACATTCCACCTCCAACGCCGTTGGCCATCAACCAATGCAGGAATAAATGCAAGTTTGGTTTGTTTTTCAGTTGATGTGAATTATCTGGGGATTTTTTATTTTTGGCTGAGGAATACATGGCGACTTATCCAAAACTGCAATTAGATGGAAAAACCCCTTCTTTACTGTCTCATCCCCACCTAAGTTAGCAGCTGGGAGAGGTCCAGTGCAGTGACCACCGTACCACAGCTAAGTGGGTTTCTCTGATTAGTTTTTTTATAAGACGAAGATTGGCTTCTGTTGGAAGCCTCTGGAAGTTTCCCTCCATCCTATAGAGCAGAGCCAATGAGGGCCAGCTCCGAGGAAAACTTCCTGCTTTTGAACCATTAAGTCATGCCCCTGCTTGAAAACATATTTAAGAAGTTTTTGCGCAGTTAGAAAGTGGCAGCCATGGGTTAACAACATCACAATGCAGACATCAAGGTCAGTGCAGGAGGAGAAGAGGGGAAGGAGGGGGAGGGACCCCATGGATCAGGGAGAGGACTTCAAACTATTATTCCCTGAATACGTTGGTGATGACCATGGTGATTACGAGTTGTCCCTTCGAAGCCCGTGGGATCCATCGGGGTGCAAAGACTCCCCTGTGGGAGCAGGGGGAGTCATGAAAGAAGCTGTGACCTCGTGGGAGGTTCCCAAGGTGGAGCAGAGGTCCTGCAGAGATTTCCAGCCGAGACCCACGGAGGGAGAGGACCCACGCTAAGTAGGTACAGCCAGTTTTTCATGAGAGACTGCACCCCATGGAATGACCCACGAGAGAGCAGAGGATCTCCCTCGTGGGGGGGACCCCACGGAGTGCAGGGGAAGGACTCAGAGTTGTGATGCCCCTGTGACCGTGGTGATGACTGTGGTGAGGCAAGCCGTCCCCTTTGCAGTCCACAGGAAAAGCCCCCTGAGATAGAACTGCTGCTTAAGTTTTGGACTTACGTCTGCGAATGGCTGACCCAACAACAATTGACTGTAAACCCTCCTTTTCCCTGTCCCCCGCACCATCAGAGGAAGGAGGGGGCATGGACAGATCGAGGGGTAGTGGTGGAAAAGTGTTTCTAACCTGTTTTTCTTTCTTATTTTTGGTTTTTTAGTTTGTTAGTAATAAATGTAAGCATTATTCTAAGTTCTGTTTTGCCCACGGTATTAATGAAAGCTCCTCTTTTGGTTGTTATCTCTAGCTGTAAATTCCTAGCTGTTTTTTTTTTCCCTTCCCTCTGGAAAGCGAAAGGGGGTGGGGGGGGGAGGCCTCGAAAGAGTTTTGCTGGACACCAGGCATTTATCCAGGGTCAAACCAACACAGTGGGTCAGGACTTAATATTAAAAATCAGGGGGAAATATTTTATTTCTTCAGCAATAAATGCTCCTTTTCCCAAAGTGCTAGTTCAGAATGGAGAAAAACATTCAGTTTTGAAATGCCTCAATGAAATTTAATTTTTGGTTTGAATCAACAGCTTCACTTAGTGCCATTTTAATGCTACTTTATGCTGAAATGTCAATTGAAAACTAACATTTTAAAATGTCAAAACATTTCATGTCTGCAGACAGTGCTGATAGTTTTCTGCTTCCATGTGTCCAAACAGAAAATGCCTTTGGAACCTTACCATGGAATAAAAAAATTATATATAACTATATATAAAGATATATTTTAAAAAATTCAGTATTTTGACTTCTTGGAATGAAAACAAAGCTAAAATATAGCGTTTCCTACAGGATGAAAGCAATATTTTCTGACAAACTGTAATCACACAAAAAAATCTGAGACAAATATTTGCTATCATGGTCTATTATAGCTCTATGTGAAGAGAAAAGGCGATTTTTGATATTTTAGGCCCTCTGAACCCTTTTTTCACCAGTTATTTCCAGGGTGCAGGAATCCTCTTCCACGATCTAGAACCACTTTCAACACACTGATTTTCCTTAACAGTGGGGGGAAAAGCCTCAAAAAAATATGGTTTTTTCTCTTTTAAAAGAGGCAACATTTGAATTTTTGGGAGAATTTTCTCTGTATTTTGCATTGATGACACCTCACCCCCTTCAGTTTGGGGGAACTGGGGAGGAAGTGGAACTGTGAGTTTTTTACTGTGGTTGTGCTGGCTGCAGGGAACATGTGCACAGGGTGTGGGATTTTTGTCCAATATAAATGCAATTATCCAGTGATCTCACCTTTTAAATTCCTGCCTTGGCCATGCATTGCCAAAAAACAAACAGGAAAAAATGGAAAAAGAAAGCAAATAAAACGCAAACAATTCAGGGTAGTTGCAGTAAAAAAAAAAAAAAATTGTACTGATTTTTCTGGTCCCAGGAGCCGAGTGTAAACATGCAGCATTGGCAAATAGGATGAAAACTGGTAATTTTGAAATCACGACTGGCCGAGTTTCTTGTCTCAAATCTCACAAGCTCCATCGTCCTTGACGGTGCAGCTCGACCACCCTCCATCACCTTTATATCTCCTCCAAATTTCTCTTTTTCTCATTTTTTTTTCTGAGCCCGGGCTACAGCCCCGCACGGGGAATAAGCACAATTATCTCGTCTCGCCACATTTTTCCAGCTCTGCCTGAGGTTTAATTAAAGCCAAGTGACAAACACAGAGGAGCAGCGCTGGGTTCCAATATTGCCCCACCGCATGTGGCGGGGAGGGGGAAAAACAAGGGAAAAAAATAGGAAAAAATAAAGCCTTCACTTTTTACAGCACTTTTCCTTCATTTTTTTTACAGCACTTTTTTTTTCACCTTCACTTCCACTTTTTAATTCAGCAAACCTTCCCTGATATTATGCCTTTATCACATTTCCTTTTAAAATATATATATATAAATATATATACATGTAGCTATGCAAGCGCCCATGAATATACATATGGACACCGGGATACATACACACCCTCTCTCTATAAGAATAATTTTATATATATATAAGCATAGCCTAATCCCCTGTAATCTCCTTGAATTACACCTTAACCACCCTCCTTACAGGTGACCTTTCCACAAAAGGCTGTTTCTATGCCAACAGCATTGTTTGAGTCAGGCAAGAGAAAAAATACGGCACAATAATCTGTAATTTTTCCTTAATTCAGAGTTTTCACCCATGACCAGGAGCCAGGTGATGCTAAAAACACCCTCATCACATGAAAAAATTGGTATTAAAATTAATAATGTCTAGGATTTGAATATTAAGGGGAGAGCACAGTAAGCCTGATTAAATTTAGATTTTGCCTAAATTCCTGGAATTGTTTTTTGGGGGAAATTCCCCTGCTTTTGGGTTTTATGAGCAAAATCTTACCATTTTAAAGTCCTATTCATCGCAATACCTGCATTTCTCTCTCCCACTCCATCTCACCCTACCAAAACAACCCACAGGTATCAGTTCCTACCAAAAAGTCCGATTTTAGAAAAGTCAGAAAATCCCAATTTTTTTCCATTTTCACTGGTTTTATAGGGAATTCCAGCAAGTAGATCACCACCAGTGGGCCAAAACAGAAAAAAAAAAGGCAATGAATACCAGATCTGAACTTTGAAAAACTTGAGAAATTATTATAATATGCATCAAGTGAATAATGTCAGGTAATAAAGTGGTAATGAGATTTGATGGAGTAAAAGCCCCTCAATATAAACAATTTTCCACAGATAAACTCTTTTGGGTCTGGATAGTGGTACTCCATCTAAACTTTGGAATATTTTCCCTCACTTTATTCAGTTCTTTGAGTTTCACCTCAGCCCATGAAGCTCATCCCAGATTGGAGCATCTAAAAATGATACAGAGATGGAAAAATTAGGTTTATCCAGCACAATTTTTGGTTTTTTGGTGGGTTTTGAAGAGCAGCACAAGGACCTTTGACCTGTTGGTTGAAACATCCCCAAAACTGGTTTGTTTTCTTTTTTGGCTTGTTGAGAGAGGGACAACCTCCATATTCCTGCATATGCTTCTTACTGGCAGTTGGTGATTTATTTCTATTTTTCTTCTGACCTGACCCCAACACCTTTGTGGCTCCCAGGAGGGAAGATATTTCCCAACAGCTCCATCTCACAAGGTACCAAATCAAGAGGATAAAAATACTGGTTGTCATGGGAACATAAACTCTGGAGTTTGAAAATACCAGCGTTAAACCCCACACTAATTGCGGTCCTTAAATCCCAGTTTTTGCATCCATGTTTTGATGGATCTGAGGGTGTGAGGGCAAAACCCCCTAAATTTCAAGAACTCTGACAAGATTTACCATCTTTGCAGATGTTTTCTGACAGCTGGATGCATCCCCAAACCAGGAATAGATTTATAAAGTTTAAAATTAAAATTTGGAATAGTATAAATTATTTAATAATTTAATAATCTATATAACTTTGAAATTAAACACAAGGATTAATCCCAGCTTGTGGAATTGCCTCTGATTTTCTAGTCTCAGAATTGGCCCCACAGATACTTCCTGGCATGGGGGGAGTTGAACAACCAGTGCTAACAGATACACTTCTGCACCTTATCTGAAAAAAAAATGCTTCTGAAACTTAATTTGCTCAAAATACATTGTAATCACTTAAAAAATATTAAATTATAATAATCAGGCCCCAATGCCAATGATGCTCAAACAGAGCATCCCCTGTTCAGTGGCAGCAAGAGCATCAAACAGGCTTAAAGCAACTTTTGGAGCTGGTGTTGGGCGAAACTGCTCAGCCCAATGATGGAAAAGCCAGGCCCAAAGGAAAATAAATGTGTTACTTATTAATAAGGAGTAAATTTGGGATCATGAGCAAGGGGATCGGTCATCTAGGAAAACTTAAATGGTAATAAAAGGATGATGAGTTAAAAGGGGGCACAAAAATACTCATCACAAAGGAAGATTTCCATCATTAAACTTCCAAAGGAAAAACAGAAGAGGGAATTCATTTCTGGCATCAGAAAAACATGGAGTTACTGGAACTAATTTGTTGGCAACAGCAGTAAAATGACTCTGCACCACCACTAGAAGAGCGGTGCAGGTTGGAAGGGTTTGCCATGGGATGCTATGGGTTTGTTTGATGTTTGCCCAACACAATCCTTTGTGTGCAGCTTTGGAAGTGCTGAATCAGATCAACCATCTCTATAGCACAGGTTATTCCTGCACAATTTGGGCTGGTGTTTGGAAACTCCCACTAGTCCCAGCCACAAAACTCCAGATGACAGAGGCAGCATGGCACTCTGGTGTTCCCAAAAACAACTATTCCCACTGTCCTTTTTCCCAAAATAGGTTCTACACAATTTCATTTCTCTAAAGAACCAGGCCACGATCCTCATGCAATATGAGGAGAAAATCTCTTGTTTGGGGCATTGTAGATGTTAGTGGGACACTGTGTCAGGCGCAGAAGCAACCGCGGGAATTTACTTACCTAACTGATGCTTTCCCTTGGCAGCAATATCCCCCCAAGCCCCCACAAACTGCGGGAAAAAACAAGCCTTTTGTGTCCGAAAAGGGCATTTTTCACCTCAAATTCCTAGCCGGGAGAGGGCGCCTGGCTGCTCACATGCCTCCATGGAAAAAAAAGAAGAAAGCAAAAGAAAAGCAAGGAAAGGAGAGGAAAAGCAAAACAAAAAAAAAAGGCAGGAAAATCAAAAAAAGCAAGGAAAGACAGGGGAAAAAAAAAAGCACACAAAAAGCAAGCTTGTTGGAGCAGTTGCGGAAAAAGGGGTTGGAATCAGCCTCACAGAGCAGCTTTCCTGCCCCACAATTCCTCACTGGCCCCCAGTGGGCTTGAGCAAACAGCATCGGAACAGCACAGCCGGCTCTGGCCACGCTCCTCTGCACTGGGATTTTAAATAAATACGGGAAATCAGCTGCAAGTGAGGGGCAGAGGGAGAGGCTAGACCCCTGTCCTGGCAGGGAATCTGCATTTTGGGGATGCTGAGAGGTGGATTTAGAGGGACCAGTTTCTTCCCCACGTCTGAAAATAAAATTTTCCAGGTAGCACAGAAAGGAAAAGTTTGGTTTTCAAAGGCAAAGGGAGTGAATGGATTGTATATGGGATACATACATATATTTGGAATTAATTTGTCTTTTTTTAGTAACCCAGCTGGAAATTCAAGGTCTGGTTATGGTTATGTGGGGGGGCATCCTGTCACCTAATGCCATTATATATGTCTTATATCACATATTATGTTATTTTATGTTACATATTATTACCTTTATAGAAGTTATAGGTGTTCTCTAATATTACATGTTATACATAAGATATTAGAATAATATATGTTATAATTCCAATAATATATTATACATTAATCCCATCTATTTGATTTGATACTTACTATATGGCAAGAATAAATTATTTTCTATTACATCCTAATATGGTTATATATATGATCTCATGGGAATAATATATATTATGTATTATTCCAATATGTATTATCTATTATTCCTATATATTACATTATATATGTGATGTGAGATGTATCATATCAATGGAATTATATACATGTGAGATTCAGTATTTTCTTGGGCATTTAGTGGGGAAAAGATTTTTTCCCAGTGGTACTTGCTGAGAGGACCCAGGACCACCAAAAAAGTGCTGCAGAAAGCGGATTTAGGGTGAATATGCCACTTGCACAACAGGCAGGGGAAGATGCTGACTGCTGTTTGCAACCCCTGGCACAAAACTGATGTCTTTTTCCCCCCAAAACCTCACTGCATCATTTCAGTGGCAAAAAGAAAAGAGATTTCCCTTACTGAACACCAACCTCACGAAAAGGAGCTGAACTTCAGTCTTTC
The DNA here is from genome assembly GCA_013396655.1 of Campylorhamphus procurvoides. Taxonomy (NCBI): domain Eukaryota; kingdom Metazoa; phylum Chordata; class Aves; order Passeriformes; family Dendrocolaptidae; genus Campylorhamphus; species Campylorhamphus procurvoides. The sequence continues at coordinate 169,467 of WBMV01002860.1, read as the reverse complement.
CCAACCCTGAGTTTTCACCTGGACCTGTTTCTCAGCCCATGATAGCTAAAAAATAAGTCAATAAAGTGAAGATGAAAAGCTATTTGTTAGGATTGATAACACTCATTAAAACTGGCTGGGTAGGAAAGGACTACTCCGCTCCAGAGAAGGAAGGGGGGAAAATGCAAATTCTGCATGAAAAAAGGATATTTCCCTAATCGCCCCAATCATACGCTGGCACAATTATCTGCGGCCAACCCAACGGGTTAAAATTATCCTCTTCATCTCCGGACACAGTGAGGAGCCGAAAAAATGTTCCATTTTAATAAAAATGAAATCTGGACCCTGCAGAAAGCAGCTTCACTAACGACATGTTTACACAGAAAAAGACAATTTCTATTTAATGGTGATTACTAGCGAGAAGAAATTAAACTTCCCAGAGTCTACGGGTTATGGATAATGGGAACAAAGTCATTGAGGGTGTGTAAATCAGGAGAGCAGTGTGTGGAGGTCAGAGCAGTGTGTGGAGGTCAGAGCCGCGTGTGCAGACCATTCAGAGCACATGGCCCTGCCTTGCTGGGTCTCAGTGGGCAAAAAAAGGATATATTTTACTGTACAGACTTACGAGGCTATGTATGTGTTTGCATACATGCTAATATGTATGTGCATGCAAATGTGCAAATGCAGGGAAAAAACTGAAAATGTGTGTTATGTGCAAACATGCACCTGTAAATGCACGTGGCAACAGGCACATACACGTGCAAACACACAAACCTACATTTAAACCGGCCAAGACACAATATAAACATACCAATGCAAGGGCAAATGCTGGCACACGTGGACACATGCACATGCAAACACATATGAAAATATGCAAATGTACATGGAAACCTGCAAATGCACATGTGAAGATGAGCCTGGCCACGCCAACACACCCCTGCAGCCATATGCACAGGAGTCCTCCTGGCAAAATCCATCCTTCCTGCACCCCAAGCTGTCTAGGTCCCACGCGGAGTTCCCAAGCACCTGGGGTGATCACACATCAGAGTTTAAAAAGTGCAAAACAGGGTTTGATAACAGAGTGGTGCCAAAATTCCAGTTTTTCACTCACCAGGTGAGCGGCGCAGAACTTTCCTATTTTTTTTTTTAATTATTATTCTTTTTTTTTTTCAGGCTGAAAATCTTTAATCTATTTCGAAAATAGTCAAGACAAGACCTCCTCACACCCGTCTCCTGCAAAGGATGAACGAAGTTTTGGGATTCCTGTTTGTACCAAAGCCGTTCCCATCCCATGCCGACCTCTGCAAACCCATCCTGGGGCGAAATCAGTCTGACATCAGGCTGTTCCTTTCTAGAGCAGAGCAAACATCTGCAGAACAAGCCCAGATGTGAGTCGTATTCCCCCACCCCTTCAGGAATTTCAGCTCCGAGGCACATAATAAGGCAACGTCTGGGATGGTTTAATAATAGCAAAATTAAAATTGTTCCTGAAGCAGAATGAAGGACGTGCTCAGGAGGAGGTTTGCAAAACAAAAACGAACCCTGAGCTGAAGTCTCGGGGGAACCGTTGGATCAGAGGAACAGTAAACAACACACAGAAATGCAACTTAATTATCTTTACAACCCAAGTACTCAACTGGCTGGCACAGCTTTCCAGGGACGCAGGAATGGAGATTGCCAACAACCCCACGTTGAAGCCAGAGCATCCCCAAAAAGCCAGAAAAAAACTCTTTTTGCAAAGTTTTGCTTGAATTTTCAGTCAAGTGCTGAAGTGTGGCAGCATTGCTGTGGGGTTAGGGATGCTCATCCTGATTTCTTATTCACCTGGGTAAAATGCAACTTGTTGGTAATTTTTTTCCTCTGACTTTTATGAAAAACAAACTCTTGGGTTGACCTTGTCAGGTCTCACTGCATGCATGATCACCGTCCCGCCCCCTGTATTAAGACCAACTGGGGAGCTGCCACCTATCACTCACCAGGATGGAGGATCAAGCCAGGGATGCTGGAAAGGACCAAATCAAGGATGCTAGGTAGGATTAGCTGAGGGATACTAGGATCATGACATGGATGCTGCTTTTATCAAACTAAGACTTCTACCTGCATACAAACTGGGGATGCTCAGAAGAGCCAAGGCAAAGATGCCAAATGCCTGCTGTAGAAGATCAGGGTCAAGAACATCTAGGGAACCTGAAGGTGCACAAGTCCGTGGAACCTAATGGGGTGCATTTGCCGGTCCTGAGGTTGAGCCGCTATCCATCATATTTGAGAAGCAGCAGTCCAGCAAAGTTCCCACTGAACGGAAAAGAGAAAGTATAACTAGAGGAGGATGTTGGACTGCAGGTGGGTAAGAGGCTGCATAAGCATCAGCTGCGTGCACTGGCACCCAGAGACCCTCAATGTCCTGGGCTGATCCCACAGCATGGGCAGCAGGGGAGGGGTGGGATTTTGCCCCTCTGCTCTGCTCTGCTCTGCTCTGCTCAGGTTAGATCCCACCAGCAGGACTGCCTACAGCCCTGGGAGTCCAGCATAGGAAGGATGTAGAGCTGATGGAGCAAGTCCACAGGAAGTCACAGTGATGCTCCAAGGGCTGAAGCAACTCTGCTATGGAGACAGTCTGGGAAAGCTGAGGGCTCTGGAGAGACCTTAGAGCCCGTTTCAGTGCCTAAGGGAGCTACAGGAGAGCTGGAGAAGGACTTGGAAAAAAGGATGTGAGGAACAGGAAAAGGCAGAATGGCTTGCCACTGCCAGAGGGAAGGGTTAGATGAGATACTCGGGAGAAATTCTTCCCTGTGAGGGCGGTAAGGCCCTGGCACAGGTTGCCCAGATAAGCTGTGGCTGTCACATCCCTGGGAGTGTTCCAGGCTTGGAGCAACCTGGTCTAGTGGAAGGTGCCCCTGTCCATGGCAGGTGGGTGGAACAAGATGGTCTTTAAGGTCCCTGCCAACCTAAACCATTAAGAGATTCTATGATGACTAAAATCAAACCAAAGATCCTGGCTGGGACCAAACCAGGGATGGCAGCTGGAATCAATCCAGGGATGCTGGCTTGGAATGACCCGAGGCCACTAACAGAGCAAACTGAAGATGTATGCCACGACCAAAGCAAGGAGAGTGGCTAAAAGCAAAGCTCAGCCACATTCCATTTTCATCCGTCTCTTTTAAAAACGCAAATTCTGATGTCTCCCAGGCTGCCAGAAGCCCTGCAATACTCTGCACCGCTCCAAAGCCCCTCCGGTGAGGCAGCAATGGTGTTTTTTTTTATTAACCTGACTGAACTAGCTGGAAAAAACAGAGACATTTTCTGGCACAGTTTGGATCCTAAAAGGTCCATCCTATTCCTGGCTCCAGAGCTTAGGGCAGCCTGGGGCTGTCTGCATCCCATTGCCTGCATGGTACAGGCATGCCTGGAAGTCAGCTCAACTCCCGAAAAGCCCATGGGCTATTCCTAATCATGGTGTGTTTTTTCTGCAAAAATCATTTGCTGCCAGCATTTAACTCATGACAGACCCTCAGTACATAAATTCAGTGGTATTTTGCTCAAAAAATGCTTTCTGTCAAATATTTCTTGCAAAACACACTGCTAATAGCTTCTGCACCAAGCATGGGCTTTGGCTGTTAGATGGTGATGCTCCTTTACAAGGGATACTCAGCTTTTAACTAAGGCTTGCAGCAACCCCAAATCAATCAAATTCATCCCAAAACTATTTAGTTCCTGCGCTTATCAGAAAACCTCAAGATTTGGGGTTTTTTTTGAATCTTGAAGGGCTTTTTTGACACCTGTTTGCATTGGTAAATCAGTGCAGAGCAATCCAGTCATTTACCCAGCCTCAAAATCTATAATCCTCATTCTTTGAAATTCAAATCACTGCTTTTTTATATTATTTTTTACAAAAAGGTCATTTTTCCTAGAAACACAAGATTTTTTATCACTCTCTCAACACACCTTAGCTAGATTTAATGCCCAGAAGTAACACCAGGACAGAGAAAGCTGCAAAAAGTGGTGGTTTTCCTGCAAACCTAATAGCAATGCAACAGCTGGAGAAAAGACCCAGTCCCCAACCACCTGCCCAAATTACACCCAGTCTCCAAACAGGACAGCAAATAATTCTCTGCTGAGCTTTGAAGGCAAGGAAGCCACATTACATTCTTCTGCCCTGGGATGAAGATAAATTAAGCCTTGAGTGTCACTAAAGCCCCATTCAATGCTCAATCCTAAAAAAATATTAATTGCAAAATGGTTTTCTCATTACTTTAATAAGGATGCTGCTCTGGTATCTGAGATGTGATGCTCTGCAACCACTCTGGCCTTTTTTTCCACACATTTAAGTGCCATAATGTCACAGTCCAGTGCTGGGAAAGTTTGGGCCACAGTTCTATGAGCTTTGTGCTTAATGAGGGGCACCTAATTAAAGTCGGGGAGTGTTGACTTCATCAGGAGACCCTATGTCAAGTCTGCCCTAGGATTTTTTGGGAAGTGAACATCCCTGGTCATCTGATTGCTTACCCCAGGAAGGTCACATCTGCAATAATTAAGGATTCCAGCTCATCGGGTTGCACCAGTCTGGCACCATCAGCGCTCTGTGCTGAAACAATCCCAAACAGTATCCTGAATTATTCTGATGATCAAGCTGGCATTCCCAGGGAAGGAAAAGCATGTGGAAAAATACGGACGCTCTTAAAATCCTTGGAAATAAGGAGGGCTGAAAGCTTGGAGGGATGCAATCCCCAAGCTCAGATGTTAAATATGATGAAGATGAGGATGCTTGAAAAATAAGGATGAAGGCAATGACATGCATCCATCCTGGCCAGGTGCCACATGGAGAGGAGTCCCAAAAGGACAGGGCGAAAATTAGCAAGAGTCATCAAGGAACCAAAATGGAGGCCTGGTGGCATCCAGCGCTGGGGTTAATGGAGCTCTGCAGATGCAGCTGGCAGCCACTTTGGTGAAAAATCTGGGATTTTGCCCCAAATGATATCATAAAAGATGCGGCTTCAATGTCAACTGGTGCAAGCTGCCACCACTGCCACTGCCCCTAGTTTTGCCATACCAGTTGTAGGTGTCTTTCTGCTTTCTGAACCTCAAATGGCAGCTTCAGTTGGTTAAATCAAATCTAAGGTCCCCCTATCAGGAATCACCCCAGTTTTGCAAAGCCAGTTGATACCTTAACACAGTTTCAAAAAGTGCCTAAAAATGCCAATTTTTTCTAGGAAAAATACCCCTACGTGAGTTGTGCTGGAAGGTAAAGCTTGGAGGTCAGGTAGTTTCTTAAAAAGATAAATTTTGCAGGTTTTTAATGCATTTTGTCTCCTTTTATCTCTTGGGGGGGAGTAAGGGTGAATGGCTCAGGGGAGGGGATGGCACAAGGGAGTTTCTCAAGGATCCTGGAATATATGGGTCAGTATTTCCACTCTTATGCAGAAAGAGAAACATATTTACAATGAGAAACCCTTGTTCCTGTGTCCGAAATTATTATCCTCTCTTTTTTTTAACAGGCACAGGCAGTTTTTGAGGGAGAGCCTGGATGTGTGCAAATGAAACCATGGGACAGATACAATGATTGGTGAAGGATGTGGTGCTGCCCAAGAAATGTTCAGAGACATTTTAAATTAAAAAAGGGATTTTCCTGAGATATTACAAGATTTGTTCCCCTTGTTTGGTGGGTAAATCCATATTCCAGTGGTTTAACACTCAGAAGAGTCAGAGGTCTCTGGCACAATGAATACGTGAAAAGCAGTATCCGGGTGCCAGATGGACCAGTGGGAGCCCCTGTGCTGCCCCTCCCCACCGATCCCCAACAGCCACAGCCACCTTCCACTTTTTATGTATATAAAATATGTATGTTTTCATCTCCATTATCCAATTACAATTGGATACTGGATTATTATATATATGAATAACTAGATTACTATACATATATATATATGTGTCTCATCCATATTATCCAATCACATCCATCCAATAATCCGACAGATTATTCAAATAGTATATATATTAGAGATATCTGTTAGATATATATATACATGTATCTTCATCCACATTACCCAATTAATATCCATCCAAAACATTGATAATTGGATCATTGGATCATCTTATATATATATATATATTTCATGGATATAATTGGATAATGTGGATAAAGTCATATATATATTTTATATATATATCTAATTTAAAAAGACAGTTATATAGGTATCCTATATATATAAAGAGAGAAGATATAGCGGAGGAAAGGAGAGGATATATATATAAAAATATATATATAGGATTAATATATCAGATATATTATACTGCATTTATCCAGTGACTATATAATATTGATACATTAATATGGCTATATTATATGGATACATTATATCCAATGCATACATACACTATACGAATGGATGGATATAATGTAATATACATTCAAAACGTGTATCAAATGTGTATATAAATATATATACAATATCCAATATATTCATCCAGTATAAAGATCCAATGGACAGATATATTGTAATACAGATACCACAGCCTGTGAAACTAATATATATATTATATATATATATATTAGCTTTTATTATTATTTATTATATTATAATATTTATTATTATTTATTATTATATATAATTATTATATATATATTAGCTTTTACTGGAGATGTACCCAGCCAGATGCTCAAGAAATCAAACTGGCCATTCCAACCTGAGTTTTACGCATTTTTAGACATCCGTCCAAGCACCTGCTAAATGTGAGAGGGAATCTGTTTCTGAGTATTGTACCTCACTGGGAATTTTACTTTTATTAAGGGCTTTCCCTAAGCTCCCAATTGAATTTTCCTTTGTTGTGAAGCCCCATGTCGGTGTCAGGGCACTTCAGCCCCGAGCATCACACTATGGCCAAGAGTTTGATTTTACTTTTTCTTGTTTAAAAATTTTCCTGAGCCATGACACCTGACTCCACATGGTACCAGGATGGAATCCAGCCCTACCCCAGCACCTGGAGCACTTCCACATCCAGCAAAAGAAGGAAAAAGGCAGCAGAAGGATAGGAAAAATGGGAGAAATTTCAAACTTAAAAGATTTTCCCAAATAAAAATAACTCTGAAATAATATGTGCTTGAGGAGCAAATCTACTATCCAGCAAGATTTCAAAATTCCACCAAAATCCCCAAAAGCTTGGCCTCTACCCCTGCCAGTGGGGCCAAGTTCTGGTAGCACAAATGAGTATTTTATACCAATACGTAGATGGTACAGGTAGATACATATATAGGTATATATACACAGCAATATGATCAATGGTCTTATAAATAATCTGTACTATATAATATATAGCAATATGTCACTAGATATCAAGCATTGTATTTCGATCTAATACATATCCTGTAATCAACAGATCAATATATACTGATGTAATATATTCCATAATGAGCATATCACTATATAGTAAGTATTATAAACCAATATATCAAAGTGAATACAGTATATCAATCAGTATATAACACATTTCTATAATACAGGATTATGCAATGTAATTATTTAATTATTTGTAAATAGGTATGTATTCTATTCACTTATATATCAACGTTATTATATTGCTGCATATCATTTCTACAATACATAAATGTATATTTATGGCAATAAACACAGTATATAAGTATATACACAGCAAAAAAAAAAAAGATGGAAGACACTTTTTGCAAGCCAGCAGGAATTCAGAGAAAAATAATTTTTAAAAATTCCCAAAACGCCAAAAATATTTTGAGGAAAACTCCACAGGGGTCATCAACACATACCCAAGCTCAAAACCCCACTCAAACTCCATCACACTGGGGCAAGTTACCCCAATAAGATAAAAGTTGTTGTTTCAATCTCTTTTTTTTTTACCTCTTTTTTTGCCCACAGAGCTGGAGCTTGGAATCCATTAGCCTTTAATGAAGTGAAACCCTCATCTTGCCGGAGCCACCTCATTTAGCGCAATTGTTTCGCAGCCATTACAGAAAGACAATTACAAGGAAGCGGCGAGAGTAATTGGAAATGCTGGCGGGAGTTGGGCGAAATGATAATAAATAAAAATATTCCCCCTAATAAGCTTGCCAGGAGGGGGGTGAGCTGGAGAAAATCAACATAATTAGAACTGAACCTCAGCGAGGAAAAACAGACAGCAGGGTGGCAAGCGCTCGGCACAGAGGAGAGGGGGAAAAGTGGAGAAAACTTCAATTTTTACCCAAAAAACAGCAGGAAAAATACTTTTCCCACCTGTACACAGCCATCAGGAGGAAAAAATGGTTGGAACAGGAGATGTTGTCCACGGGGATGCCTGTGATGCTCCTCCATCACCTGGCTCAGGCTGGAATTAAAGCCAAAAAAAGCTTAAAAATGAGATGCTTTTGCTCACAGGATGGCACTGAGGAGCATCATCGAGTAACAGGAATTTCTCTGTACAAGAAGGGGTTTTTACATGGAAAATAAAATTATTTTTGCAAAACATGTACAATTTACATTATCCTTAAGAATATAAAGCCTTATGGATGGGGATTTGGATGGTATTTTCCTTAGGAAAAGTGGTTAAATCAAATTCAAAACCCAACACAAGCAGCTGTTGGTGGGTTCCTTCCTTGCTCCCAAAATCCTGCGTTTTACCCCTAAATAAGCCCTGTCTCCAGCACAAACATCCACACCCTGTCCCCGTCCTCATCCCACTACAGTGTTGCTTTATCAGCTTGTCCAAAACGGTTTGCAGTAAAAAAAAGTCCGTTAAATTGGGAGTTTACACCCAAAAAAAGCCATTCAAGCGAACATTTGCAGTCAAAAAGGTCCTTCAAGCAGACCTTTGTACCCCAGAAAAGTTCTTAAAACAGGGGCTTGCATCTAAAAATGCACTGTTAACAGGTGGTTTCAGGAAAAAAAAATAGCCCTTAAAACAGAGCTTTGCAGAAAAACGGACCTTCAGACAGTGCCCGAGTGCAGGGGCTTGCACACCACAAAATGGCCTTCAAGAACAGGTTTGCAGCAAAAAAAAGCCCTTAAAACTGGCGATTTGCATAAAAAACAGTCCTTCAAACAGGTTTTGCACCATAAAATATCCTTTAAATGGGTGTTTGCACCAGAAAAGCCCCCCAGACAAGGTGGCTTTGCACCAAAAGCCACTTCGAACTGGGAGTTATAGCCAAAACCAGCTTTCAAACAGGTGTTTGCACCTAAAAAAGGGCCTTAAAGTAGGGGTTGCATGCAAAAAGCCCCCTCAGCATCTTCCCCCTCTGCTCCCCTTCTCTGGATATAAAATATTTGCCCCAAAATCCATCTCTGGCAGCTGATGGGAGTGTTCCAAAGGGTTGGATTAAATCCCTGTCCCATCACAGTGTTTTCCCAAATGCAGGTGTAATACTGCCAAAGGAACTCTATTTCTCCTTATAAATTCTTTCCTACTTGAGGTCTCTGCAATTCTGCTGGTGCAGATGGGATAGGCCAACAATGCTGGGAGCATCCCAAGCCCTAGCAGGAATGCTCCCAAAATAATAAAATAACCCCTGAAATCATAAAATACTCCCCCAAAAATAAAAATACCCCAGAACATAATAAAATACTCCCAAATAAATAACAAAATACCCATAAGGGATAAAATACCCCAAATCTCTGCCCCAGCCCTCTGGAGCAGAGGCAACTTTCATTTAAAAACCACACACATTTTTTTCCGTGCCGGTTTCCAACTCCGTTAAGATCATTATCACAGAATGAGAGCGAAGATAAAACATTTTTATTTTCTTTTCTATTCCTTCTAGTGCGATTTTTTAGTGGTGCATCCCCCCCTCCCAGCTCCCATGAAAGTCAGCTCACGTTGGGAGTTAATGTTTCGTTAATACATAGTTTTTTTGTTAATTTATTTTACTTTATTTTACTTTTCCATATTTCTCCTCAGTCACCAATTATTTCACTCCCAAAGGGATTATTACAATTCTCCCTGTAACTTTTCTTGGCCTTGGTGCCTTCCATAAGCCACAGGCGATGTTCACACCACAATAATGCGTTATTAAATAATACCAAACAATAAATTATTTAATATTATTTAAAATACATTAAATATTATTGAATAGCATAAAATATTATTTTATCTTATCCAATGTCCTGCAAAGCCACATGCATAAATATTTAGGAGCTCTGAACTGTTTCCATCACTCTGCTGGGATGCTGCAGTGGGTACCAGCAGGCCGAGTCCTGATGGGAAGATGGGTAAAGCTCTGAAAAACTGGGCTGTTTTGGAGAATTTCAGATCACTGCTTGTGGAGGAAGGAAGAGCGAGGCAGTTGTGGAGCATGGTGGGAGCCTGTGTGGGAGACTGTGTGGGAGTGTGTGTGGCAGGATGAATGGGAGATGAGGTGTGAGAGGAAGTGTGCAAAGGGGCGTGCAGGGACCAAGCATGGAGATGGACAGAAGCTGGAAGTGCGCAAGGAAGAGTGAAAGGGAGCATGCTGAGAGGGAGCAGTGAGAGCACATGGAAGGAGGAACAGGAGTTGGAAGTGTGCAAGGAAGTGTATGGGCAGTGTGCAGGGAATGAGCAAGGAAAGTGCATGGAAGTGAGCACGGAAACATGCATGGGAGGACGAACAGAAGCCTGCAGTGTGCAAGGNATATATATATTAGAGAGAGAGAGAGAGAACATTTATATATATATTTGTATTTTATATACAAACTATATAATTATGTTATCTATATTTTTATTATATAATAAATACACAACAACATAGCTTATCCTATAATACATACTCTATGATATATAATAAAGATCTATTATCTATTACCACCACCTATCATATATCAATACTTATTATATATCCTATAGCTACAATATATATATTTTACATCACCTATTACAATCTATATCAAATATATCATGTTACATCATATATCATATTATATACTTATATAAATACATGTACAATACATATTTTACAGAAACTCCATGTTTCAGCCCCTATTTTATATAAAATTTATATGATTTTATGTAATTGTATATAAAATATTTTAAGTCTCAATCTACAGTTCAGCCCCTATAGACACCCAAAAAGCTGTAAAAAAACCTGAGAACCTGAGGGATCAATTCTCATTGGACAGAAATCTGGAATAATAATATTTGAGATAGAATAGATCTCCATTCCAGACCTCAAGCAACACTTATTGAGAAATAAGAATATTTGAAGTATTTGGGAATATGACACTTACAAGGATCCATCCTATTTAATCCAAAGTGAATTTGCTCAGTGATTCCCATGGAGGCTGGGAGAAATAGGCATTTATAGGCAAAAAACTGACACTGCGCTATAGACATGCACNGCACGGAAACATGCATGGGAGGACGAACAGAAGCCTGCAGTGTGCAAGGAAGTGTGCCAAGAAATGTGCTCAGGAGCTTACAAGATGCACACAGTAAGTGTGCATGGGAGCTGGGAGTGTGCACAGGAGTGTGCACGGGAGCCTGAGCTGTGCAAGGAAGCATTCGTGGGAGTCAGGAGCATTTCCCTCCCTCCCACTCAAGATTCCATTAGATTTGCTGGAATTGGGAAAATTCACTATTATATTTAAATATAAAATTATNTATATAAATACATGTACAATACATATTTTACAGAAACTCCATGTTTCAGCCCCTATTTTATATAAAATTTATATGATTTTATGTAATTGTATATAAAATATTTTAAGTCTCAATCTACAGTTCAGCCCCTATAGACACCCAAAAAGCTGTAAAAAAACCTGAGAACCTGAGGGATCAATTCTCATTGGACAGAAATCTGGAATAATAATATTTGAGATAGAATAGATCTCCATTCCAGACCTCAAGCAACACTTATTGAGAAATAAGAATATTTGAAGTATTTGGGAATATGACACTTACAAGGATCCATCCTATTTAATCCAAAGTGAATTTGCTCAGTGATTCCCATGGAGGCTGGGAGAAATAGGCATTTATAGGCAAAAAACTGACACTGCGCTATAGACATGCACAACTTGGGACTGAAAGGGATTTTCCAGAATTTGCAAGAATTTCCTTCCTGAATTTATTTCCCTGAATTTCATTAATTTCCTGAATAAATTTTCCTGAATTACCTGATTTAATTTTCTTGAATTTCCTGATTTTGTAGGATTTTGCTATCCTGGTACTGTGGCTCTTTGGAGAAAATCCAATTTATTCTTCAATAAATCCACCTTTTGTTGCAGCACCCAAGACCCTGATGAAGATTTGGGGGCTATTTTACAGCCTTAAAACCCCACTCGGATTTCTCCCTATCAACCAACCCCAGATAAGCCAAAACCCTACTGAATTCTGTACTTTGCATCAGAAATCCAACTATTTTTTTGATGCATGAGCATCCTGAAGCGTGGTCACAAAAGGGGATGTAGGGAGCAACTCCCCGATATTTTTGGAGGATGAAAAAGCTCTTTTAGGGTTGCAAGAATTAATTAATTTGCCAAAGCAATGTTTGTATCTTGCATTCCCAGTGGGAATTTTTTGGTAGCCAAGTGGAAAGGTTTATTTAGCCAGGAGCAGCACTAGCTTCACAAACATTTCCCCTTAACCAGCAGGGAGAACGGCACCAACTGAAAGGAGATTTAATTAGTGAAAATCTCGTTAGGCAAACGAAATTATCCGTAAGACAATCCTGCTCTGGACAGGGGGGGTGATTAACCAGAGATATTAATCGAGAGCAGTGCTCCACCAGGCAGTTCGGCTGGAGGGGGCTAATGGTAAGACACACACACACACCCCCCACCTCCCACCCTGTGCTCACTGAAAAGCCCTTGAGCATCTCATCAGCACACCTTGATTGCATCATGCAAATTGCAATTAGTTTTTTGTTTCATCACCCCAGAAAACAGGAAAAAACCCCGTATTTTGGAGGTGCAGGCACAGCAATCCCCAAAATTTGGGGGGGTCAGATTGGTACACATATGATGATGTGCCCACACCCCACCGCTGAGCAGGAAGTGATGCAAATGCAATTTTTGAAGTTATTTTAAGGTATTTTGTTATTATTTCTATCTCTTACACAAGGCTTTTTTACCCTAAGGCTCCAGGCTTGTTCACACTGGTCCCGAATGACACCTGGGAGCACCATGGCCTCCACATGTCGTAAAGCTAACAGTGTTCGTTTAGACAGCACAGCACTATTGGGAAAGCTAAAACTGCTCAGAGCACAGGCTGCTACATTTCAGAATTTCCCGGGATTGAACCTTGGAGGTGATAACCAGCCAGAGGAGCAGGGAGGAACCAGCTATTCTTTTAGACTTTTGTTCTAGTAGGATATCACAGAGCCACCTATAAAAAAACATCAATAAAGGGCAAGGGAAGTCTTCCCATTACCAAGAAGTGTTCAGGATGCCTTAAAAAGTGGGGAGGAAAAAGCAAAAATCTCATAAAATCAGTACCCAGTGCACACTCATGGCTTTTACATCTATAATTATATTTATTTATCTCTTCTTTAAGAGAAATCCCTGGGAACTTCACTTCCGCTGGGGACCTCCCCTTGGCATCATCCTCCAACTCCAAGTTTGAGCATCCCTAAAATGATTCTTCCCACCCTCATCAGTTCCCAAGTGAAGCCTGAAGGAAAGACACGATATCGCCATCGCTACCCAAAAAATTGGGAAATTTGGAGGTTTTGTAGATGCAGGGTGAAGATGAGCTCATCAAAGTCTACCCCAGGAGGAGTGAGACAATGGAGTGGGGTAACAGTGGGTACTGAAGGAATGCCCCTCCTGATGTTAGACAGAGCAACAAGCAACTAAGAAATCCCAATTAAATCCACACCAGCAGAGCCATATATATATATATATATATCAATATATGACATTCCCAAATAATTGTTCCACTATATTTCTCAATATTCCATATCTATATACATACATATGCATAAAATAGTCTATTCCCCAAAATACATGGGGAATAGTATCTAATATTCTTCAATACCTATAATAGTTCAACATATTTTATATTCTCAATGTATTCTCCAGTACTATATATGTTATACTCGCCTATATATATATATATATATATGCATAATATAATATTATTTCCACTGCCCTTAACTTACAAATGACTCAGTGGCTGCAAATAATTCAATTATTTGAATTTTTTTCTGTATCAATTTTTTCCACCTCTTGAGCTCAGCTCACTGTTGTCCCATTTCTGCCCCATATTTGCCAAGAGTTTTGAGCAAAACCCACTTTATTTTTTTTTCAGGCAAAATGTGTTTATCCTTTAATGATGCTCACCACGTCCCACTCTTCTGACACAAAAAAAATTGAAAAATGTGGTTTTATTTGAGACCTGATTTCACTGGAAAGTCAGATTTTATTGAAAAGCTCTGTTTATAATGAAAACCATTGACATGCACCAAGCATGGATGGGGATTACGGACCTTGGACATCAGATGTGCCAAAATCCATTTTCAGATGAGACAGGAGCGACCGGCTCCACAGCGCAGCAAGTTTGGCACTTGTGGAGAGGAGCCTTTTGGATGGGTTTTGAGGAATTTTCATGCTAAAAGTGAGAATACAGGTGCTGGGGTCTGGAATTCAAGTGTCCCACACAAACCTTGCTGACATGACTGTACTGTTGGGGGCTTTAATTCAGGTGCCCTGTGAGCACCTTGGCTAATTAACGTGCTCCATCAGGACCTTGGCTGACTTGGGTGCCCTACAAGTCACTTTGGTAATTAGAGTGCCCAGACAGAGTCTTTAATGTGGCTGCCCTGCGAGCATCTTTGATCATCTGGGTACCAACTCAGAGTCTTTGTAATTAGGGTGCAATGCCAGGGTCTTTGCTAATTCGGGTGCTCCGCAAGGATCTGCTAATCAGGGTGCCCTGCTCAGGCGTTGGATTTGGGTGCCCTACAAGTATCTTCAGTAGTTTGGGTCCCACCCCATGGTCTTTGTTAAGTGAGATGTCACACCAGGGTCCTGGCTAAGCTGGGTGACACATTAAGGTCTTTGCTAAATAGGGTACTCTGCAAGGAGCTTTGCTAATCTGGGTGCCCTGTTCAGGTTATTAATTTGGGTGCCCTGTAAGGGCCTTGCCTGACCTGCACACCCTGAGAGTGTCTTCACTGATTTGGGTGCTGTCCCATGATCTCTCCAATGCAGGTGTCACACCAGGGACTTTGCTAATTAGGGAGCCCTGCAATGAGTTTTGCTGATTTGTATACCCTGTTGGGGTCTTTATTTCAGGTACCCTGCAAGCCTCTTTGCTACTTAGGATGCCCTGTAAGGGTCTTTGCTAATTTGGGTGCCATCCCATGATCTCTGCCAGTTTGGGTGCTCTGTTGAAGTCCTTCCCTGAAGGGGTCTTAGCTGATTTGGGTACCCTGTGGCACCTTTGCTCTCTGGGTCACGAGCAGCAGGTGACACAAAAAGACACTACAGAGGTAACATCACTCCTGCCTCATTCCAGAACATTCCCTGGGTGAGCACAGCACCAGGCAGGATGTCGCTGCGTTCTTCCCTCACCAATAGGGATGGCTTTGTACCCCAAAATCCTGTGATGAGCACACGATGTGCATCCTTTTGGGGGCACCGGGCAGCTCGTGGGATGCCCTGATGGCATCAGAGCATCCCAAAATCCCATCTGTAACCCCCGCACCACGCTAGCAGCTCATATTGTGCTAATTGTACAAACCTAATGGGGGAAGGAGCTGGCAGGGAAAAAAAAGGGTAATGGCCATCAGGCCAGCAATAAACCAAAATTAATGGGCCGTGGGAAGAAATCATGTCCACTTAATCCCAGCTCTGGAACTCTAATAGAATCATGAAATACAAAGGGGGGTTGCTCTATCCCAGGGTCGCTCCCGGGCCGTCTGTCAGACATGCAGCAGTGTGCTCTACCCCAGCCCTTGGGGCAAGAGGATTTGGGGAGGCAAGTGGAGAGAGCAAGAGCATCTTTCCAGTGCCTGGGAACGTGGCAGGTGGCAGGAGGGTGGGATAACTCCCATGGGAGGAGAAGGGGCAACACTGCTGAAAAACATCTTTCTGGGGCTCTGCCTGAAAATGGGGGGTATCCGCTTTTTATCTTCTTTTTAAAATTTTTTTTCAATTTTACTTTTTTAATTTTAGTTTTCTTTTTTCAAATTTTCTCTTTTTTTAATAATTTTCGATTTTTTTTCTTTTTCCAATTTGATTTTCTTTAACCAATTTTCCATTTTCTTTTCCTTTTTTCCCCCATTTTCCTTGTCCGTGTATTTCATTTTATCTTTTACCAATTTTCCTTCTTCTTTTATTTTTACCATTTCCCTTCTCTTTTTAACCCATTTTATCTTTATTCCAATTTTTCCTTACCTTCCTTCTTTTTAACCAATTTTCCCTTTTCTCTTCCTCCCCACTTTTCCTTTTCCTTTTCTTTCTTTCCTTTTTTCTTTCTTTTTTTCCCAATTTTCTTTTTACTCCCATTTTCTTCTTTTTCCCATTTTTTTCATTAACTTTTTTCTTTCTTTTCTGTTCTTTTTTGGTTTTGGTTTTGTTTTTAGTTTCTTTTATTCCCCTGAAGAAATGGAAACAATTCTCAACACCACATAGCAGGGAGAACCTCACCTAAACCTCTAACATACAAGCATCCACAGCAAGGTGTGGGACACTGCCCAGGGATTGCTGATCCCTGTTTTCAGTATCTCCCATCCAATTATTTTACCCAGCCCCCCTTCATCCCAGTAGCAATTCAATTATTTCAGGATTTTTGCTTGCCCTGGGACAAAAGTCCAGTGCACAAATATCCCGTTCCTGGCAGAGAGGGATGGAGAGGAGACTCATCCCAAACTTTCCCTTTGGATTGAAAAAAAACCCTACACGAAAAACTTTTGCCCTGAAAAGTTTGGGCAAGAGCAAAGTTCTTCATTCCAGGAAAACTGGGATTAAAAGCGGATGTGGAGTATTTCTATGAAGTTGTACAAATAGAGACATAAGAATGCAGTACATGTCACCAGTGCTTGGAAAAATCTAAACTACGTGATAAGAAAGATCTGTGTTTTCCAATCAAAATGCCCCACCTCGATTCAAAAAAAACCCCAGTAAACCGCCAGTAAGACCCAGTGATTTGTCTTAATGCCCCGAATCATACTGGGAACGTGAGGGTGGCTGCTCCACCAACATCCCACTGCCAGGGTCCACTGCTGTGTCCCATTTGGAATGGCTCCCTCCAATGATGCCAAACCCCACCAGAGGCATGAGAGCTTTTTCCTATGCAAAAATACCACATTTTCCCCCTAAAAATGCCAAGGGGGGGAATAATTATTTAAAAAATGATCCTATTGTTCAGAAGCCACTCCAGGGCTGAGGAGGATGGGAATGATGGATCATCCCAGGCTGGACCAGGGATGCTGCAGCTCCCTGTGAACACAGCAAGAAAGGACACACAGATCACACTGGCTGGACCAGGAGTGCTCACAGATACTGCAGCTTCCTGTACACAGGGCGAGCGAGGATACAGGGATCATCCCAGGCTGGATCAGGGATGCTCAGGCATGCTCCTGCTCCCTGTGCACAGGGAGAAAATTAAGCACCAAACATGAATATACTCAATTCCCAGATCTTTCCTGCATGGATTCAGGCTATTCATATAGAAAACTCAACGAGGATTGCAGGCTGTTTTGATCCCCTAAACCAAAAGGAGGAGCAGGCTCATGTAAATAAACACAGGATATAATCAACGGATACACTGGGCTGGTGGCACTCCCGTGCTGCCAGGGCTCGTGTTGCAGGATCTGGCCTCGCTAAGGGATTGATGGGCCGAGCTGGAATGCGGCTATTTTAAGATGGGGATATCATTTCACCAACAATTTCTGTCAGTTTCATGTGACATGGACCCAGCATCCCTAAAATAAACTGGGACCACTCCCTGTCTTAAAGGGAATAGAAATAGAAATGTTTAACATTGGTGTTAATGATTTGTCTTACTTGAAGTTATTTTTAAGAAGGAGAATAAAAGCATGCTGAGGGCAAAAAGCACTTTGGATTTGGGCAAATAATTGGAAATCCAGTTAACTAAAGGTGCAGTACACGCAAAGATACAGTTGAGATCCAGAGCTTAGGAACATGAAGGGATTTAGTGCATGTTCATATCATATTTGGGGAGTTTTCCCATGGACATTAAAAGGAAATAAAAACCAGTCATCATGTGGTACCTGACAGTGGTATGCTCATGTCTCCTTATCCAGGGCCATGGTGAAGATTATGTTCCATGTGCTACAGTAGCAAAAAATTCTGGGGAACATTATTGTTCGCTGATTTTCCTTATTATGCAATGAACCCAACGGCGATTTTTGCTGTTTGGGGCCAAAAATCTCTGATTTAAAATTATCCCCATTCTTGCAGCCATATCACTGCTTTGTATCATTGTACATTAAAAGAACTTTGTACTATTTATATTTCTATAAATTTCATTTATTAATTTTATGTATTGTATTTATTCTTATATTACATATATTATACTATACTATGTTACAGAATCTTGCTACCATATCCTAATCTCTTGATTGAAAGCTATCATTTATCAGCTAGAAAAATCATCTGCATCTCCCATGGAAGATCAACATAATTTCTGGCAGCTAAAATTCACTTGGCAGCAAGTCTCAAAGTTCTTTTTGACTCTACTTCTGCAGCTTTAGGAAACCCATCTCCCTTTCCTTGCTTGCAAATGGAATGTAAAGTTTGAAATTCGGGTTGTAACCAAAAAAAAACCAAAACATCAGGACAAGGAATTTTCCAGGAAACTGAGCACCCACCACGCTCATGCACTTTAACACTGGCTGGAGGAGCACCAGGAGCATATGCACACGTATTCAAGTCATGTTTTTCCCTAGAAATCACCATTGGAATGTTTAATTCACATCAGAAAAGGTGTTTTCCTTTAGGAGTACCTGAGTAGGTATCAGTTGCACTTTGCTTGTGAGGAACACAATAATTTTCCTCCCACAAAACTGGGGTGGGGAGGATGAGATATGCCCAGCACTTGCACTGCACTCTAGCTTAATAATTCCCTATTATCAATCAACTGATCAATAATTTTCTATTATAAATCAATGTTTTTCTATTACAGATCAATCAGTAATTTTCTATTATAAACCACTCAGCTCATGATTTTCTGCTATAAATTCATTAATCAATAATTTTCTAGTATAAAATAATCTACAATTTTTCATTATTAACCAATCAAGCCATTATTTTCTATTACGAATCAATCAATAATTTTCCATGAGAAATCAATCAACTCATGATTTTCTATCCCAAACTAGTCAATAATTTATTATAACCAAATCAACTCGTGACTTTCTAGTATAAATCAATCAATCAATAGGGGTTTATTCTAAGTCAATCTGAATTAAATTGAATTTAATTAGATTTCGCTTCAGTCGCCGCCGGGCTCAAGGCCGCCCTGCATCCCCCCCAGGCAGGTATTTATAGCCGTGCGTCTCATCCCCACTGCCCTCAGCCCCGGCGATTAATTAAATTAGCACAAAGAGGGGCTTGTTGAGAGCTCCAGCCTCCCGAAGTCGAGCCGGCGAACAGGAAACAAAGGGTGGAATTCTGTCTGCTTGGCTCAAGGGTGCTGTGTGTCCCGCCAGGCACTGGAGCACGGCCAGGAGTCCCCCCGACACCGTGACAGTGATGCCACCAAAGGGAGAAACAGCCCCCCCAGGGGCGCGGTGGGATGCGGGGTGGATGGGGTGAGCCAGCGTTGGCCCGGGGCAGTTGGGTGATGGAGGTCTTACTAAGGGAGTTATGCAAATCCCACCTTGGGGCATGTCTCAGCCTCATCACTTCCTAGATTTACTCTCAGCACACCCAAACCAGAGGCTGGGATGCCGATTCAGCCACTTCCCAATCCCTGAGCCTCTCCCCACTCATCACGAGAGTGCGAGAGCACTGCTGCACCGAGCTCCTCTCCAAGTACAATTAAATCAGGGTGACAATACTCCCGGTAATTTCTGCAGGGATAACAGCATTGAGAATTTCTCTGGCTTTCCCCCCATTGAGCCAAATCCCAATATAACAGGCTGCAAGGAAAATAACCGACACCCCCCCTCCAACCCGATGCCTCTACCTTGAGATAACCTTGGCCACTTGCCAGGTGCTCAGCTATTAAAGATGCTACAATATCGCTTTATTTAGTGGATTTAGCATAAATATTCTCACCAGCTCCTTCAGTTCCACTCTTTGAGGTGTTAAACTTAAAAAGGGAGGAAGAGTTAAAAAAAACCCTTACAGGTTTTGGAGGTTGTTTAGGGAAGGACGAATGATTTATCATGGTGTAGGATGGAATTAAGATGGCAAAGGTCACGTTGAAAAGAAGGAAAAGCTCCCCAACAGTGAGAGGTGGCTCCTGGGACGAGGTAAAAAGGCTGAAATGCTCAAAAAGAATGGAAGGTATCTCAATAAAAAGTGATGGCTGAGACAGCAGGTTTTAAGGGCTCAGGTTTGCATGGGGGGAAACAGTAGGAACAGGGAATATGCCCCCAGTATGATGGGGACTGGTCTGGAGGGACTTGCAGCCAGGAGCTGGAGGAGCACTGTTAGAAATAGACGAGCATGATTAAAACTGCATTGGTTCCACAAGTAGCCCCAGAATGGGATGAGCCTCACCAAAACTGGATGAGCATCACTAATACTGCATGAGCATCCCTAAAACTGCACCAGCATCACTAAAACTGAATGAGAAACACTAGAAGTGGACGAGCATCCCTAACACTGCACCAGTACCCCCAAAGTTGGACCAGCATCACTAAAAACTGCACCAGCATCCCTGAAGTTGGATGAGCATCACTAAAATCACACCAGAATCCCTGAAGTTGCACCAGCACTCCTAAAATTGCACCACCATCCTTAAAAATTCCACCGTCAGCCCCCAAGATGCAGAAGCGTTCCTGAAGCTGCCCCAGCATTGCTAGAGCGAAGTGCAGGTGGGAAGTGTGGCGGTAGGGGCGGCCGTCGGCAGAGAGAAGGGTGTTAATCACAGGTTCCTAAGGAGCAGCACCGTTATCAGATGGAGCTTCAGCCAGCCAAGCATCTCCCGCACTCTGCGAGTGAGCTGAACCCCAAATCCAGCAGGAGCGGGCCGCGAATGTCCCCGCTCCCCAAAGCAGTAAGGGAAGGTGGCCACCATCCAAGGATTTTCCAGTCTCTATCCTAGCAAAAGCCACGGATGGAGAAGGAAGTCACGCATCACCTGGATACATGTATATAAAACTGGCTTTTTCTTAAACACATGTATATGTCAGAACGTGCATAACTCAGGATCCACAACCCACTATTCACCACCTGTGTTACCGAAATCCAGCCTGAATCTAGAAAATAAAGTCAGGCCTAAGATTTGAGACAGATTAAATTCAATTAAGGCTCTGACTAGAAATCCCTTAACCCTGGTTTATTTTACCCATCATATTACCCACGGAATCCTCACTGGAAAATAAACCATCAATAGCCTTTAGTATTTATTTCATATTATTATCTTTAATAAATTATTATTTACTTTTTACTGCTTATTTATTATTATTTTTTAGTGTTCATTTTTTATGATAGTTTGTTCTTTGCTATCCCGCTGACAAAGTGCCCCACTTCATTATTTTTGTTTTAGAGCAACTAATTAATTGTTGGAGTCATGAGATGCTGGATATAAAGAAGTGAGATATAAAGAAATCATTTTCTGCACATAAATGCATTAAAAGACCTTTTCAGGCACTATATAATTGGGATTTTCTTGTGATTGAGATAATAAATAATAATAATTTATTTCATTTTTATTTTAACTCCTCCAAAAAAGTTCATCTCCTCAGAATCCAGAGTGTTTTTTAAAACAATTTTACCTAAATTGGGTGAGTCAATAGGATGAGCAAGGTCAGGGAGAGGATGCAGGATGCAAGACGTGAGATGGAGAGTGTTGGATGGTCCGGCCGGGCTCCAGATGGGAGACCCCCAGTCACCACCTCCAAGCTGATTATTTATAATTATTTATTATGAGATGATCAAGGGAAAAATAAAATGTAAGACCTGGAGAGGGCTCGGCTCATCAGCCTCGCTCACCAGGGGCCTTCCCTTTGGAATGAGGCAGCAGAAAGATAGAGGAAATAGGGGAAAATTAGAAAATAGGGGTAAAATGAGAAAAATCAAGCTGGTAAAAGACTTTTTTTCTCAGATAGCACCAAAATCTCCAACCCAGCTCCTGGATGTCCTCAGGATCAGCACCAGCAACAGGCAGTGGCATTTGTATGGAGAAATTAGCAGCTTGGAACAATAAATTCCCTTTTAAATTTATTGCTTGGGAGCATTAAAAATGTCTAAAGTGGTTTACATCCACCATCGCCATGGGAATTTGCCCAGGGATCTAGGAGCTGGTAATTGCTATTCTCAAACTTGCCTTGGAAGCTTCAAGCAGTGTTTAAAAAAAAAAACATTTTAAGGGCTTTATAAAGCCATAAAATGCCTTCAATGTACCTG
Source organism: Campylorhamphus procurvoides (assembly GCA_013396655.1). Classification (NCBI taxonomy): domain Eukaryota; kingdom Metazoa; phylum Chordata; class Aves; order Passeriformes; family Dendrocolaptidae; genus Campylorhamphus; species Campylorhamphus procurvoides. The sequence goes on along the minus strand of WBMV01002860.1, from coordinate 147,037 downwards.
GGAGTGACAGAGCTGGGAGAGGCTCATCCTGCTCTGCCAAATAATCTCGGGAATAACACACCACTGATCCAACAACAGGAAAGGAAACCACTACAATTCAATATTCTAATTTCTATTCAATTATTTGGCCAAGTCTTGCCTCACTGGTGGGCTGGGGGTGGTGGTTTGGCTTCGTGTGCGGCATGAGGGGAGCACCGGGGAGGGAGCCCAGGCTGGGCATGCTGGGTTTGCTGCCTAGAGAGGGCCAGGCTACCAAAACTGATGGGGGGAAAAGGGAAGACATAGGAATTAAAAAAACAACAAAACCCCAAAACACAAACAAAAGAAGGGATAAAAGAGAAGGGAAAAAAAAAGGAAAAAAGGGAAAAGGGAAAGGAAAAGAGAAAGGAGAAAAAAGCCAAAAAGAAAATAGAAAGGGAGAAAAAGGGGAAAATAGGATTCTGAGAGAAAGAAAGAGGGGACAAGGGAAAAAATGCTCCCCTTTTTTTAGGGGGGGAAAGGGAAAAAAGCTAAAAATTAAAAAGGAAAACAAGGAAAAAAGGGAAAAAGGAAAAAAAATTAAAAAACAGAAGAATAAAACCCAGAAAAATAAAGGAAAAAAAGAAAAATGGAGGAAAAACGGAGAAAAGGGGAAAACAGCAGAAAGGCAGGAAAAGGGGGGAAAAAGGAAAACAAAAGCAGCTTTGCCCAACACAGAACTATTTCCAGAGGGCTCAAGCTCTAACCCAAATTAGAAGCCCGAAGAAGCTCCCAGGTCCCACAGCGGCTGTTCTTGCTCCCTGACGGGACATGACAGGATCTTCCCACTCCAAACTCCATTCCCAAACACATCTTCAAAAAACCATGAAATGGCAGGAGAAATAAAATAGCAGCTTCCCAAAACTGGTCCAAAATTGGGATTATTTTTAATTGGCTTTCTGGGATTTCTGGCAGGGATCCAGCCAGCCAGCGCAGCCGGGGAAGGGAAAACCTGGCCAAAAACTGTGGGTTCAGTTATAACTTTTTTCATAGTTTTTGTAACACCTTATTAAAGCCAAAAGCTCCAGATTGAACATTAATGGGGAAGTTTCCTCTCCTCCCCACAAGCTGCGTTTCACTTTTTCCTCCACCTGCACCAAAATAATGTGTTTTTGGGGAAGCATCAGCAGTGCTGCATCCCTAAACCTGAGGTTTTATGGCCTTCTGGTGGGGCTATCTGGATATTTGGGATTTTCCTGCCTGGATTATAGTTGATATAGACAGGATGGAACAGGTAGCACAGGAGGCTGAAAGACGGGGGGGCATGGAAAATGAGAGTCAAGGTAAAAAAATAAAATAGAGAAATGTAAAGAAAATGAAAGAAAAAATAAAAATTAAAGAAAAAATTAAACAATAAAACAAACATAAAACAAACATATAATCCAGAAAAAAGAAAAATATCAAATTAGAAATAATATTAAATTAAAATAAGAATAAAATTAAATAATAACGAAATAATAATTCAAAAAATGTGCATTGTGCTTCAGGATGTGACTTAGTTGTGGCTTTGGCAGTTGGTCTTAAAGGTCTTTTCCAACCCAACTATTTAACAGACATCAATTAACCAGAGCTAGGACTACCCACAGTTTGTGTTTCCACTTGGAAGAAGAAAAGCAAAAAAATAGGATATAATCTAGCAGTCGGGAAGAGTCGAGGCCAAATTCCCATCTTATTTATACAGCTGCAAATCACAGCTGGGCAAAGGCCACCTCATCCCACCGGGAGCACAGCTCCATCCTGTCAGGATCACGGCTCCATCCCATCCCGGCTGGATAGGTTTTCCCATGGGGATTAAGTGGAACACCACCTCGACCTCGGTCCTTCCAAGGCTGGAGGCAGGGATAAACCCGAGTTTAAATTTAGTTGAGGATTAATTCCCATCCCTCAAGATTGTTATTTGGAGCTGGCACCTTAACGATCCGACTAACAACAATGGGAATTAATTTATTTTTGGGCTAATTAGAGGGCATTTGTTAACACCCTCTTCGGTAGCAGCAAAAATTACTTGGGAATCAAGTTATTTGACAGTGCATGGGATATTAAATGCAACTGCGAATTGTCTGGATCAAGTAAATCATCCCTCTGACACTCAAAAAAAGCAGCTTACCACACGCTGTAGTAAAATAACGATGGGGGATAACAGGAGATGGGATGCTGCAATGGATGGTAGGTACCCACCACCTAAAATAAATTCCCATCAAGACTAGGGATGTCAAATCTCCCTTAACTTACACTAGCTGTGGCAAAAGTTTCCTTCTGACTTTAGGAAGCAGCTCCTTGTTCCTTCCATCCTGCCCATCAACTTCTCAGCCACCCCATCCCATGTCTCTGACCAATTTTACTGATTACTTTGAGGCAGAGCAACTCCCAGGAAAACAAATTATGCAAAATTGGGGTGTCCCAGCATCCCAGGTTAGTTTTCTCCATATCTTCAGGAATTATCCCAGGAATCCATCAGCATCCCAAACCCAACCAGGATGAGGATGGTATCCAGAGGTGCAGTCCAGCCCCTGCATCCCTGGGGATGAGTAAGGATCGTCCCAGCAGGACCAAGCCAATATTTAAGTTTTTAATATTTAAGTTTTCCGGGAGGATAAAAAAAGCTTTATTATTGCTCAGAGATTTACGGATGCTGTTGATCAACTTGTCAAAAAAGACATGAAGTAATTCAGAAGTTCACCAGAAAAGCCAAAATCATCCAAAACACAAAGCTGCGCCATTGAGGGACTCATTTTATCCCTGACTTAGGAAAAAATTATTCCTGATACACCAGTGGGATAAAATCCTCTTCTCCCAACACAGCTCTATGCTTTGAATTCAAAAAAAGATTTCCTTAACAAAAAAAACAAAAAAAAAAAACTTAAGAAAAAGAGGATATTTCTTTAAAATGGAGGTGATTTCCTTAAATAAACCCCACTATTACCTAAAAAAGGTATTTCCCTTAAATATGGGCCATTTCTCTTAAAAAAAGAGGCAACTTCCTTAAAGAAAGGAAGATTTCTTTAATAACTGAGATTCCTTTATTTCGTCCTCCCAAAAATGATGGAAGGAGAAAGGAATATGTTTCTGCAAGCTCAGTGGGAAAGCTCAGCATTACTCTTCTGTTTTTTCCCTTGCCTCGTGATATGAAAGGATGTTTAATCTTACACATCTATAATATTATATGGATCTCAAGTTAAAATGAAGGGGGGCACAGGACCCCCTGGTGCTAGTTTTGGGGGGCCTGGGCTGCAAAATGTCTTAAAAAAAATCCGATTTGGGGATGATGAGGAACACAGCATCTCTCTCCCTTCCTGACACTGCCAGGTCCCTTATTAACCTCTCCCGTAATTAGCCTCAAGCAATTAACTTTTGCCCCTAACGAAGGGATATCAATGCGGGGACTTATAGAAAATAG